>JACEEZ010022815.1:172678-257678 GCA_016584305.1 Chionoecetes opilio
ACCTGCGAGTGTGTTTGTCTCTTCCAAATATTTCAACCATCTGTCCTTCACAATTTTTTCACACATTTTTGCCACTACACTTGTTAATGATACTGGCCTGTAATTTAGTGGTTCTTCTTTGTCTCCTCCTTTGTGAATTGGCACAATATTTGCTCTTTTCCAATCAAGAGGGACTCTGCTCTCCTTGAGTGAACTCTCAATTACACTATGTAACTTTCCTGCTAGTTGGTTACTGCACTCTTTCATTATCCAGTTCGACACTCCATCTGGACCCGGGGCTTTTCTCACATCTTGACTTTTGTGTGCGTGTGTGTGTGTGTGTGCCTACATCGCCATTAGGCAGTGTCCTCCAGGGGTGGGATGGTAGGCCCTAGAGGTTAACTTGAGGGCTGTGATGGTTGGCCCTTGCCCGTGGTGGCGCAGACAGAATTTCTATAGTGATGCCTGTGATTAGAGGCTCATGCCGCCCCCTGTGTCCTCCGATGCACTGGCAATCGAAGGTAGAGTTAATGGGCAGCGTGTGGGTGTTCTTAGGCCACTCAACGGTGCAGAGAAAGATTTAAAGTGGATTTTACAGCCCTCATCAAGGATCGAACTCGGGTCACCAAGAATGCCACTCGGAGACTTCTTCTTTTTGTGACCTTTTCTGTTTAGTATCGCCTTGTAGGTCGTCTGTCAAGCTCGTGCTCGAGCTTGACATATATCTTGACGCTAACCACTCTGCTACCGCCTCCCATAAGAGACGTACGGGACACGTCTTCCTTCCTTCCTGCTTAGTATAGTATTATAATAGGCTTAGTATAGCTTGTAGTTTTGCTTTGTTTTTTTCCTTTTGTTTGCGTTTTTCTCTACAGGAGCAGCCGGTGTCGCATAAGATAGGTAACACCTCAAAATAAGTAGCACCTTACCTTACACCCCCGCCGTTCCTTACTTATTTACCACAAAATACTCCTTTATAAGTGATTAACCATGACGTGTGTGGTACTGTGGTTTCTGGAGGTACTGGAGGAGACAGGAGAGAAGAGAGGAAGGCATTGTGACAGTGTTATTGTCGTATAACACTGTCACACAACCATCAGCTGACAAGATATGTATCAAGCTCACTCACTCAGACCAAAACAGCATCTGCTGGATGACTCCCAACTCAAGCTCAATCTCAAGCTCCTCTCCTCCCTCCTCTTTTCTACGTAGTGTTGGCCGAAGCCACCACCCCGGGAAGCGGGTCACAAACCCTAGGCTAACACCCAGTACCCATTCACTGCTGGGTGGACAGGGGCTTGGGGCATTTTCAGGATATTTTATGGGGGAAAAAGTGAGTCTTATAAGCTGTAAAATACGGTAGGTACACAGCCCTCAAGTTAACCTCCAGGGCCTACCATCCCACCCCTGGAGGTCACTGCCTAACGGCGCTGTAGGCACACACACAAAAAAAAAAAAAAAAAAAAAAAAAAAAAAAAAAAAAAAAACGGACTAAATGAGCATATTTACAGTGTTTTCAATACCCGAGTTTCGCGCTATGCCTCCGGAAGAAAGCAAGCGCGAAACTCGGGAGGGTACTGTATATAAGTATACAAACTTTCATCTAATGTAACAAATAAAGTTCCTTATACACGGAATGGCTGTTGGCGCCAATCTGCCGAAGCGGAATGGCTCCCGCCAGTACCACAGTAAATAGCACAGCGTGAAGACAGATTAGTTGATTTTAATGTCTTATGGTATTTGAAATACTTGTGTTAGATAATTACTGAGGTTACATCATATAAGTGGCTGAATTGAATCGCTACCTAAGCTAACCTCCTACAACGTCTTGGAAGAAGTATGTGGTTTTTTTCAGGGTATTTTTTGGGGAAAAAGTGCGTCTTATAAACCGTAAAATACGGTATGTCCGCTTTGTGAGGAATATGTACAATAAACTGAACAATACGTCAGTTAAGTTATTGACATGTTAACTTGATGGTTGGATAGGTTCTGACCTCTTCTGGTGCACCATTCTTCACCTGGCCATGTGTGTATACTACATGGAGAATGTGCTGTCACTATATATGTATATTTATATACATTAAAACCAAATTTTCCATATTATCTACTAATAGGTAATAATTATGCCATATATCCCTTATTATTTTTTTTTTTTTTTTTTACCCAATACCCTACTGAATTGAGCTTATTTACTGAATTCCCAGATATTATAAAGCTTGAGTATTATTGGAACGTGTAAGATTTGGACAATCTGGGGACCCGGCGATTACTGAAGGGTTGCTTCAGGTTATATGACCCACCGGGATCAAAGTCCTCCAAGTTGATTTAGACCTCAAAGCCACCTGTCTCTGAGTTTCATATCCCCTCATCTCATGTTCAACCCTGTTACTCTAGTAAGTGAGTCCAGTCTCTTTGGCATGAGGTGAGGTTCATTCACCATACTAATCATTATATTAATCAAAGTTTCAACGTTTAGACATGATCAGTTTTAATACAATGTTACTCTCCAAACCAACCAGCGACCCATCCCACTGTTCATGCCACTGGAGTTTTGCACTCCTTGATCCGAAGCTCTAACTAGCACAAAAAACCTCCCCTCCTCCACCCTGTTCTTCGAACCATACCCAAATAACGCCTCAACAACCCTCCTGGAGGTGTCGTCGTGGCCTCACACTGGCAGGTAGTCAGTCCTAAACAGAACTCCCCACTTTGGCATCATACATTCCTGCTATGTTCCCTTGCCTAAGTGTGAAGCCACAACCCTGCTGTGTAGTGATACGGGAGTCAGCAGGACCACACTGCTAAGTATTTCTGTTATTGTTTTTCACCCTTTGTGTTTTTTTTGTTTTTTGTTTTTGTTTTTGTTTTCTTTTTGTTTGTTTCTTTTAGGTGTATATATTATTAAGTGGCTGTATGTTTCTTTTGTTTTGTTTATTTTATTTAGTACAATCAGCATCCACTTTTTATCAAAGACCAGCGCATACTGCACATACAGTCAGCGCCAAACTACTTTAGAACTGCATGTAAACACGAGTTATGTGCATAATAAGGGAGCTTCACACGTATATAATGACTTGTAAATAAAATTCCGTACTCACCAGTGACTCATTTATTTGTTAATTGGATATCCATTCATCTTTTGAACCATATTAAGCCTGCCAGGGACCGAGTCAGCTAGGTTTTGAGCAGTAGAAGGGCAAATTTCTGACCACACCTTACGAAGAGCTGCCTCAAGTTTTGGGATGGTAGACGTGTCTTTGCCTCGAAGTCTTGCCTTAGCTATTGCCCAAAGGTTTTCAATTGGAGATATATCTGGACTTTGCGCTGGCCAGTCTGGAATAAAATCCACTTCACACGAACGGAACCAGTCTTTGATGATTTTTGCGGTGTGACATGGTGCACCATCTTGCTGAAGGATCTCTGCACCAGTAACTGCAAAACAAAACGCCAGATGATCGTTGAGGATGTTCAGGTAGACCTTACTGTCCACTATCTGACCTTTAGGAAGGATGACAAGGTCAGCCAAGCCACCATAGGCAAATGCACCCCACACCATGAGGTAGGGAGGGTGTTTCACACGCGTCACTGTGTAGTGCGGGTCACAAGCCAACGTGTGAGGCGGACGCCACACTTTCGTTCCTCTGTTATCACTGATTGAGAAGGTGGCTTCGTCAGTCCAGAGCACCTTCCTCCACTCCACTAAGTCCCAATCTTTATGATTCTTGGCAAAATCATGCCTCCTTTTCCGATGTTTTTCAGTGACATGAGGTTTGGTGCATGCCTTCACTTTACGGTCGTTCAGCCTGTCCTATGGTACGAACTGATACGTTTTCCAGCAGTTGTGGGTTTTGTTCTTTTAGTTGTTTAGCAGTAAACTGAGGATTTATATACAACTGTCTTTTGATATGTAGTGTTGTTGGAAACTTTTTTGGCTGGTCCACCCCCATGTTTGTGGTGAGGGATATCCTGGCATCCCTCACCACGCCATTTCTTCACCAACACACTCCCTGTCTTTTCGTTGACACCAGTTATACGGCTTATTTCTCGATTTGTTTCATCATTCTTATGCAACTCTATTACTCGTACTATGTCATTATGGCTTGTATATTTCCCAGGCATCGTGCATTATCACAGTAGAATACAAAGTGTAGAACGAACACAACCGTTTTATAAGCCAAAACAATGAGCGGTCGGTGAGATAATCCTCCTTCTGACAATATTATGTCAAACACTGGACCCTTTAAATAATTCAAATCTATCCGTGGAAATGAGTGAGGGGCTACCCTAAGTTGCCATGTAGTCATTTTCTCCCGGGCCTCTTTACAGACTGAAAAAGGGAGGTTACAAGTTTTTGAAATATGACGCTCACGTCACCGAAAGTTCTAAAGTCGAGTGGCGCTAACTGTACTATGTAAACAACGCACACGGCACATTTTACTCCTAAGCATAATCAGGACCCACAGGTCAGCCACAATCTTCTACTTTTATTTCCTACATATATGATACACAGAGTTACAATCCTATTTCCTATTGAGCATTTAATAATGATAACATCCTATGAGCTACACTTTACCTAAGACTGCGTTATAATTCATAAGTTCTACTTACGGTTATTCCCTTTAAGGCGTCCTTTGCCCTGCCATTGTCTAAGAGTGACTCTGAACCAAGGTACAGTGAAAGAATCCCCCTGAGCTCTTAACTACGGCCTTTTATACAATTTTTGAGCAGGTAGGGTGCCTTAAGTTTCCTTCTTAACTATTATTTGGCTCCTTGGTGGACCACATGAATCATCCACCCACGCGACCCGGAAAGTAGGCCACATTCTCCCGGTACCTAAAAGGTAACGGGAGATTACCCGTTATTTTCATCAAAGGACTGGAAATTTCTGAAAGGAATCCCTCCTGCGACCCATGCCATTGTCATAAAATTGTCTAATGGTGCTCAAATTACAATGTAAACTACGTTCTGGGCCTCAAGGGGTTAATCACTAATTTCATCGTCGAGGACATGATAGTAGAGCCATAAATCGCATGAATGCCTATAGGTAGACTTCGGCATTTAAATCATCTACTAATTCTAGATGGACGGCTCTGGTAGAGGCACAGGTGAACAAACAGATATATACCTTCTTGGGGGAAGTTTTATCCCCTGTAATCATTATATCCCAGTATAGTCTACATCAGTGACCTCAAAAGGTTTTAATAATTTACCCTATCAGAGGGAAATTCAGGAGGATATTTGACAGCTTTACCCTCCTATCTCCTACACCTCTGGCAGGATCTAAGGTAAAATTTTATTTTCTCTCTCCTTTGAGGGATCCAATGTTACTTCCTGTGTCAAGCTTATGTGTCAGCCATCCCTCCGTGTAGGCTACGGTGTTTCGGTGTGCTTCTTCCACCTTCTTTAGTGTCTCAGATACACAAGAGAGTAGCTGCAGCCTACACTCTAAAGACAATTCCTCTTACTGCTCACACTAAACTACAGTACATGCACCTTACATCCGTACACACACTATACTAAAAAATGTTCAATGGCTGTCAATAACCCTGCCTCGGAGTCACTAACTGGGGAGGGGACCAGAAATATCCCCAGGTTGGACCGACTTCATGGTGACGACTCAAGGTGTTTTGATACTTCCTTTAACTCATTCTCTTTAAACTTCTGCGACATTCGCGGTCTTACATCTAACATTCAATCTGTGGAACATCACCTCTCATCCTCTAAACCTCACCTTCTTTTCCGCACCAAAACACAGGTGTTTGTGAGCACTGACAGCAGTCCCTTTTCTGTTAACTTTTACTCTATTCTCATTTTCAATCCAAAGCTGGCTGTTGTGTATATGTGCACAACGACATCATAAGAACATAAGAAAATAAGGAAGCTACAAGAGGCCGCGAGGCCTACACGTGGTAGTTCCTGTTACCTAAAACTACCTGCATCCACCTTCCATCTCCATCCATGAACTTGTCCAGCCCCTCTTTAAAGCTCCCCAATGACTCCGCACTAACTACCTGTCTACTGAGTCCATTCCAATCATTCACCACCCTATTTGTGAACCAGTTTTTCCCTATTTCCTTTCTAAATGTATGTCCTTCCAGCTTGAATCCATTACTTCTTGTTCTACCCTGGTTAAAAGCCGTAAGAACTTTTCCTACCTCTCCTTTATTAAATCCCTTTATCCACTTAAAAACTTCTATCAGATCGCCCCTTACTCTGCGTCTCTCGAGTGAGTGTAACTTTAATAACTTCAATCTCTTCTCATAACTAAAGTTACGCATCCCTTGTATCATTTTGGTCATCCTTCTCTGCACTGATTCTAACAAGGCTATATCCATCCTGTAATATGGAGACTAAAACTGAACCGCATAGTCTAGGTGAGGTCTGACTAGAGCCAGATAAAGCTTTAGAATAACTTCCGCACTTCTAATTTTAACACTTCTGGTAATGACATCACTTGCTCTCGTGCCCACAGTCTTGAATCTACAAACTTTTCTACCATCTGGCCTCGACTTCAATGTCACTCTCTTACCAAATTTATCTGTGCTGTATATCTCTCACCTAACTCCTCAGACTGCAAAATTCTTCGACTATTTATCAGAAGTTTAACATCATCTCATCTCATTTTCCTTTAGCAGAAATTTCCATTTGTGGCGAATTTTAATGTTCACCATTAGCTTTGGCTATCATCTTCTTTCGCTGACCAACCTAGTGACCAAGCCTACAACTTTCCTATCCTCAAAGACCTAGAGCCGCTGGTGCAGCACCCTACCCATATTTCTGACCCCCTTGGAGACACGCCCAACATTCTTGATCTTTTCCTTACTCCTAACCCTACTCTGTGAAACTGTGCAATTGAATAGTATGTGAATAAACACTCGGATTACTAACACTTATTACGGCTCAACTAATACGTAACGGTGAACGAGTGAAATACCTATAAACAGTATAAATAATTTTACTACCTGGGTAATAAGTGTTTTCTGTTTGAACCCAGGGTTGACATTATAAAAGTTTAATATTATTTAGCCTTTCTGACCGCTCGAGGCTACACGCAACAAGTACTGGATATGTCAGTAAAGATATATATATATATATATATATATACTACAGGGAAGTCCCGAAGATACGAGCAGTTAGGTTCCACCTGGCATACTCGCAAAGCGAAATCTCGTATAACGAAACACATAACTAATGGTAAAATATAGGTTTGGTTCCAGGACCATCAATTAAAAAAAAGAACGAAAAAAAAAGACATGTTTTTCAAGCTAAAATAAACTATAGCAAACACAACAAACACACAGCGTCTATATTACCCACACTGTACTACCTATTCTGTAGAAAAAGCATTCTGAAAGAGAAAATAGCACACAAAATAACATATCAATCATTGGGGGCATACGCCGGGGGGCGCGTCGCTTCGCCAACCCTACGACGCCACTCCCGGGGGTCACCACGCGCGAGTCTCCATGCAGGCTCCTTTCCCATACCAAGCAGCTCTCGACAAGAAACATCAACTTGCCCCAGCCACGAGCCTTGCGGGCGCCCCCTTGGCCTCCTCCACGCCAGATTGTCTCTTACAGATACAACCCGATGGGAAGGATCGGTTTCAGGGTAGCGTGCCACATGCCCATATAGCCGAAGTTGGCATTGACGGACTATGCAGGTAATAGGCCTCGATTCAGTCTCACGGTGCAATCGCTGATTTGACACGTAATCATCCCAGCGATACCCTATGATTCTGCGAAGGCACTTATTACCAAAGGCATTGATTCGTCTCTTCAAGTCACTATTTAGTGTCCATGTCTCACAACCATAGAGTAAGACAGGGATCACAAGCGACTTGAAGATCCGGATCTTTGTCCTCCTGCACAGGTACCAACAACGCCAAATACTCCCGCTGAGCGAGTCCATAGCACCGTGGGCTATGCCAATCCGCCGTAAGACTTCTTGACGTGACCCGCTGTCATTATGGACTACGCTACCAAGGTATGTAAAACTTTCAACCAAGATCTCAATGTCCTCGCCGCATGCATGAACAGACTGTACTGCTTCATCTAGTAAGCCTCCAAACACCTGGACCTTGGTCTTAAGCCAGGAGATCTCAAGTCCCAAAGGCTTTGCCTCCTCGTGCAGCTCCTCGAGAGCCATCACCAGGACCTCCAGCGACTCAGCAAAGATTACTGCATCATCGGCAAAAACAAGATCAGTGATCTTGGTGTTGCCGACGGATGCTTCACAATCACTTTGATCTACAACCTTGTCCAATACCCAGTCCATACAAGCGTTGAAAAGTGATGGGGCAAGGATACCAAGGACCCTTGCCTCACTCCTGTATTAACAGGAAAGAAGCTGGATACACCTGCCCCACACTTCACAGCACTCTCAGTCCCAGAATACAGACCGGTTATCAAACCAATAGTCCTTGCAGGAATCCTGCGAAGTCGCAGAAGATCCCAAAGTGACTCACGATGCACTGAGTCAAACGCCTTCTTGAGATCAACATAGGCTGCAAGCAAAAAAACACAAAATAACATAACTGCACATTAATTAAACATAAAACATGCATAACACTAACAAGTGGTAATGTTGTGTAGATAGACAGGAAGCTGGCACGTAGCCAGCTGAGAGTCCCTGTTTTCTCTCTCCGAGGCTCGAGAGAAAACAGGGGTGACTGCGTTTGCAGGGATGACTGGGTTAGAGTTCTTCCTCCTCCCCTTGATCACTTGGGGAAGAGGAAAGATCCTCGGTGCTGGCCCTGGATTGGGTCTGGCTGTGCTGGATTGTGCAAGGCACAATACATACAAGCAAATAAGACGTATGTACTGTTGGGGACGCCGCGTGATACAATAGACTCGAGAGGGTAGGGTAGGTAAGGGACAAGGGAGGGGTGCGCAGACCTCTTCCACTGCCCACAAACTCGTCTCTGTGCATCTGAATCATTGTACATCGTCCAGTGATGTGAACTTTTGTAGGCCACATTGTCGTACCGAGCCACCAGAATTATCATATTTTCAGATTGATTATTATAGTACAACTATAGTTACCTATAGTTATAGGTAAAATGATACAGTCAGTAAATGACTTCCTAATTTTAGTAAATAACTTGTAATTTACTTTAGTAAATAACTTGGTAATTTTACTCACCCCAGTTTGAATGTCGTAGCTTTGGATTTTTGATCTCGTATATTGAAAATAGACCCTAATTTACACATCTCGTATCATCGAATTCTCGTATACCGAATGCTCGTATAACGGGACTTCCCTGTATATATATATATATATATATATATATATATATATTATATATATATATATATATATATATATATATATATATATATATATATATATATATATATATATTTTTATATATATATATATATATATATATATATTATATATATATATATTTTATATATATATATATATATATATATATATATACACAGGGAGGTCCCGAAGATACGAGCAGTTAGGTTCCACCTGGCATACTCGTAAAGCGAAATCTCATATAACGAAACACATAACTAATGGTAAAATATAGGTTTGGTTCCAGGACCCCATCATTTAAAAGAAGGGGAAAAAAAAAAAAAAAAAAAAAAAAAAAAAAAAAAACTTTGAAGCTAAAATAAACTATAGCAAACACAACAAACACACAGCGTCTATATTACCCACACTGTACTACCTATTCTGTAGAAAAAGCATTCTGAAAGAGAAAATAGCACACAAAATAACATAACTGCACATTAATTAAACATAAAACATGCATAACAAGCTAAAAAGACGTCGTAATGTAGGGGACGCTGCGTGATACAAGAGAAAGTAGTGTAGGGGTCCCAAGGTTGGGGCCTCACACCTGCTAATTACCCCTAAAGGTCAGGCCGGGCCATATGCTTAATTACCATTCAGGTCATGCCTTGCTAGGGGTGACCTGACTGCGGTCCCAAAGTTGGAGCTGCACACCTGGCTAATTACCCCTAAATGTCAGGCAGCGCCATATGCTTAATTACCCTTCAGGTCACGGCTTGCTAGGGGTGACCTCACTGGGGTCAACCAAATCCCCCTTTGTCCAGCCCGGGAGTGGTACGGCGTGCATTTTGAACTTGATAATTTTACTCACCCCAGTTTGAATGTTGTATCATTGGAATTTCGATCTCGTATATTGAAAATAGACCCTAATTTACACATCTCGTATCATCGGATTCTCGTATACCGAATGCTCGTATAA
This sequence comes from Chionoecetes opilio, assembly GCA_016584305.1. NCBI lineage: Eukaryota > Metazoa > Arthropoda > Malacostraca > Decapoda > Majidae > Chionoecetes > Chionoecetes opilio. The sequence goes on from JACEEZ010022815.1 coordinate 182,886, forward strand.
CGGGACCTCCCTGTATATATATATATATATATATATATATTATATATATATATATATATATATATATATATATATATATATATATATATATATATATATACAGGGAAGTCCCGAAGATACGAGCAGTTAGGTTCCACCTGGCATACTCGTAAAGCGAAATCTCGTATAGCGAAATACATAACTAATGGTAAACTATAGGTTTGGTTCCAGGACCCCATCAAAGACATGTTTTTCAAGCTAAAATAAATAGTAGCGGTCCCAAGGTTGGGGCCACACACCTGGGTAATTACCCCTAAAGGTCAGGCTGCACACCTGGCTAATTACCCTTCAGGTCACGCCTTGATTGGGGTGACCTGACTGGGGTCAACCAAAATCCCCCTTTGTCCAGCCCGGGAGTCCTGTATTCAGTCAGTTACCTACCAACCACTACAGTGAGAGGAACACCACTCCTCTCCCTGTGTTCCTCTCACTGTAGTGGTTGGTAGGTAACTGACTGAATACAGGACTCCCGGGCTAGACAAAGGGGGATTTTGGTTGATCTCAGTCAGGTCACCCCAATCAAGGCGTGACCTGAAGGGTGATTAGCCAGGTGTGTGGCCTGACCTTTAGGGGTAATTAGCCAGGTGTGCGGTCCCAACCTTGGGACCTCTACAAAACTATACCAAACACAACAAACACAATGTTTTGAATGTCGTAGCATTGGATTTTCGATCTTGTATATTGAAAATAGACCCTAATTTACTCAGTTCGTATCATTGATTTCTCGTATACCGAATGCTCGTATAACGGGACTTCCCTGTATAAGTAAATTGGCATGTTGGCCACAAGGGTCTGTTTTGGGTCCATTACTATTTCTTATTTACATCAACGACTTAATAGTAGATAGTGGGATTAGTAGTGATATCAGCAAGTTTGCGGATGATACTAAGGTAGGTAGGGTTATTAGATCACAGTCTGATGTAAATATATTGCAAGGAGACTTAGATCAATTAAATGAGTGGGTAGTCAGGTGGCAGATGGAATTTAATATTGATAAGTGAAGCGTAATGAATGTTGGTAGAAAAAATCCTGGTAATAGGTACACTATACGCAATGTATCACTGAAAAGATCAAAGGGTGAGAAAGATCTGGGAGTGCGGGTAAGCTCAGACCTCCGTCCTAAGAATCAATGTATTGAGGCTAGAAATCGAGCTAATAGGGTGCTAGGATTCATTACCAGGAGTGTTAAAAGTAGAAGTGCTGAGGTTATTCTAAAGCTTTATTTGGCTCTAGTCAGACCTCACCTAGACTATGCGGTTCAGTTTTGGTCTCCATATTACAGGATGGATATTGCCTTGTTAGAATCAGTCCAGAGAAGGATGACCAAAATTATTCATGGGATGCATAACTTTAGTTATGAGAAGAGATTGAAGCTATTAAATTTACACTCACTCGTGAGGTGCAGAGTAAGGGGCAATCTGATAGAAGTTTTAAAGTGGATAAAAGAATACAATATAGGCGATGTAGGAAAAGTTCTTACAGCTAGTAAACAGGGTAGAACAAGAAGTAACGGATTCAAGCTGGAAAAGCATAATTTAAAAAGGAAATAGAGAGGAACTGGTTCACAAATACGGTGGTGAATGATTGGAATGGACTCGGTCGTCAGGTGTTCAATGCAGAGTCTATAGGGATCTTTAAAAGGAGCCTGGATAAATTCATGGATGGGGAAGAGGTGGATGTAGGTAGAGTTAAGTTACAGGAACTACCTGGTGTACTAGGTCTCACAGCCTCTTCTAGCTTCCTTATTTTCTTATGTTCTTATGTTCTTATGAAGAGAGAGAGAGAGAGAGAGAGAGAGAAGAGAGAGAGAGAGAGAGAGAGAGAGAGAGAGAGGAGAGAGAGAGAGAGAGAGAGAGAGAGAGAGAGAGGAGAGAGAAGAGAGAGAGAGAGAGAGAGAGAGAGTGTCTGGGCTGTAGCTGTTTGTCTTCTTCCTTATCAATCGCATTTTCACTACTTGAGCTATGTAAAGAGAGAGAGAGAGAGAGAGTGTAAGCTTCCTTACCTTCTGACCCTCACCTGGGATCCCCTGGGAGGACACCTGCCATCCTCCCTTCATTTATGACCATCATCACACACCCTCAAAAACTTGTCAATATTGTTATGTACCTGAAAAAATTAATTTGTCTCCCCGTCCCCGTGTCCAGCACTGCCGCTCAGAAAAACATTCCGTGTCCAGCAGTGAAAGGGTTAATAACAATTTTCAAACTGATAAATAAGATGGAAGAAACAGACAATGAGAGACTACTGACTCGGAAGCAAAGAGAAGGTCAAGAAGGTCAACACAAGAGGACATACAAAAAAATTAGGAAAAGGGAGATGCCTGAACAACATAGAGGTACAGCTTCCCTCATGGAAACTTAGAAATTTGGAATGGACTAAATGAGGAGCTGATATCGGCAAAGAATGTGCACCAATGAGGGGAATTCTGAAAGCTAAGGCCGCCAGATGTCTCTCGTGCTCTCACTTTTCCTGCAGTTTCAGGCTGAATTAATTACTTATCAATTACTGTAAATTCCCTGTACTTCTTCATTGCATATCAGAATTACACTTCAATACAATAATTGAAACAGTTCTAAATAAAAATGTAGTTTATAGTTTATCATTTTCTTTTCCTGCACTTGATGAAAATATTGGCAAAACATAGAATACTTGAAAACTCTTTAAAAATTGTCTTCGTGAAAACACAGCGAATTCAAGCAACATGCTGAGGTTATGGATGGTATTTTGGTGAAGTTATCATCCCAACCTGTTAATAAATGGGGGTCTGGAAAGACCACTACTTCTCCTTTAACAGTGTTAGATCTTCTTGATTCACTAACACTTTCTCCATCTGTTGGCTCAACTTGATCCAGTAAATCGGGATTTTCAAGAGAGTTTTTCACTAGTTTTACGAGCTTCCCTTTACAGTATCCCGAATGAGGTAATGATCTGACTCTCAAGGATGGGCCACTACACTGAATTTTATGATCCCGTTAGAGCCTGTGAATCTCACTCAAATAGACATGTTTTGAGGACTTCATAGATAATTTTTTGTACATGCTTCTATTGTTTTTTCAAATCAAAAGATTATTCAAATTCATTTAACAAATGTAACATTGGTGTCTAGGATGCATAGAAAAGGAAAATATATGCGTACAATAGTAATTATTTTCTCCATAAAATCAGCTCGGTCATACAATTCCCGATTCAGTAAAAGTTTCATTTAGTCAATATAGCATTATATCATGGTCAAAATTTAGAGTAATGCATTAACCCCTTCACTGCTGATATCAAATTCATAGGCCTACCCCCCTGTGCGGCAGGTTTAATTAAAATATAAAATAATTACTTATACTTAAAGTGCCTAAATGAATAGGATGCTCATTCCATACCAGAGAATCTATGTTTCGTCTTGGTGGAGGCTACCAGCTAAGTGAGGAGTTACGTCAGAGTGCAACAACAGGGCCTTGACCGTGCTGCCAGGCGCACAATGAAACCATTTACTACTCATTATAATACAGCTTATTTTGATACATAAATGCTTCATTCATTCATGCATTCATTCATTCATGCTTCTGTTTTATATCCATCAAGAATATGTTGACTATCTTGACTATTTTGCCTCGCCATTGAAGTAAAGGGCGCGGCAGCGTCAACACATCGTACTGTACCGCTTGACCTTATTACTCACACTAACTCACTCAAGCAGAAAAAGAGGTTCTATTATATCACAACACGTGACACTGTTGCCATACAAGCCTATCACAGCGAATATTTACCCACACATCATTGAGCGTGGAGTTTAAATACAGAAACCCTATATGTACCAGCCACAGTGAACCCTTAGATAGCTGAGAGACCGTATTTGTAGCAGCCGCAGTGAAGGGGTTAATGAAAGCTTCTTACCATATTCTTTATTTGTTGCCAGATGAGTGTACGACACTTTTCGACATTGTACGACAAGTTCAAATGTGGTAACGTTCAGGGTGAGGAGTTGAGAGTGTAGCTCTGCACAGTGGTAGTGGAGGCATAGACACTGCAGCAGCAAGTGTTCATGTGCCAGGGGCACTTGTAGTTACTGGTAAACACATGCGACTAGCTTCGTCAGCTGTCGTCACTCGTGTTTACATTATACAAACATCGTACTTTAGCAGGCGGGCTGTGTTTATGTTTAAAATGTTGGATGGCTAAATTATCCATTGCGTTAATCATGTTTTTATAGAATAAGAAATCATACCCTTGTGCACACAATCTATAGTCTTTCAGCATCAATGGAGAAATTATTCACCCAAACATTTATACGTAATACTTCCTATGAGGCTGTTGGACCATACATGAGTAGATCATACTTTCAAATACTATTTCTTCTAACCAATGTTCATGGTATGGACATGAGTATATCAAAACCATTGGTTTTATTAGTGAAAACCTGATTTTCAACAGAAGAACATGTAAGATTGCTTTATTTTTGTTAAAATAACATCAAATATTGGTCGCTAGCACCCAGTTGTCCGCAAGTTGCCTATCTAATCAAGATTTATGGACATTTGGAACGGGATCTTAATATTCTGTGCAGTGGCCCATTGCTTGAGCTGCTATACTGTCCATTTCTCACACAAGTTTGACTCCATACTGCACATTTCTTTTTCTTGTGGTTGTCTTGTCTCGTCGTCTCACATTTAAATGATGCGGAGGACACATTGCCGGGTTTTGTTGTTGTTGATGACGAATAATGTATATTTCGGTACAAGTATAGATACAGCACACTATGTTGTTAAAATGAAGAAATTACCATCATTTGATAAAACTCACTGTGAAGAATTACTTATGCAAATACAATGAATGTTGTTACCTGATATAATAAAAACTGAGTGAAGTATGTGCCGAAAACATTTTATGACGAACGCGCTCAACAAGAAATAAACAGAGGAAAAGACTCGCATGCTGCAGTTATCGTACTGATCATTTAAAAGGTTATATATATATATTACCTAACATACAGAAAAAGAATGAGAAAAATACACTGGTCAAAAGTATATAGAAAATTATTCATGTATTGAGAGATTTAAACTTGTCCACATTTTTATTTTCTAAACGGATAACAGCACCAAGGACATCTGGCGGCTGAGACCATGAAATACAAGTCGTGATAACTCCAATTCTACGTGGCGTTATGATTAAAATCAGGTGACTTTGATTTTCTACGTAAGGACCACGTTGTAGCCACGTTGAAGAAGGTCATCATTGTAACAAAACTAGGGTGTTTCTCATCCTATAAATGTTAATATTGTGTGCAATGAAAATACAGGACCTTACTGAATGCACTTTAATGAAATATTTGTATGTGATTGTTGAACGTAACAATTACGTTGCCACAACGTTACATTTCACCAACGCCTTCTCATTGTTGCATTGGCCACTGTTATTATAGTCTATACTGGAACGTTTTTTATAAGGTTCATGTTAGAGAAAAAGTAAATTTTACGGTATACTATTATCATTAGCTTTAGTAAATCAAATTAATTAATTTTTTAAGCTTATTATATATATATATATATCATTTATATATATATAATATATATATATATAATATATATATTATATATATATATATATATATATATATATATATATATATATACCGTATTTGCCGGCGCATAAGACGCAGTTTTTTCCTCAGAAAGCTAATGCAAAATTCACCCTGCGTCTAATGCGGCCATATTACTAATGAGAGGTCGGGCAGAGAAGGCATAATGGCCAGTGGTGTATTACTAAGGGGGTCTCAAGTGATCTGTGTTGAGCAGTAGACCCCTGAACACAAATTTGTAACTGTGTTACTAATAATATCAACAGTAATGCATAACACCAAGAAAAGTTAGAGTTTAAGAGAAAACAAGAGGTGGGGCAACAAGGTGGCTGTTTCTGCTGCCAAGATGGCCGTCATATGTAAACATCACCCCCCTCCCGCAGTCCCGCTGCCGCTCTCCACTGTACATGGATGGGAGAAAGGGTAGGCCTTTATACCATCTCGATCCCTCAATCCTCACCCCTGTATCTCTATGGATAAGGAAATTGTAAACTGTAACTGGAAAGAGTGCTAGTAAAAAGGCTGCAACGGTACCTGTAGATGGGACAGAAGCCTTCCACACATCACACCAAGACCAAGACCCATCACGGCGCCACAACTTTATCCGCCTCAAGGCCGAATCACACCATACCATCATGCCTTGACCTGTACCTTCCTGAGGAAGACTAATCAACCCTCGCGACTGGGATAGATCCACAGGTGTAAACCATGGCGAATATCTTCGATCCCAACATCGGTGCCCTTCAACAATAACAAAAAGGTAGAGATACTGTGAGATACACGGGTAGTTTGCAGGAACTACCTCGTGTAGGTCTCACGGCCTCTTGTAGCTTCCTTATTTTCTTATGTTCTTATGTAATGTTTACCTTAGTGTTTGTCAAACATTGCTAAGCTTCACACTGCCATAGTATTGGTAGTTTTAATTTTATCTCTATATCTTCTTACTAAACCAAACCCCACCTCTAACCTAACCTAATCTGATTTAACCTAACTTAGCTTTCTGGCTGAAATAACAGTAGATTTTCGGTAGTACATGTAATGCCATTAATATTCGATTGCGCCATGAGAAATGGGGCTCAAAATACACAGAATGAAGAAAGATACACGATAATGGAGGTAAGAACCTAGGACTTTAGAAAGCCCACTACCGAAATAATACCATTATATTTACTGCAAATTTTCCAGTCTAAACACATAGCAGAAAAGCAACAAAGGTTAAGGCATCATTAAATCTAAGCTAAATGTCATATTTAGATAATATTAGAATATCAATTCGTGGAGCATCCTGCAATAATGACCCGAGTTTGGTTACCCTACACATTCTCTTTACATTTTAACTAGTATAATTTTTCGTTCACATTCACTGCACTGTGAATATTGTATTTGGGTACATGCTCGAAATCATTTGTTTTCCCTTACAAAACCTTTTTTTTAATAACTTAATAAATTTATGAAAAGTAAATATGTCCTCAGAAGACTAATAATTTTTTTCTCTCAAAATATTTATGTAAAATACAGGTGCGTCTTATGCGGAGGTGCATCTTCTGCGCCGGCAAATACGGTATATATATATATATATATATATATATATATATATATATATATATATATATATATATATATATATATATATATATATATATCAAATATACTATTTTGAACATATAAACAATAAACTTAAAATATATTCAATACTATAATAAATGAAAACATCACATATATAATATTTTGAGATATCTACTACTTAATTTTTATTTTTGTAGGATTCAAATATATCCGAAATGGTATAGTAGATTTTTACATTAACTTATGGATCATTAAGTCTAAGCAAATCTCCTGTGCCAAGACATGATGACCACCTCACAAGGAGGGCGGGCACCAGAAAGCGAGCACCAGCCCACCAGTGAGGAGTCCTCACTGGTGGGCTGGTGCCCACTTTGTACATAATACTCACTGTATATGTGCATAACTAACTAAACTGTGAAACAGTACATACATAATAACCTTGCATGGGCCCTGTCTGAAATGTACTATTTACTTAAAATAAAATTTCTCCATCCAAGCAACCGTGTTTTGAATATAAACCATATATTTCCGACACAAAAACGTAAATAAAAAAATGAAATGAAAAGATGCTATAAAAGTGCTACAAAAGTTATTTTAACACGTGAATGTTCTACATTATTTCCACGTTATTTCGTGTCTACAGATCTACGTGAATTGTGAAAACTTTAACTTGGACCATTAGCAAAACATTACTCAACTAGAATATTACATCACTAGATGACAATCAACAAGTATAAGTCAAGGAATCCTTCCCTAGCTATCGAGTCACCATTGCAAGTTGCTAGTTCCGTGGGTTGGTCATTATTTACGAAACTCGAGACTATTTATATCCTATTGCTAGACTTGAAATCGCTGTTAGAAAAATACTAGTCAAGGGCCCCCACTGTGCCTATTTTCTGTTTTTACAGAAAAAAGATTGTACAGAATTTTTTTTTCTTCTTATTCTATTTTTTCCTGTTTTTACAACTGATTGCAGTTATTGTTTGTTACATATGCCACACAATTTGTGAAGATTTTCATCTGAAGACAAACAAGATACCATGAAATGACCAAGGTCGTGCTTGGACACCTTCGGCCCTGGACTGATGCCGTGCTCCACAATGACGTCTCCACAGTTTTCATCATCTGCAAATGGATTGCATAATTTATTTATTATATAATTTTCAACATTCAAGTAAAAATGTGTTTATATACATGAAGTGTTCTATATCTATTGTAAAATATCCATACCAAATATTATACACATCATGCTTACAAATGACAATATATACTATGGCTCATTTAATACCTTGGCCTGCCATTTCACCAGTAACAAAATTATATTTGTAGTGTGCAGCATTTTTTATGCATGAAAGGACCATATAAGTGCAAATGTTTTGCCTTTAATGTTATACAAATAGTGTGCCTCACATATTGAAGTTGATAGATGAGACAAAATATAATCAGATGCAATCTTACTTATATACCTTTACTTTTAATTATTATTAATGATGTGCAATTTCTAGTTGATATTTTTAGGAAAGTGTAATGCTGCAAAAGGTACATTAGAACCCCTCTAACTCAGACGCTGTATTCCCCGGACAAATAATCTGGCGGACAAATTTAATAAAACTCACACATGTCAAAACTAAATGAAAATTCTTTTTGAAAACGTCTTCAAAATTTCCAAGTTTTTTTCCAAATGCCAGCCAATCACACTACAGAACACGAGGCTCCGCCTCACCTCCGTCGCCTCTCTTGCTCAAAGGCCCATTCACATCTCCACGACTCACGTCGGCGACCGGTCACGACTTGCTGAGTCATCCAGTCAGTGCCGACTGCAGCCGATTTTGGGGGGGCTGAAGATCCAAAAGGATCGGGTTGCTGTTTAGGTGACTAGTCCGCGACTAGTCCGCGATTGTCGGCGATAATCGCGGACAGTTGCGGACTGAAACAAATTTAACCGCCAATATTGGGTTGCCGTCATGCGACGGCAGTCGCAGAACGACGGCAACCACAGTTACCATCATGCGGCGACTGTTCCCAGCCGTGCTGCGACTGACACCAGATATGGCAAGCCCCTCCACTGACCGTAGTCGGCGCGGTTAGCTGACGATTTGCCGTAGTTAGGCGTCTAATTGTAAAATATCCATACCAAATATTATACACATCATGCTTACAAATGACAATATATACTGTGGCTCATTTAATACCTTGGCCTGCCATTTCACCAGTAACAAAATTATATTTGTAGTGTGCAGCATTTTTTATGCGAGTTTTGCGATCCTCGAGTTTCGCGCTGAGTCCTAAATTCTTACCATCCCGACTTTCGCGCATTATCTCCCTCCAGGGGTGGGATGGTAGGCCCTGTACTCGAGGGCTGTAATGGTTGGCCCTCGCCCGTGGTGGCACAAGCAGGATTTTTATAAGAGTTAATGGTATGCATGATTAGTACATAGAAGCAAAATTGGATTAGCTTTCCATTGATGTATTTCATTTTCTGATAAATGAATTAGCACCATGCATAAATTAGCGTTAACTAAATAAATATCATCATCAATCGGGGTATAAGCAAGCGTGCCACCCTCAGTACTCACTGATTGTGTAAGCGACTGGGCGAGGCTCTCTCCGACGGCCTCCGCTCCCGCACACCACAGTCACCGTTCCTCTCACGCACACAATAGTAGCTACAGCTCATTATTATTACTACATTTGCAGTGCTTAAGCTGTGTATTAAACTGCAGTGTGAATTGATTAGTCTTTAAGAATTGTAGACATGGGTAGAGTGATTGAATATACTTTTCAAGCTCACAAGGTAGTGGTATATATCACTGGCGTAATAAGCCTGCAGAGATCGCCACCAAGCAGAGTTGTGATGTCCTTCCATTTGTGCCGCGGTATGTTATATGGATCTATATTCCCTATTTCCTTACATTTTTCGATGCAACGAGGAATAGATCCAGAGTCCAACACCCGGAGGACATAGTCTTTTTTTTTTTTTTTTTTACATCACAAAGAACTACTGGCCAAGGGCACAGCAAAAATGGGTAACACAAAGCCTGCTTAGTTGCCAGTCCCTATAAAGAAGACAGTAAGAGAATAAAATAAAAAAGAGGGGTGAGCCAATTTAGTTCGGGAGGTGTCTTGTTACTCCTCTTTTGAAAAGATTTAAGTCATAGGAAAGTGGAAAAATAGAAACAGGAAGAGAGTTCCAGAGTTTACCAGTGAAAGGGATGAAAGAGTAAAGATACTGATTAACTCTTGCATTAGGAAGATGGACAGAATAGGGATGAGAATGAGTAGAAAGTTTTGTGCAGCGAGGCCGCGGGAGGGGGGGAGGCATGCAGTTAGCAAGTTCAGAAGAGCAGTGAGCATGAAAATAATGGTAGAAGAGAGCAAGAGAAGCAACATTGCGGTGGTGATTTAAAGATTGAAGACAGTCAGTCAGAGGAGAGGAGTTGATGAGACGAAAAGCTTTTGACTCAACCCTGTTTAGGAGAGCTGTATGAGTGGATCCTCCCCAAACATGTGAGACATACTCCATACATGGGCGGATAAGGCCCCTGTAGAGAGCAAGCACTTGCGAGGGAGAAAAAAAAGGATGCAGATGCCACAGGACACCTGACTTCTTAGAAGCTGTTTTAGCAAGAGATGAGATGTGAGATTTCCAGTTCAGATTTTTAGTAAAGGATAGTCCTAGAATGTTCATTGTAGAAGAAGGAGACAGTTAAGTGTCATTGAAGAAGAGGGGATAGTTATCTGGTAGGTTTTGTCGAGTAGATAGGTGAAGAAATTGGGTTTTTGAGGCATTGAACAAAACAAGGTTTGCTTTGCCCCAATCAGAAATTATAGAAAGATCAGAAGTTAGGCGCTCGGTGGCATCTCTCCGTGAATCACTTAGTTCCTGTTGAGTTGGACGTCTAATAAACGACGTTGAAAAATGCAGGGTAGAATCATCAGCGTAGGAGTGGATAGGGCTTTGAGTTAGACTTAGATCATTAATGAATAATAGAAAGAGAGTGGGTGATAGGACAGAACCCTGGGGCACACCACTATTGATAGATTTGGGAGAAGAACAATGTCCGTCTACAGTAGCTGCAATAGAACGGTTTGAAAGGAAACTTCAGATGAAGGTACAGAGAGAAGGATAGAAACCGAATGAGGGTAGTTTGGAAATTAAAGATTTGTGCCAGACTCTTATCAAAAGCTTTTGATATGTCAAGGGCAACAGCAAAAGTTTCACCGAAACCCCTAAAGGAGGATGACCAAGATTCAGTTAGGAAAGCTAGAAGATCGCCAGTAGATCGCCCTTTACGGAAACCGTACTGACGATCAGATAGAAGATTGTGAGCAGATAGATGCTTAAGAATTTCTTATTAAGTATAGATTCAAAAACTTTAGAAAGGCAGGAAGTCAAAGCTATAGGACGGTAGTTTGAAGGATTAGAATGGTCACCCTTCTTAGGAACAGGTTGGATGTGAGCAAGCTTCCAGCAAGAAGAAAAGGTGGAAGTAGATAGACAAAGATGGAAAAGTTTGACCAGGCAAGGTGCAAGCACAGAAGCACAGTTTTTGAGAACAATAGGAGGGACTCCGTCAGGACCGCAAGCCTTCCGAGGATCTAGGCCAGAAAGGGCAAAGAAAACATCATTCCGAAGGATCTTAATGACAGGCATAAATATAATATAGTCAGAGGGTGGAGGAGAAGGAGGAACAAGCCCTTCATCAACCAGAGTGGAATTTTTAGCAAAGGTTTGAGCGAAGGGTTCAGCTTTAGAAGTAGATGAGACAGCTGTGGAGCCATCTGGGTGAAGCATAGGAGGGAAAGATGAAGAAGAAAAATTGTTAGAGATGTTATTAGCTAGATGCCAGAAGTCACGAGAGGAATTTGATTCAGAAAGATTTTGACATTTTCTATGAATGAAAGAGTTTTTGGTAAGTTGAAGTAAAGATTTGGCATGATTACGGCAGAAATATAAAGGGCATGAGTTTCAGGAGATGGATGGTTACGGTACCATTTGTGAGCCACCTCTCTATCTCGGACAGCATGAGAACAAGCAGACTTAAACCAAGGTTGACAGGCTTTAGGATTAGAGAAAGTGTGTGGAATGTGCGCCTCCATGCCAGAGACTATGACCTCAGTTATGCGCTCTGCACAAAGAGATGGGTCTTTGACATGGAAGCAGTAATCATTCCATGGAAAATCAGAGTAGTACTGCCTTAGGTCTTCCCACTTAGCTGAGTTAAAGTGCCAGAAGCACCTCCGCTTAGGTGGGTCCCGAGACGGTACCGGAGCGATAGGACAGGTTACAGAAATAAGATTGTGATTGGAGGAACCCAACGGAGAGAATAGTTTCACAGAGTAAGCAGAAGGGTTAGTAGTTAGGAAAAGATCAAGAATGTTGGGCGTGTCTCCAAGGCAGTCAGGAATACGGGTAGGGTGCTGCACCAGCTGCTCTAGGTCTTGGAGGATAGAAAAGTTGTAGGCTTGTTCACCAGGTTGGTCAGTGAAAGAAGATGATAGCCGAAGCTGGTGGTGAACATTGAAGTCCCCAAGAATGGAAATGTCTGCTTAAGGAAAATGAGATGAGATGTGCTCCACTTTTGATGTTAAATAGTCGAAGAATTTTACATAGTCAGAGGAGTTAGGTGAGAGATATACAGCACAGATAAATTTAGTAAGAGAGTGACATTGAAGTCGAAGCCAGATGGTAGAAAATTCGGAAGATTCAAGGCCGTGGGCACGAGAGCAAGTGATGTCATTACGCACATATACGCAACAGCCAGCTTTGGATTGAAAATGAGAATAGAGACAGTAAGAGGAGACAGAAAGAGGTCTGCTGTCAGTGCTCACAGCCAACTGAGTTTTGGTGAGGAAAAGAAGATGAGGTTTAGAGGAGGAGAGATGATGTTCAACAGAGATAAAGTTAGATCTAAGGCCGCGAATGTTGCAGAAGTTTAAGGAGAGAAGGCTAGAAGAAGTATCAAGACACCTCGAGTCGTCATCTTGAAGACTGTCCGACCTGGGGATATTTCTGGTCCCCTCCCCAGTTAGGGACTCCGAGGCAGGGCGATTAACAGTTATAATAAAATTTTTAGTGAAGATAGTGTAGGGATGTAAGTGCATGTAGTGTAATGTGAGTAGTAAGAGGAATTGTCTTTAAAGTGCAGGCTGCAGCTACTCTCTTGTGTATCTGAGACACTAAGGGATATGGAAAGAGAGGACACGGGAGATTTCAATGATAAGTCTGCAGCACCCCCTCAACTCCCGTAAGTACCTCCCCGGGAGTATTTCACCATGGCGGCAGGTGTCTGACTGCCTACTCCCTAAAAGTCTGACATATGAACACCATCAATCACTTTCCCAGCCCTCAAAAAAAGAGATTAGTAAGCGTGAGTGTACCGCATTTACAGGGGAGGTAATGCCCTTTGTTTACATCACCGCACGGCCACTGTCGTCTGTCGGCCAGCCGCCAGCCATGTGCTCGGGGCGGACCACTCAGCCATCACCTCTCCCAGCGGTGATCCAAAAGTGTCTTTCTGTTGGTCTGTTTCCATTTTCTTTGGCGTATCGTATAACTTTTAGCTTGTATGTGATAGTATTAGTAAATCGTTTTGATGAATTCGCCATAGGTGATCATTTCCAGGACTGAAAAGAGCTTAAGATACGTGTGACAGCCTAGTGGTAAATGATACATCAACACTAGCAGATGATAGATGGCGCTGTCGGCGGCAATCGCGGCAATCTGCCGCCAAAAGGGGGAATGTGAACATACCAGCGTGAGGACAGATTACGTAGTTGATTTGAATGTCTTATGGTATTTGAAATACTTGTAACAGGTAAGTACTGAGGTACTGAGTACTGAGGAAGTACTACAACATTCGTCTTGGAAGACCATTAGTATTTTTCAGGGTATAGAAATTTATGTCACATACATATGTTTAATATGAGGTCTTACCTAATCAAAACCCATCGTCTATCTCATCCTGACACAATACCCCAACTAGTCAACTACCTAGGATACTTAGCGGTGGATAGTGGATTGAAATCGCTGTAGGCTTTTATCAATACTGCCTGTCCTGTGATCCGAAGTGCTCAGCGCGTGATTGAGGCCGCCCGTGAAGGACAGAGGCGGAGGGCTGGAGGCGGTGTGCTTTGTTATGGCGTCAGGAGGTTTTTCATAACTCAGTTATCTTGACGCGGCGGATAATCAGTGTGTCGTATTTAACACGTCCTTTGATTTAACACTTATATGTACAAAATGAACGTATGTACAAATCTCTTCATTATAATCAGAGAAGAGATGTTAATCCCGTGGGAACTGGAAGCGTACTTATATACACAAGCACGTATATTTAACAATAGATGTTACTCCCGCAAGGGCCTGGAGTGTACTAATATCTCCGTGGGCGGAGCGGGCAGCGGCCACCACAAATTACACGTGTCATCTTTAGGTAGGCGGCAGGTGGACCACCTCAATTATTGCAAATTTAAAGGACGGCGGCCAATGACCGATCGTTCCAAATTAAGGTGCAAATGCTTAATAACCACTGGGAATGTTAATTTATATTATCCCAGTACTTATCATTTACTTAAATTACCATAATTATACCCATTACCATTATAATTATATATACAGGGAGGTCCCGAAGATACGAGCAGTTAGGTTCCACCTGGCATACTCGTAAAGCGAAATCTCGTATAACGAAACACATAACTAAAGGTAAAATATAGGTTTGGTTCCAGGACCCCATCAATAAAAAAATAAAAAATAAAAATAATAATGTTTTTCAAGCTAAAATAAACTATAACAAACACAACAAACACACAGCGTCTATATTACCCACACTGTACTACCTATTCTGTAGAAAAAGCATTCTGAAAGAGAAAATAGCATCCAAAATAACAAACTGCACATTAATTAAACATAAAACATGCATAACAAGCAAAAAAGACGTTGTAATGTAGGGGACGCCGCGTGATACAAGAGAAGGTAGTGTAGCGGTCCCAAGGTTGGGGCCGCACACCTGCTAATTACCCCTAAAGGTCAGGCCGCGCCATATGCTTAATTACCCTTCAGGTCACGCCTTGCTAGGGGTGACCTGACTGCTGTCCCAAGGTTGGGGCCGCACACCTGCTAATTACCCCTAAATGTCAGGCTGCCCCATATGCTTAATCACCCTTCAGGTCACGGCTTGCTAGGGGTGAACTCACTGGGGTTAACCGAATCCCCCTTTGTCCAGCCCGGGAGTGGTAGGGCGCGCATTTTGAACTTGATAATTTTACTCACCCTAGTTTGAATGTCGTATCATTGGATTTTCGATCTCGTATATTGAAAATAGACCCTAATTTATACATCTCGTATCATCGGATTCTCGTAAACCGAATGCTCGTATAACGGGACCTCCCTGTATACATCCCTATGCTCCCCTATGATGAGCGGACAATTACCTCCCTCACAAGGGGGGGGGAACAAACCACCACTCTGCCAATTATTGAGTGGGTGGTTGGTGGATAATTTCCACACAGGGTATTTTTTGGGGGAAAACGTGAGTCTTATAAGCCGTAAAATATGGTGCTATGCCTCGCACTGGATTAAATAAACATTTTTACAGGGTTTTCAATACCCGAGTTTCACGATGCTCGAGTTTAGCGCCTTGTGAATAAAGCAAGCGCAAAACTCGGGAGGGTACTGTAGTCTGCGATTGTCGGCGATAGTCGCAAACTATAGGGGTATTTGAAAATTTAAAGGTCAACTTTGAGTTGGCGTCATGCGGCGACAGTTGCAGCACGGCGCAAACCCACGGTTGCCGTCATGCTGCAACTGTTCCCAGCCGTGCTGCGACTGACGCCGAGTGGTTGTAGATGTGGGCAGCGTTCTGGGCCATCCCCCACACCACTTTTCAACCTTCGCTTGTGTAGTGAAGTTTCACACCACCGATGTCGGTCACACTGTTGTCCACTCACTTGCCCACCTTGACTAGGCCACAAATACTTATGTGCCTCCTAATGTTATTAATTGAACACAATAACAACGACATGGTGATAACAATCGCCAAGGCACTAAAAAAACTGCGGAAGCAGTATAGCGCTAAAGATAGTGCACTAAAGATACTAGTCTATTTGTAGTGGATAATGAAGACAATAATAATAATAATAATAATATCAATAATAATATCATTAAATATCTCAAAAATTTCCACTCTCTCTCTCTCTCTCTCTCTCTCTCTCTCTCTCTCTCTCTCTCTCTCTCTCTCTCTCTCTCTCTCTCTCTCTCTCTCTCTCTCTCTCTCTCTCTCTCTCTCTCTTCGTCGAAAGGGAGAAAGTGTGGGAAAGATCGATCTTTCCCACGCTAAAATAACACGTGCTCCAGTCGCAGTACGGCCCTCAGACCTGTAGGTGCCTCATTTCCACCACGATATCATGACTGATATCGGCATCGGCAGGATGCTTATCTGTCAGTGATTTTGATTTAAGTTCCAGCTCCTCTGCTGATATTGTTAAATACTTTCAATGGAAACTGAAGTTTTCAGAAATATTCTTGGCAGCTTTGAATCTAACAGTCAGTCCACCAATTATGTTATCCAATAAAACACAGACTTTCTGAAAAATGCTTTTTCAGGTGACTCATCCATCTGCTTCAATTTGTTTTGATAAATCTGTATCTGCTGTGCCATCACCATCATCATGAAATTTTCTTTTACGTTTAGGTCCAGCTGCTTTTCCTCGACCACGATACAGTTTCACCTCAATGTCCAGGTTTGAAGCAACTAGCTTTGCTTCATTCCACATATCAATCAATCATTGGAGGCATACGCCGGGGGGCGCATCGCCTCGCCCACCCTACGACACCACTCCCGGGGATCACCACGCGCGAGTCCCCATGCAGGCTCCCTTCCCATACCAAGCAATTCTCGACAAGAAGCATCAACTTGCCCCAGCCACGAGCCTTGTGGGTGCCCCCTTGGCCTCCTCCATACCGGATTGCCTCTTACAGATACAACCTGATGGGAAGAATCGGTTTCAGGGTAGCGTGCCACATGCCCATATAGCCGAAATGGCGCTGACGGACTATGCAGGTAATAGGCCTTGATTCAGTCTCACGGTGCAATCGCTGGTTTGACACGTAATCATCCCAGCGATACTCCATGATTCTTCGAAGACACTTATTACCAAAGGCATCGATTTGCCTCTTCAAGTTGCTATTTAGTGTCCATGTCTCACAATAATAGAGTAAGACAGGGATCACAAGCTACTTGAAGATCCGGATCTTTGTCCTCCTGCACAGGTACCGACAACACCAAATACTCCTACTGAGCGAGTCCATAACACCGTGGGCTATGGCAATCCATCGTAAGACTTCTTGACGTGACCCGCCGTCATTATGGACTGCGCTACCAAGGTATGTAAAACTTTCCTAGATCTCAATGTCCTCACCGCACGCATGGACAGACTGTACCGTTTCATTTAGTAAGCCTCCAAACACCTGGACCTTGGTCTTGAGCCAAAAGACCTCAAGTCCCAAAGGCTTTGCCTCCTCGTGCAGCGCCACGAGAGCCATCACCAGGACCTCCAGCGACTCAGCAAAGATTACTGCATCATCGGCAAAAACAAGATCAGTGATCTTGGTGTTGCCGAGAGATGCTTCACAATCACTTTGATCTACAACTCTGCCCAATACCCAGTCCATATGTGTTGAAAAGTGATGGGGCAAGGACGCACCCTTGCCTCACTCCTGTATTCACAGGAAAGAAGCTGGCTTCACCTCCCTACTTTTATTCCACTATTCCACTATTCCACATAGCTTTCCAGTTATTTCGGAGATCTGTCAGTTCTACAAGCAAGCCCTCTATGTTTGATGGGCCAATCAAAGCCTCAATGGGCCCCCCCAGGATCCCATGGGCCCCGGGGTAAATGCCTTGGCAGACCCCCCTCTCGGTGGACCTAGTTTGGAGGCTTACTAATTGAAACAGTACAGTCTGTTCATGTGTATGGCGAGGACATTGAGATCTTGAAAAGTTTTACATACCTTGGTAGCGCAATCCGCGCTACCAGTGGCTACTGACCTACCAGTCAGTAGCACGGTAATGATGGTGGGTCACGTCAAGAAGTCTTATGGCAGATTGGCATAGCCCATGATGTTATGGACTCGCTCAGCACGAGTATTTGGCGTTGTCAGTACCTGTGCAAAAGGACAAAGATCCGGATCTTTAAGTCGCTTGTGATCCCTGTCTTATTCTATGGAAGTGAGACAAGGACACTAAATAGCGACTTGAAGAGGCGAATCGATGCCTTTGGTAATAAGTGTCTTCGCAGAATCATGGGGTATCGCTGGGATGATTACGTGTCAAACCAGCGATTGCACCGTGATACTGAATCGAGGCCTATTACATACTGTACCTGCATAGTCCGTCAGCGCCAACTTCAGCTATATGGGCATGTGACATGCTACCCTGAAACCGATCCTTCCCACCGGGTTGTATCTGTAAAAGACAATCCGGCGTGGAGGAGGCCAAGGGGGCGCCCACAAAGCTCGTGGCTGGGGCAAGTTGATGTTTCCTGTCGAGAGTTGCTTGGTATGGGAAGGGAGCCTGCATGGGGACTCCCGCATGGTGACCCCCGGGAGTGGCATCGTAGCGTGGGCGAGGCGACGCGCCCCCTGGTATATGCCCCCAATGATTGATTGATTGATTGTGACATATCAGAAATGTTAAATCATCTACTTAAAGACTTAATAATACCCTTGTCATAGCCAGACTAGTACTTTACTTCTTTATCTGACTCAACTTTGACATCACAGAACTAGAAGCTTATACTATTCTTTCAATATAGACAACTATACACTTACATTTTTTGTCAGTCCTATTGTAACCAGGAAAGACAATGAATAATCAACATTTAATCTCATTCACTAAAAAATTCTAGTGAACCTGTTTAAATGTTTCAAAACTCTGGGGCTAAGCTGGTCACAAGGTTATGAATAATAAATCATGTCATTTCGACTGGTGAGATCATACAGACGTCTTGTGAACTTGTATTTCCTCTATTGGTCCTCAGCCGTTGGCGCCTGTGTCACACTCTCTAAGAGGGCTTTAATTAAGGCGATGCTAAAACTACATGGAGTTATAATCCAAGACTCCCCTTACCCCAGCTGAACATATGGGAGGCACAACACCAGGAATTGTTACCTGGGATTTGTCAAGGTGAAGTGGACACTAGCTGTCAATGTTCTGCATCAAGGAGGTGACTTAACAGTGCCAATTAATTTATCGTCATCATTATTATAATTTGTTTCCAGAGAAATGTTGTGGTCCTTTATGAATTATATGGCCAAATGTTTGTTTTACCATTGCTGTGACTACAAAAATAAAAGTAATCAATTTTCACGCAGCACTTTCACCTCTGATCTGCCCCACTTGAGTTAGCAGGGATTAATTTTATGATTCAGTAGTTATTAGTGATCATTATAATTACTGGTGATTATTTGTTCATTACAACTTGTTTTGTTCCTCCATCGAAATAATTTGTTATTATCACTTCATTTAAAATAGAAAAATACGTTGTTATACTAAGGGATGCAATTAGTAACAATCATGAGGTGAATTATGTCTCACCAGTTATATGTGGAGGCAGCACTGCAATCCACTCAAGGTCACTTGCTCTTAGCGCTTCCAACATTTTTTCATGTTCCTCCAGAATAGAATAAAATCTCTCTGGAACAGCAGCTCTCTCCCTGAAGTTAAATGCTGAGGAAATATTGGATCTGGTTACATAGATTCCTATTTTTGAAAAAGAGAATATACATCTCAGAAGTTCTTACAATGAGTGGACAAATTTCTAGTCTATATACATATATGATATGGCATCATATAACTCATACATAATTGCAGTTGAAGGAAAAAAAAAAGACATATGAAGAACTTTTATCTCAGTTATAATGCATGAAAAAGAACAAGAAATGTATCATACCAGAAAGGCAAGCTGAGACCCGCTTTACTTCATGGTCCTTCATGGCAGCAAGGATATTTTTTGTTCCCTCAGACATCATTGTTGTTGGACCTTAAAAAAAATGTTACAAGGAAGTCAAGAAATTTGTTTATATAGTGCTAATAGGAGCAGTCAACAATTCGATGATAATCTCGGAATCTGTACAGTCGTCCTGCCATTACCAAGTACCAGCCGGAAATGTAGTTACTGTATTAAGTGAAACATAATTACTTCCAAAAATAGATATATTTTTGGTAGTTTTTTCCATGTGCCATTTATTATTGAAAGAAAGATTAAGAAAAGAAAACACATCAGTATTAAGTACGACAACTTCCGCGGGCCGCGGCACCAAAACAATTTACGTATACAGCTGGAACCCCTTCACACACATTCATCACCCAGCTGCTCACCCTCTTCAGTCTCCGAATCTACCACTGACATACCTCTGCACTATAGTTATGGCAACAGCAAGTAAACCACCGGAAAAATAGACAGTGACGGAATCTAAAAACATTTTACAGGCGCGGTCCGTGCCGTGTTCCGCCTACCCAAAACATAAACTGATGGAGCTAGTGAACTAGGCCCTCTTACATTCAGCCCTTGTGACCAGAATAGAACCTCTAGAGCAGCGTTTCTCAACCTTTTTACCCTTGTGGAACCCTTGCAATAATGTTCATGTCTCAGGGAACCCTTACATAAAAATTCTTACAAATCATTATTAATATCTTTCCTTCTCTTTTATAAACCTTCTCCTTATAGTTCATAAGGAAAACAATACATATTTTTTTCCTCTGGTTACTGGTTTAAGCAATAAATAAGATGTTTTTCTTAAGTTTATTCACAATGCAAAAAATATAAATACATAACTGAAATCAAACTACACTAGGGTCCCACATA
Organism: Chionoecetes opilio; assembly: GCA_016584305.1. Taxonomy (NCBI): domain Eukaryota; kingdom Metazoa; phylum Arthropoda; class Malacostraca; order Decapoda; family Majidae; genus Chionoecetes; species Chionoecetes opilio. The sequence goes on from JACEEZ010022815.1 coordinate 203,920, forward strand.
AAACGAGAAATTGGTCAATAAACGAGGTCGTTTTATGTGAATTCGCTCTATGTGAAACACATAACCTATGGGAAAAATTGATATTGGTCGATCGGTCCTCCCGCCCGTACCCGTACATTTATACTTGTTCACACCCATGCATACCAGAACATGGTATTGTTTTACACTAGGATCGAAATTCCCTACACAATTGGGAGTATGGTTTCTGTTTACCTTATTGTTTTCTAGGAAACATTCTTTTGGACTCAAACTTTTGGAGATAATGACATGTTGTTCATAGGGAGGCGAGAGACAAGTGTTTGTTTACGTGCGGCGTGCCTCTCACTCTTCTTCCTCTTGTGACCTAGACCTACATCGCCTTGCCGCGGACACTTTTAATGCAGATTTGGCTTTAGTTAGGGAGGTTAAAGTGTGGGATTAGGTTAGGTTAGTGACTCAAAAGCAAGTTGCCATAAACCTAGCCTGACTCTCGCTTGCGTGCCTCACCAGAACTGAGCGGGGCTCACAGCTGATAACTTGTAAACACCAACGAGGACACTAAACCACAATGACGAGTGTACCTTCGAATGAAAGCCATCAATAAATTACGATAACTGACGATATTGTGAATGGATCACAACATATATCCTTCACAAGAATGTTTTTTTTGGTAATAATGGATGAGAATTTCACGGTCGCTACTGCCGTTGCTACTCACTCACCCTTGCCACGGCTTGTGCCAGCTGGGCAAGACGGCCTACGAAAAGTGCCTCGAGTTAACAGAAAACGCAAGCTGCTGCAAGCCTTCTATTGGCGGCCTGCTCACGTTCTGTACGATATTTCGGCTCTCTATATGAGAACTCCTTGGATTTGCCCTACTTTGATGGCGGAATCGTTCTATATGATCAAATTCGTCCTAACGAAAATTTTGGAATTTTATATATTTTAAAAATATATATATACAGTAAAACCTCTCATATTCGGACTAATTGGGCCAAGGAGTGGTCCGAGTAATGCAAGGATCTGAATAATGGGGGGGGTTATATATGGGGGGATATGAAAAAGAAAAAAAGAAAAAATCTAGGTGTATATATTAGCTAGGAAATTTTGACCCCTAAAAAATATTTTTAAAAATATAAAAATCTAGGTGTAGTATATATAGCTAGGAAATTTTGACCTTTAAAAAAAAAAAAAAAAAAAAAAAAAAAAAGAGGAGGAGGTCCGAATAATGTCTAAGTCCGAATAATGAGGGTCCGAATACGAGAGGTTTTAGTGTATATATATTTTAGGTCGTTCGCTTTATAGGGGAAACGCTTTAAGCGCACACGATTTATGCGGGACCCTAGTGTATTTGTTCAAGAGACCTCACACGGAGGTTTTTCATTCACAAACAAAAAAAATTACCATATCTGTAAACACAAAAAAATAAACATAAATAACCAATATCATAACACATAAACAAAATGAAAACAGATAATAACTTACACAATACAGTAAACCCTCTCGTATTCGCACCCTCATTATTCGGACTTCGACATTATTCGGACCTCCTCCTTTTTTTCTTTATATATATATATATATATATATATATATATATATATATATATATATATATATATGAGGGCCTCCGCATCGAAAAGGGGTCAAGCGACACCACGGCCGTTTTGCTGATTTCACCATATAGCACTATTTACGCCCTTCCTCTATCAGTTGGAAGTGGAGAAGACCCCCTTACCACACTGGCAATAGGGTTGAAAGTCGTATTCAGTACAACATTGCTGTATCCGAAAGGGCGTCAGGTGCCTTGGCTCAGGCATTTGTCCACATCGAAAGGGTATCATCTCCCGTTCAGTGAGTGAGGCTGGTTGTGGGAGGGCTAGTGGTGGTGGGGTTTAAGCGGGGTAGGGAGTTCAGCCAATCAGCGCGCGCTAGGCGCGTGACGTTCTGTGCTTGGTGCGTGACGTGGCGCGCTGTGAGTGGCCTGGAGCCGCTCGCCATCTTTGTATCCCTTTAGTTGTGTTTACAGAAATTGCTATTGCTATTATTATTATTATTACTGTATTATTATTATGCTGTTTTGCTCACCGTCATTAATTTTCTACTATTAGTACCAATATTAATATTGGTATTAATGTTATAATATGTGACAGGAGAAGCATTCAGAGTTCAGCAAAAGTGAACATTATGCAACTGTAATAAACATAATATCGAGTATATTATTATACTAGCCACAAAGCCGCCCTCCGGGCGGACTTTTTGGCTAGCTCCTGCGGAGGGCTATTGGTGGGCCTTCGGCCCACCACCTGTGTTATAGCGCCTGTGGTATTATATTTATATATAATACACCTATTATATACACCTGTGTTATAGCACACCTGTGTTATAACACACCTGTGTTATAGCACCATGTGGTGGGCCTTCGGCCCACCACATGGACTCTCCAGATAGCCCCTTCTAACTTTCCTGAAATCATGGATGTAGAAATGTATGTATTCCCCCCACCCATTCACTCACCCATTACCCATCACCCCCAACCCATTCACTCACCCATTACCCATCACCCCCCACCCATTCACTCACCCATTACCCATCACCCCCCACCCCATTCACTCACCCATTACCCATCACCCCCCCACCCATTCACTCACCCATTACCCATCACCACACCCATTCACTCACCCATTACCCATCACCCCCTACCCATTCCTCACCCATTACCCATCACCCCCCACCCATTCACTCACCCTTACCCATCACCACACACCCATTCACTCACCCTTACCCATCCCCCCCCCACCTTTCCCTCACCCATCCCCTCCCCCCCCCCATTCTCCCCATCACCCCCACCCATTCCCATCCCCCCACCCATTCACTCACCCATTACCCATCACCCTACATCGGGTTTTCCCCAAATTCTCGAAACCCCCTTTTTTTCACATTCTCGCTAATGGCTGCTAAAAAAAAAAAAAAAAAAAGTGATCGTCATCTCAAAGGGGGCTTATATTTTCCCCTGGTAAACCTGATTCCAAAAAGTGCCATATAGGTGTTTGCCCCACGGGGGGGGAAACCTATCCCACACACACACACAAACGAAGACAGCACACTTCCTTTTATTATAGATATTTTTTTTTAAACATTTCCCAAATATTTTTCATGAAATTCTAATCGTCAAGTGACGAGCTACATTTTGTAAAAAATGAGCACTGTACTCAATTAAAAGGTTAAGTTGCCACCCTTTGTTGAACTTTGACCGCTCCTCCTGGGAAAATTTAATTTTTTTCCTTAAAACCCCTTTCTGCGAGGCCCCTAATTTAAAAATTAATTATACCGTATTTTGCCGGGGGGGGCTAAGGTTTTTCCCTTAAAAAAGGGAGTGCCAAAATTTACCTTGTCTAATGGGAAAGGGGGGGAAAGGGGGGGGAGAGAAGAAAGAAAGCCGGGGGGAAAAAGGGGGGGGATGGTGACGAGCACTTGGCAAAATTTGTAACTTTTTTCAACTAATGCAAAATCAAAGAAAAGGTTTGGGAGTTTAAGAAAAACAAGAGCGGGGGCAAAAAAATACGTTTGTTGCTGCCAAATGGCCGTGTCAGGAAACATCTCCCCCCCGCTGCTGCCTCTCCATTGTAAAACGTCTGATATCTCAGGTCGCCGCTTCCCTGGGTTTCCTGGCGACCCCTCCGCGCACCCCCATGGTCTTCCCGTCAGACTCCTCCCCGCACCCATGGAAAAAAAAACACCCCGCAATTAATGTCCCTTAACCCCATTCGCCGGGCCCCAAGTTACACAACTTTTGGAAGGAATGATAGGGAGGCAAAATGGTATGGTTTTCGCTGGCTGATATTGTTGATAAGGATATAAATCAAAGAGCTTTTAAAATTTTTTTTAATGTGAGCGGTAGGGGGAGGTGTATATCTTGGGGAGTCTGTCTATCCCCAAAGGGAGGGAGAAAGGGCGTCTGGCTTTTTTTTATTTGACGCGAGTGGGGACTTTGGACGTGGGGAATTTGTACAACGGGGGACAAATGCGCGGCGTGTGTCGTGTGTATCCTGTGCTGCTAAATTTACCGGGCTAGTGTTGCGTTGTGTCGGCAGGAAAAGTCAGGTCAGCGTCAGGTCACCCCTAATCCTTTTTCCCCGACGGGGGGGGGGGGCCTAAGCCGATTAGTGTGTATTCTGGTGTTTTTTGCACCCCTACGTGTAAGCGGTGGGATAGGGGCGCATGGCTTTTTTACACCTCACCCCCCAATCCTCACCCCCTTTCCTCTACTAAGGAAACTGTAAAGTACAGAAAAAAACTGCACGGTACCCGTAAAGGGCAAAAATCTTCACACATGCTACACCAAGACCAAGGAACCCTCACAGCGCCACCCGTCCCCTCAAAGGCCGAAACACATCATTGACACGCACCCCTCATCACATCCGTTAGAATTTTTTACTTCAAACAAATAGACGTGTTACACTAACGGTACGCTGCCGTCACGGCCCATCACCACTGTCCGTCACGTAACGGTTTCTTGGGGGGGAAAAATTTTAACGTAATGAGACTGTGCCGTGCTGAAAATTTTCGTTTCTCAAGCTTATGTACCCAAACAGTGTCTTAAAGAGTTAATTCCCCTTCTTCATTCACCTAAGTGCTATTAAACAATTTTTTCAACCAAGCCTCAGAGGGCCCCTGTCTGCTTAAGCTAATCAAACCCCCACGACTGTGATAGATTCTAGGGTAAACCAGGGGAAAAATGTCGATCCCCACAACGGGGCCCTTTAACAATTACAACAAAAAACAAGGGAAGATGGTTACCGTACATGTTCCCAAATATCTTCGTAAATTTTTTATTGGGCAAACCCCCGTTTCGAGGCCAACTTAGTCCCCTAAATAAATTTGATGTGTTTTGAATTAATCTGGCTCTCGTTTTTGTCGGACTTAAAGATTGTTTCATGTGTGTGGTGGGGGGGGGGGAACCTCCCCTCCCGGTCCGCCCCCCAAAAAATTCTACGCTTCCCCGCATATTATTGGGAAAATTTGTTTTTTTTTCTATATCATCGTTTCTAAACCCAAACCCCACCTCTACCAACCTATCTGATTTAAACCAAATTAAATTTCGGGTGAAATAAATGTAGATTTTCGGGACTATGTAATCCATTATTTTTCCAATGCGCCCCTGGGAAATGGGGGTTTTAAAAAGCTCGAATGAAGAAACTACACGATGGTGTCGGTAAGAGTCATAGGTTTTTTAAAGCCTACACCAAAAATACCAAAATTAAACTTCATATTCCACCAAATTAAACCTACAGAATACCTAAAGGGAAAAACCCACTACATTAAAACAACTATATGTCATAGGTACAAATATTAGAATTCAAAATTTGTGGGGGCCCTCTATTTATGATTTATGACCGATTTTGGTTACCCTGACATTCTCTTTCTTTTGACTATATGATTTTTCATTCACATTCACTGACTGTGAAAATTTTCGAGTACATGCTCTAATCTTTGCTTTCCCATACAATCCTTTTTTTTTTTTTTTTAAAAAACCTTTTTAAATTTACGTTTTTTTTTTCCCCTCAAAACACCAATATTTTTTTTTTTTCTAAAAAACTCTTTGTAAAGTAGGGGCGCTTATGCGGAGGTGCTCTTATGCGCCGGCAAAAACGGTATAATTCATATATTATATTATAATATTTATATGTATATATTATTATATATATATATATATATATATATATATAATATTTATATATATATATATATATATATAAAAATCACCCATTAAAAAATGGGATCTCATCACAAGAAAATTTTTAAAAAAAATACAAATTGGTTTTTTGACATGTGTGCAGATGTAGCGACTTCCAATTCAAAGCCTTACAAAAGACATCAATCCCAAGTTTAACGTACAGGGAAACGACCCACAAACTCACCAAACTTTAAAAAACAAAAGGGTAATAACTGCCTACTCACAGAGAAACAAAAACGAGGGGTCAACAACCAATAAGCGTCGCCCACTCACGGAGACAAAAATCACGAGAAGCAAAAACTATCTACCAATCAGCGCCGCCCACTAGGCTGCGCGGCAGCTAGACTTCATCAATAAATAGCGCTTCACTCCACAGCTTAATCATGCTCACCTCTACAACTGAGGAGAAAACATCTTCCACATGCTGCTGAAGAAGGGTTCTTAGACCCAAAATCGCGATACAGCAAAAATGACAAGCTACGGCGAAGTAATATAAGTGATTACAATAGAGAATAAGACACTCTTAAGACAAAGAGAAATATCTTTAAAAAGATAATAAACGTCTGAACTAGCTATCACTTTTAATGAGATCTGTCCTCAGAGAAAATCTCCTGCCCGTTATACTCTACATATATATATATATATATATATATATTATAATTATACAGGGAGTCCCGAAGATACAGAGCAATTAGGTTCCACCTGGCATACTCGTAAAGCGAAATCTCGTATAACGAAACCATAACTAATGGTAAAATATAGGTTTGGTTCCAGGACCCCATCAATTAAAAAAGAAAAGAAAAAAAAAAGACATGTTTTTCAAGCTAAAATAAACGATAGCAAACACAATAAACACACAGCGTCTATATTACCCACACTGTACTACCTATTCTGTAGGAAAACCATTCTGAAAGAGAAAATAGCACATAAAATAACATAACTGCACATTAATTAAACATAAAACATGCATAACAAGCAAAAAAGACGTTGTAATGTAGGGGACGCCGCGTGATACAAGAGAAGGTAGTGTAGTGGTCCCAAGGTTGGGGCCGCACACCTGCTAATTACCCCTAAAGGTCAGGCCGCACCATATGCTTAATTATCCTTCAGGTCAACGCCTTGCTAGGGTGACCTGACTGCGGTCCCAAGGTTGGAGCCGCACACCTGCTAATTACCCTTAAATGTCAGGCCGCGCCATATGCTTAATTACCCTTCAGGTCACGGCTTGCTAGGGGTGACCTCACTGGGGTCAACCAAATCCCCCTTTGTCCAGCCCAGGAGTGGTAGGGTGCGCATTTTGAACTTGATAATTTTACTCACCCCAGTTTGAATGTCGTATCATTGGATTTTTTATCTCGTATATTGAAAATAGACCCTAATTTACACATCTCGTATCATCGATTATCGTATACCGAATGCTCGTATAACGGGACCTCCCTGTATAATATATATATATATATATATATTAATCTATATTATATATATATATATATAGTATATATATATTATATATATATATATAATATATATATATATATATATATATATATATATTATATTATATATATATGATCCATCACTGATCTTATACTTTGTATACTGTAATTGTGGTTTCTTTGTTGTGTCCAAATGTTGTATTGGCGAGTGATCTGAGGCCATTGAGCCTTGGACCCAGATCCAGCAACGGAGGTCGTATCTCCAGCTACCACCCGCTCTCCCACCGCCTAGATACTACCTGCCCTTACTAACCATATCCAGCAAGCCTCCCTCATTAGGTAGTTAACAGGTAGGAGGCCCTGACTGGCTTGGATGAATAATGAGGTCATCAAACTTGTCATCAGTCACCAGCCAATGACAACTGTTTCTAAAACTTCTCGACCAATCACAAGTCAACAAGACGTTTGACACGGCCTTTAAAGGTCATGTCACACGGACACTTTTTCCGTTAGTGTACGGGGTGGCCGCGGCAAGAATGTTTCCCCATCACTGGCTACCCCGCCACCTCAACACCTTTAATAACCCTTATTTAAGGTGACATGCGGTACTACACTGACCTAAATAATGACGTGTGTATATAACAGCTCACCATAATCACTACTATGTATAATAATAGTAATGACTTTAAAACCCTGCCCACCCTGCTGGTGAACGACCGGGCCCTGCCTGGCGCCCTGCCTACCTTCAGGACAACACGCTGTCATCCGTCTCACCGTGCCTTCCTAAAGAAGACAGGTCAGCTACCACGCCTGTGGGCTGTGATGCATCATAGGATGTCACCAGGGATCATAGGGCTCCTCAAGGGTCCTCACAGCCCTACAGACAACACCAAGAAGGAGGGGGAAAATCTCCGCCATCATGACCTGCTGCCGGCTGCCGCTGCCAGACGTAGGACTGATAGTACTGTGAAACTACTCCTGTACAGTACTGTATTGTATTTTTACTGTAGATTTATTATTTACATGATTTATTCTCATGTTTATTGTATTTGCATGACAGATATTTTTTATTTTCCCACCTAGATTTTTTATTTATTTATTATTATTTTATCCCTGCATTATTCGGATCCTTTTGCATTACACGGACCACCCCTTTGGGGCCCAATTAGTCCGATTACGAGAGGGTTTACTGTTATATATATTTTTAGGTCTTTCACTTTATAGGGGAAACGCTTTAAGCGAACATGATTTATGCGGGACCCTAGTGTATTTGTTCAAGAGACCTCACACGGAGGTTTTCCATTCAAAAACCCAAAAAAATCTACCATATCTGTAAACACAAAAAAATAAACATAAATAACAATATCATAACACATAAACAAAACGAAAACAGATAATAACTTACACAAAACTTAATCGTTTATTGATAATGTTGAAAAGGCATAAGCTAAATGAAGGCAAAATGTCATAGGAACAAATATATGGGTCAAGGAAATGTTATTTTTGAAGCCAATTTAGATCATGAAATTTGCTTCTCTAATGTGAAACCTTGGTTATATGTTTGCCTATTTGCAGACGCCTACTCATTAGCCTACTGTAGACGGACATTGTTCTTCTTAAGTCATCAATACGTAGTGGTGTTCCTCAGGGTTCTGTCCTACCACCCACTCTCTTTCTATTATTTATTAATGATCTAAGTCTAACTCAAAGGCCCTTTTCCACTCCTACGTGATGATTCTACCCTGCATTTTTCAACGTCGCTCTCTAGACGTCCAACTCAACAGGAACTAAGTGATTCACGGAGAGATGCCACCGAGTGCCTAATTTCTGATCTTTCTATAATTTCTGATTGGGGCAAAGCAAACCCTTTTTTGTTCAATGCCTCCAAAAACACAATTTTTTCACGTATCTACTCACAAAACCTACCAGATAACATCTGCTCTTCTTCAATGACACTCAAACTATCTCCTTCTACTACAATGAACATTCTTGGACTGTCTTATCTAAAAAACTGAAATGGAAAAACTCACATATCTTCTCTTGCTAAAACGGCTTCTAAGAAGTTAGGTGTCCTGTGGCATCTGCGTCCATATTTTTTCTCCCTACCAGGTGCTTGCTCTATACAGGGGGCTTATCAGCTCATGTATGGGTATATCTCACACGTTTGGGGGGGATCCAAATCATACAGCTCTCCTAAACAGGGTTCAGTCAAAAGATTTTTATTCTCATCAACTCCCCTCTTCTGAATGATTGTCTTCAAAATTTAAATCACCGCCGCAATGTTGCTTCTCTTGCTATCTTCTACAGTTATTTTCATGCTCACTGTTCTTCTGAACTTGCTAACTGCATGCCTCCCACCTCCCGCGGCCTCGCTGCACAAGACTTTCTACTCATTCTCATCCCTATTCCGACCATCTTCCTAATGCAAGAGTTAATCAGTATCTTTACTCTTTCATCCCTTTCACTGGTAAACTCTGGAACTCTCTTCCTGTTTCTATTTTTCCACCTTCCTACGACTTAAATCTTTTCAAGAGAAGAGTAACAAGACACCTCCCGAACTAAATTGGCCCACCCCCCTTTCTTTATTCTGTTACTGTCTTCTTTATAGGGACTGGCAATTAAGCGGGCTTTGTGTTATCACTTTTTTGTGACCTTGGCCAGTCCTTAGTGATGTAAAAAAAAAAAAAAAAAAAAAAAAAAAAAAAAAAATTATCACTTTCTCTCGGAATCCCTAACTACCTCTCGCGGAACCCTAGGGCTCCGGGGAACCCTAGGGTTCCGGGGAACCCCGGTTGAGAAACGATGCTCTAGTGAGTCTAGAAGAAAGAAGAGCTGATGAAGTAATTTTGAGGAGAGACGAAACATTTTAGTGTAGAGAAGAGAGGTGGTGTTTCGGACCCCTTCACACTAAAGGGCTGAAAGGGCACGTGACCTACCTAACCTGCCACCAATAGACAATGCACAAGTTCTCCTATACCTGTTGAACAAGAGAGGGTGGACAGTGCCAAGAATAAGTGCCTTCGAATGTGAGGCTTTCAGCTTCATAAGGAGGTAAATTTATCGTACATGTACAATAATTATCGTACGTGTGCCAAAACTGCGGCAGGGCCACACAGGGGTGCAGAAGGGTTTCCATTGCATGATTTGAGTACAATTTTTAATACGATAACAAGATATGTCATATATTCTGCTTGGTTTCACTTTGCTGTAGACTTATTTACAATTTTTCTATATACATCTTATTTCGATCAGTCCATCCTGAGTCAACGTCAGTGGATTTTTTTGTGTGTTTTCCCAAAAAGAATTTTGTTATATTGTGTCTATTAATGGTCAAAAATTATTTCCATATTGTGTAAAACTAAATACATATAAAATAGAGTACTTGACAGTAACTGCTGGATGCTTGGCTGTTCGTAACTAAATATAAGAATAATGTAGAAAAGGAAACTTGTACAGAACTGTTTCCGCCCCTGGTAAAACAAATTTGGTCCCGCGTACGAGTTTGTACCAGAATGACGGAGTTGTTGACTGCTCCTATCTATCACACTAATATTGTACACATCCACAAAGACATGTTCTACCTTTTTATTAAACCATGACTGCTTCACTTACTTAAGTCATTTCTTGTTCCAAGAAGAATGACAACAGCATCCTGACCCTTGACAGCTTCATTCACTGCCTTTGAATCCAAGACATCACCAACTTTCACTGAGACCTGTGAAGAGAACTCTTGGGAAAGACGAGAAGAGTCTCTCACAAAGGCTGTAACCTCGAACTCTGGGAGAAAATAATTGTTCTGTGATAATAATTCTTCACTGAAAATCTAGTATGTTGTATGTATCTATAAGAAATAACATGCAGTACTAATGTTTATGATGATGATATACTTTCCTTTGGTTGTCTTGTGGTTGCACAAGCTCGTGGCTTGGCGTGGAACCACACTCGTGGTTCCACGAGTGTGCTGTTCATACAGGGCTTGTTTAATGTGAATTTGTAGTTATTTTAAATTTTACATATGAATCTATTGTTATGAAAACATAACTTAATTATTCTGCAAAAACTATGGTTTTCTGAAGGATGTGGGTAGGTTTTGGAAGATAAACCACTGCTTTATGCAAATATCTTTATCATCCGTATTCAGCAGAGTTTTCAAGCATTCTCTTCATTCAATTACTTCATTCATTACTATCATAACTTTATTTATCTATTATATATAAAGTAGACCCTCGCTCAACGTTGTTTCATTTTTACTTCATGAGAAAAAAAAAAAAAAAAAAAAAAACGTTCTATGGCGTCTTGACAGGCAAATGAGTCTGTTTTTCAAATTACCCAACATAGGATAGAGAAAACATTGTAGAACCCTATGGTACTTATAGAAAACGATATACACATATGAGGGATAATGTTAATATAATAATAGCTGTTACGTAAACCACACCTCCTCCCCATCATCAGAAGAGACGTGGAAGTTTGGCCAAAGAATATATATGAGGGGTGGCGACACTCCCATAGACCGTAATGGGACAAAAAATTAAATAGAGCTTTTTTTCAGGCATTGTTGGAGGTTTTGATGCTAAATATTGTTGCATTATAACAAAATACAGTACCCTCCCGAGTTTCACGCTATGGGAATTTCAAAATGACCAGCACCATGTTGTAACGCCAACGACCCGTCAAATACAGACCAGCAACACAACTGTCAAGCTGCGGCTCCACAGTAACATTAACTTACATCACACCTACCACTACGTCGCCTCCGTGGTGCAGTGGCTAGCGTGCCTGGCTACGAATCTGCGGGCCCTGGTTCGATCCCGGGCCAGGGCAAGCCGGTGACCAGCCTACCCAGCTGTTCTTCCTTTCTTTCGGGGTTGATAAATGGGTACCTGGGGTAACCTGGGGAAGGTAACTGTGGTAACCCGGGAGTCACACTAGCCCTGTGTCCCGGGGTAATGGGTCCTCACCCACCACAGGCTCTAAGGGCCAATGCCACGGAGATGAGCACCGCATGCCAGGCGCAGCTAAGCGTATGCTCCCATCTTTACTTTTACACCTACCACCACAAGATGGCCAATAATCCTCCTTCAAGTTATGTGGTAGGTTTTCACTGTGTTTGTGAATATATAAGTTGTAGTTTATAAGGAAGAAATGAATGGACAGAGACAAGTGGCCCATGACAACAGGCAAGTGATTACTTTAGGCATCGCAACTCCTTACAAAGAGCTCAAATGAACCTACAATGACATGTAGCCTACAGCTAGACAGATAAACGAACTCAGAAAAACAGGTAGAATGAGAGCGCCTTCCACGCGCGCACACACACACATCTGATCAAGAGCACACTGCGCCTTCACACACACACACACACACACATATTATATGATCAAGAGCACATATTCAATATAGCACCTTCCAAGCCCACACACACACACATTACACAGAACATTCTTCGGAGAGACAGACTGGAGTAATTTCCATGCAGCAACGAGTACCCAGAAAAAATGGGATGAGTTCATCCGAATTTACACCGAAGGAATAAATAGTTATGTTCCAAGGATAGATCAAGAAAAAAGAAAAAAAATGAATGGTTTAACAGAAAATGTGAATTAGCAGACTAGAAAGAGAAAAAACATGGAATTGTTGGAGGAAAAAAAGGTGGCAGCAACCTTTGGGAGAAGTACAAAACAACTAGAAATGAATATGTAAGAATCCAAAGAAAAGAAGAAAGTAACTATGAGAGGAATATGATACACAAATGTAAGAATGAACCGAAACTTTTCTATTGATATATTAATGGAAAAATGAAAACAAGGAAGGAATAGATAAGCTGAAGGTAGATGGCATAGTGTATGAAGAGCATTACAACAGGCCGAGGGATGAATAAGTGTTTTACAGACTGTATTTACAAGAGAAAGTGAATTTAAAACAAAAAATATAATAGCAAAAAAAATATAATGGAAGAACATAAAGTAGACGTTAATAGAAGTAAAAAGGCTAATGGAAAGTCAAGATGTGAGAAAAGCCCCGGTCCAGATGGAGTGTCGAACGGGATAATGAAAGAGTGCAGAAACCCAAACTAGCGGGAAATTACATAGTGTAATTGAGAGTTCACTCAAGGAGAGCAGAGTCCCGCTTGATTGGAAAAGAGCAATATTGTGCCCAAATTTTACAAAGGAGGTGACAAAGAAGAACCCCTAAATTACAGGCCAGTATCATTAACAGTGTAGTGGCAAAAAAGTGTGAAAAAATTTTGAAGGCAGATGGTTGAAATATTTGGAAGAGACAAACACACTTGCAGGTGGCCAGTTTGGGTTTAGAGGAGGAATGTCATGTACAACAAATTTATTGAGCTTTTACTCGAGAGTGATCGATGTGACACAGGAAAGAGAAGGGTGGGTCGATTGCTTTACTTGGACCTAAAGAAGGCATTTGACAAGGTACCTCATAAGAGACTGCTCTGGAAGCTAGAACATGTAGGAGGATTGAAGGGTGGTTTTCTGAAGTGGAGGAAGACTTTTTGAGCAAACAGAGAGATGAGAACAGTAATAAAGATCAAAAGTCAGAATGGTGCAGTGTGATAAATGGAGTTCTTCAAGGATCAGTATTGGCCCCAGTGATGTTCTTGGTCTATGTAAATGATTGGCAGAAGGAGTGAACAGTTTTTATGAGTTTATTCGCTGATGATGCAATTACTAAGAAAAGTATAAAGTAAAGAGGACTGTGAGGATTTACAAAAGGATCTAGATAAGATTTTTAGATGGAGTCAAATATGGGGAAAAGGAGTTTAATGCCAAAAAGTGTAAAGTGATGGAAATGGGCAGTAGCAAAAAGAGACAGAGAGGGAAAATATTCGATGGGAAAACGAATGGATAATCAAAACAAAGGTCGAAAAAGATCTGGGAGTATGGATTTAAAGGGCAATTTGTCACCAGAGAAGCATATAAACAAGATCACAGGAGATACATACCAGTTGCTGAGGAATATAAGAATGGCATTCAAATATCTGGATGAAGAGATGTCAAGAAAATTTATAACATCTCTGATTCGACCATGGTTGGAATATGCCGGCAGTGATTTGGTCACCACATAAAAAGAAGGATATAAGGAAGATGAGAGAATACAAAGAGCAGCCACAAAAATGGCTCCAAGCCTGAGAGATTTAACATATGAAAAAAGCCTTTAAGACTAAAACTCCCAACACTTAAAAAGAAGAGAAAGGGGAGATTTATAGCAGTGTATCAATGGGTCTGGAAAAAATTGATAGAAATGATCTGTTTGTGTGGGATGACAAAATACAAAGGTCATGAGAAGAAATTGAAAAGGACAACATGCAAGAGGGATATAAAAAAATACAGCTTCCCGTATAGAGCATAGAAGCCTGGAACAACCTTGATGCAAAAATGATTAATGCAAGAAGTATTCAGGACTTCAAAGGCAAACTGGATAATAGTAGATTTGGAGACAGGACAGTACGAGCATAGCTCTTTTCCTGTATGTTACAACTAGGTAAATACAACTAGGTAAAATACATCACAAAGGAGGTGACAAAGAAGAACCACTAAATTACAGGCCAGTATCATTAACAAGTGTAGTGGCAAAAATGTGTGAAAAAATTGTGAAGGACAGATGGTTGAAATATTTGGAAGAGACAAACACACTTGCAGGTGGCCAGTTTGGATTTAGAGGAGGAATGTCATGTACAACGAATTTATTGAGCTTTTACTCGAGAAATGATCGATGTGACACAGGAAAGAGAGGGGTGGGTCGATTGCATTTACTTGGACCTAAAGAAGGCATTTGACAAGGTACCTCACAAGAGACTGCTCTGGAAGCTAGAACATGTAGGAGGATTGAAGGGTGGTTTGCTGAAGTGAATGGAAGACTTTTTGAACAACACAGATGAGAACAGTAATAAAAGTTCAAAAGTCAAAGTGGTGCAGTGTGATAAGTGGAGTTCCTCAAGGATCAGTATTGGCCCCAGTGATGTTCTTGGTCTATGTAAATGATATGACAGAAGGAGTAAACAGTTATATGAGTTTATTTGCTGATTATGCTAAATTACTAAGAAAAGTAGAAAGTAAAGAGGACTGTGAGGATTTACAAAAGGATCTAGATAAGATTTTCAGATGGAGTCAAATATGGGAAAAGGAGTTCAATGCTAAAAAGTGTAAGGTGATGGAAATGGGCAGTAGCAAAAAGAGACAGAGAGGAAAGTATTCGATGGGAGATGAAGGGATAATCAAAACAAAGGTCAAAAAAGATCTGGGAGTATGGATTAAGGACAATTTGTCACCAGAGAAGCATATAAACAAGATCACAGGAGATACATACCAGTTGCTGAGGAATATAAGAATGGCATTCAAAATCTGGATGAAGAGATATTAAGAAATTGGTAACCTCTCTGATTCGACCAAGGTTGGGGAAAATGCGGCAGTGATTTGGTCACCACATAAAAAGAAGGGTATAAGGAAGATTGAGAGAATACAAAGAGCACCACAAAAATGGCTCCAAGCCTGAGAGATTTACCATATGAGGAAAGACTTTCAAGACTGAAACTCCCAATTCTTGAGAAAAGAAGAGAAAGGGGATATTTTATAGCAGTGTATAGAGCATCAATGGGTTTGGAAAAAATTGATAGAGAAGATCTGTTTGTGTGGGACGATAGAAGTACAAGAGGTCATGAGAAGAAATTGAAAAGGACAACATGCAAGAGGGACATAAAAAAATACAGCTTCCCGTATAGAAGCATAGAAGCCTGGAAAAACCTTGATGCAAAAGTGATTAAAGGCAAGAAGTATTCAGGACTTCAAAGGCAAGCTGGATAAAAGTAGATTTGGAGACGAACAATAACGAGCATAGCTCTTTTCCTGTATGTTACAACTAGGTAAATACATACACACACACACCACGAGAAAGAGAGACTTAAATTATAATTTTTAAGCTGATAACTAAAAATGGAAGAAACAGACAATGAGAGACTACTGACTCAGAACAAAGAGAAGGTCGATACACAAGAGGACATACAAAACACTAGGAAAAGGGAGATGCCTGAACAACCATAAAGAAGTACAGCTTCCCTCATAGAAATGTAGAAGTTTGGGAAAGGACTAAATGAGGAGGTGATATCAGCCCCATAATGTGCACCCCAAATTTAAAGAAAGCTGGATAAATGTAGATACGGAAACGGGACCACACGAGGTACTCAGGCCCTGTAAAACACAATTAGGTAAATACAACTAGGTAAATACACACACACACATGCGTAACATGCGTGTTCCCTCATGGGAAAGCACACCTAACAGACATCCACCACTGTATACTTTTTTTCTTGTCTTTGGACACAGATATGAATGCTCTCTGGTTTTTTAATTGTGGTGTTTTAGCAGATTGGCACAAAACAAACATACAGGTTGCCCATCACTAATCCGGCAACCACGGGACCTTAGGACTGCCGGATTTTCGAAATTTCCGGATTATTGATGTTTTGTCCCCTGACTCTATATATGCTGTATATATCAACACCTTCACTTACAAGAAGATTAAACCAGGTTATCAGCACTTGATCCAGATCAGAACTTTTTCCTTCTGTCATTGACTTCCTTACAAACATGTTTTTTTTATTCACTGTCAGTAAAGAACTTTAGCACTTCTTCTTTCTGTTTTTTTATATCATATACTGTTGAAAACCCAATGCCGTACATTTCATAAACACTTCGCACAGACACACCACTATCAAGTTTTTTTAACAGTTCAACTTTCTCTGCGATCGACAACGAGCGATGTTTGCGTCTTTTATTCGCCGAATCCATGATGGGGCTATACAGCAGCAGATTTTAACAATTACAGCAAATAAATAAGAAGGAATGCCTGTTTGCTGTAGGAAGTGTGAGCATATAGCTGATTCTGGGTACAGTGCCATCAAAACATAAACGGCGCCTCCCGAAAACAGTGGCGCGCCAACCCGGGAAATTTGAAACTGCGCTCCGAAATTCATGCCGGAAAACTGATGGAACCGGAATATTGACTGTCGGATTAGTGATAGTCAACCTGTAGTATGTTCTCTCTTTGTCTGGGACATGTGAAAGGATAGGTTCTGACAGTCTACTGATACTATAAATAGCCGATCAGCTAGGCGAGGACTGGGTGGAGCGAGGAGAAGGGAGCGGAAGGGACGGTCACGAGTCGTCTATGTCACAACCAATCACAGCGCATTCCGCGGCCACGTCATATTTTGGCCCCAAAAACTACATATATCTCATTCATGGTGCATTTTTAACCAAAATGAATATGAGTACAGTGATAAGTAGCTTATAATGCATCCAAAGCTTCATAATACTCCACGTTTTATGTGTGAGTAAACGTGTCCATTATGATGCACATTTATCACATTTATGCAAGTCTTTTGCTGCAGCTTTAATTTGGAACTCATATTACCGTATTTTACGGCTTATAAGACACACTTTTTTCCCTAAAAAATACCCTGAAAAATACTCACGCGTCTTCCAAGACTAATGTTGTAGGAGGCTAGCTTAAGTAGCTATTCAATTCAGCCTCTTATATGATGTAACCTCAGCACTTATCTGTTACAAATATTTCAAATACCATAAGGCATTAAAATCAACTAATCTGTCTTCACGCTGTGATGTTTACTGCGGTACTGGCGGGAGCCATTCCGCCTTGGCAGATTGGCGCCAACAGCCATTCCGTGTATAAGGAACTTTGTTTGTTACATTAGATGAAAGTTTGTATACCTATGTACATGCAGCCATCACAAATACTACACGCATACAGGAAAATTCAAACAATACGTGGTGAGGCAGAGGAGGCAGGCAACGTAGTGAGGCACGGGAGGATGTGAGAGGTGTTTCCACTCCGGACGACAAAACCAGACTCAGCTGATCAGCACGCCAGGCAGACACGCAGCTTAACACCGCCGCGGTCGGGTTTGTTTTCACTCCCGCCGTCCGACCTGCGTGTGCATGTTCAGCCAGCCAACATAACGATTTACTTATACTATCGCATACAAGCAAGAAAATAAAAATGGCTGATAATAAGCAGTGCTGAATAAAGATAATGAATAGTGAGTGTGTTCTTGTGTGAAAATGACTGTATATTGGACAACAGTTTTGGTGGTCTGTTTTTTTTCTTTTTTTCTTAGAATTTTTTTCTCCAAAAGCAACGTGCATCTTCCAAGATGCAGCGTCTTATAAGCCGTAAAATACAGTATTTAGCTTTCTAAATGACAAATTATTCATCATTTTAATTCAGAAGACAATGTGAAAAGCATTACATATAAAAACTGTGTGTTGCACCTAGTCGTCGACTTATGACTGAGTTAGGTTCTGACCAACCGGTCGTAACTTGATTTGGACGTAAATTGGACATTCGATTATACGAGTTTCGTGAATTTTTACTTACCGTATTTGCCGGCGCATAAGACGCAGCTTTTTTCCAAGAAAGGGAATGCAAAATTCACCCTGCGTCTAATGCGGCCATATTACTAATGAGAGGTCGGGCAGGGAATGCAGAATGGCCGGTGGTGTATTACTAAGGGGTCTCGAGTGATCTGTGTTGAGCAGTAGACCACTGAACACAAATTTGTAATTGCGTTACTAATAATATCAACAGTAATGCATAATACCAAGAAAAAGTTGGAGTTTAATGGAAAACAAGAGGTGGGGCAACAATGTCGCAGTTTCTGCTGCCAAGATGGCCATCAGATGTAAACATCACCCCCCTCCCGCAGTCCCGCTGCAGCTCTCCGCTGTAAATGGATGAGAGACAGGGTAGGCCTTTATACCATCTCGATCCCTCAATCCTCACCCCTGTATCTCTATGGATAAGGAAATTGTAAACTGTAACTGGAAAGAGTGCTAGTAAAAAGGCTGCAACGGTACTTGTAGACGGGACAGAAGCCTTCCACACATCACACCAAGACCAAGACCCATCACGGCGCCATAATTTCATCCGCCTCAAGGCTGAATCACACCATACCATATCATTCACCTGTACCTTCCTGAGGAAGACTAATCAACCCTCGCAACTATGATAGATTCACAGGTGTAAACCATGGCGAATATCTTCGATCCCGACATCGGTGCCCCACAACAATAACAAAAGGTAGAGATGGTTACCTTACAGTGTTACTTTAATATCTTGGTAAATTTTTGTTATTGGGCAACAACCGATTTCGAGGCCGAAACTTAGTTTTCCTGAATATATTTGGGGTGTTTTGAATTAATCTGGCTCTCGTTTTTGTCGGAAATCAATGTTTGTTTATATGTGTGGGAGGGGTGGGGTGCCCACCCTGCCCCTCCAGGCCCGCCCCGCAAACATTGCTAAGCTTCACACTGCCATAGTATTGGTAATTTTCGTTTTATCTCTTTATATTCTGTTACTAAACCAAACTCCACCTCTAACCTAACCTAACCTAATCTGATTTAACCTAATTTAACTTTCTGGCTGAAATAACGGTAGATTTTCGTTAGTACATGTAATGCGATTATTATTCAATTGTGCCATGGGAAATGGGGCTCAAATTACACAGAATGAAGAAAGCTACACGATAATGTAGGCAAGAATCCTAGGACTTTTGAAAGCCCACTACCGAAACAATACCATTATCTTTACTGCAAATTTTCCACAAAGTCTAAACACATAGCAGACATGTAACAACGACATACCTACAATATTACATCTAAGCTAAATGTCATAGGTAGAAAATATTAGAATATCAATTCGTGGAGCATCCTGCAATAAATGATGACCGATTTTGGTTACCCTACACCAGTGGTTCTCAACCTGGGGGCCATGGCCCCCAAGGGGGCCATGGCAAGAATTTAAGGGGGCCATGGTGGGCTGTTGCAAATGATACATTTCTAAATAATGTTAGGAATCAGAATTAAAAAAAAATCTTGCATCACTGTCCTGGCAAAGAAAATTTTCTTGTTTTAATAATTAATTGATTAATCATTAAGTTGACAATAAAATTTTGTTACATAATATTGTTACGAATGTGTGTGTACGTGTGTATGTATGTATGTGTGCGAAATTGTAATTGTTTGTGCAGTGTAGGTGTGATAGAAAATGCGGAGGAGAACGAACGCGTATGAGACGGGTGAGAGACATGGGCGGTGAGTGAGGGTGAGTCACCGGGAGACAGGGGGAGAGAGGCGATCGAATGATCTCAGTGTGGCCTGGGATATCATCACGTAAACATGTAGGTATAATTGATTCTGAACTGTGTTATTGTGAATTGATTACTGTGTTACTTATTTTGTTCGAAAATTTTATAAATGCGGTCGCTGTTTTTCGTGTGTAAAAATATTTCTTATTTTTGGTATCATTGTTTTTCATGCTTATTCCTACTTAGGTATTCCTGCTTTTTTTTTTTTTAGTGCTAATTTTGATGTGACTCGCTATTCTTATTATTATTTTCAATTGGGGCAGTGCTTGTCAAAGGAGGCGTGTTCTTGCTGTAGAAAGTACATTCAGCTTGCTAGCTTGAGGTGAATTTTTATAAATCTTTACTCTCTCTGTGTGTATGTTTGTGTATGACTGTGTGTGTGCTTAATTTGTGAGTCCATGGATGTGTTTTTATGTATGTGGATATTTGTGTTTTTTGTCATTTTATCACTTGTCCTTTTTTCTGTCCTTCATTATTATCTTTTGTTTATCATTTAATGTTTGTTCTGATGTTCTGTCTTCTTTTTTTTCCGTAGATTTGCGAGGTACTAGTGTTAGTAAGAAGCGGAAGTACAGTGAAGAGTACATTAACTACGGATTGACATCAATCCTCGCTGATGGCATCGAGAAAACTCAGTGTGTACTGTGCTTCAAAGGGCTGGGGAACGATTCTATGAGCCTAGTAATTTGAAGCATCATTTGCTGACCACCATCCACAGTATGCTGAGAAAGACCCCGATTTCTTCAGGCGCCACGAAAGTAGTTTGGGAAAACAAAAAAACTGGATGCGACTGGTGCTTTCCCAACAACAGATCTCAGTGTAGTTGAGGCATCATACGAGGTTGCCCTCGAAATAGCGAAGCAAAAGAAGCCCCACACAATTGGGTGAAACCTTAATCAAGCCATGTACTTTAAAGATGGTCAAGCGTTTTCTTGGAGATGCAAGTGAACTTTAAAATTCAACAAATTTCCCTTTGTCAAACGACCCCAAGTGAAGCGGAGAATTAATGAAATGTCAGATGACATAAAGGAAAAAGTGATACAGGAGATCAAATCGTCCCCAACTGGTATGTTTGCAATACAGCTGGATGAGTCAACGGATGTGAGTTCTTGTGCACAGCTACTCGTGTTTGTTGGGTTTATGTTTTCTTGTGTGATATCAAGGAAGAATATCTGTTATGTACACAGCTTGAGACCACCACAACAGCTAAAGATGTGATGGAAAAAACTATTTTCTTTCTTCAAAATAACAGGATCCCTGGAAAAATTGTTGTGGAGTCTGTACAGACGGGGTCCAGCGAGCTGGGATCAAAACAGGGTTCTAAAAGGGCCTGTCAAGGAAGTAGCTCCGAATGCCAAGGGGGTTCATTGTATGATCCATCGTTTTGCACGGGCGTCGAAAACCCTCCCTGATGAACTTTGCAAGATCCTGGAGGCAGTGGTCAAATGCGGTCAACTTTGTAAAAGCTGGAGCTCTGAACTCTCGCCTTTTCCAGAACCTTTTGTAGAGCATGGATTCGGAGCATGAAGCTCTCCTCTTTTACCCCAAAAAGTGCGCTGGTTTTCCCAAGGGCAATGTGTGAATCGAAAGGTTTGAAATTCGGGGGAGCTTAAATTGTTTCCTGGAAATGCAAGGGAAAGATGGATCTGTTGAGTCACTTCAATGAGGTTTTGGGAGCCACGTTGCATATTTTGCATAAAATTTGAGCCCGCTAAATAGGTTGAATATGAAGCTACAGGGCAAGGAAAGAAATGTGTTTCACCTGATGGATTGTCTTCGTGGATTCTTGCCAAGCTCCAGAATTGGCAAAGGAAAGTCGGTGCCGGGAATGTTGCCATGTTGAAAACCTTTCAGCTGTCCTTTACGAGAATGAAGAAGAAGTCTGCTTGACCCATTACTTAAAACTGAAATCACTCAGCATCTGAGATCCTTTGGAAAGTGAACTTAATAGGTACTTCCCAGAATTCGAGGAGGAAGAAGGGAAGTTGGTAATGAATCCATTCTCTGGCACTCTTGATATTACTACCATTTCCCCGTGATGTTCAGGACGAGTTCCCTTTATCTCAAAAAATGATTCTGCTGCAAATATCTTATGAAGAAAAATCTTCTGAATGTATTCTGGTGTTCAATGCATCAGTCATATCCAAAAGTCAGTGAGATTGCACTTCGACTACTCTTGCCTTTTCAATACCTATTTTTGTGAGTCTGGTTTCTCCACCCTTCTACAAATCAAGAATAAGAGCCGGAACCGATTGGATGTGGGCCCGACATGAGATGGCATTGTCAGTGACACAACCTCGGATTCGTCAAATGACTGAAAAGAAAAAAAATATCAGCCTTCCCCCTGATGTGTTGATAAAATATGCAGAGATTAATTGAATTTTTCCCAACCAGATTCAAATTTGCTAGTGTCCGCTAGTCTTTTGTAGGCAAGTGATGTAAGTTAAGCATATCACAGAAATCTATCAAATATAAGATAATTATGACTGTAAACTTTGTAATAAAGCAAGGCTGTTCTCTTCATCAACATTTAAAAAAAAAATTTTTTTTTTACCTTTTTTGGCCGGGTGGGATTTGGGAGAAAAATGAAGGGGAGTCACACGAATGTTGAGAATTCATGAAGGGGGGAATGGAGTGAAAAAGGTTGAGAACCACTGCCCTACACTGTCATTCTCTTTATATTTTAACTAGTATAATTTTTCATTCATATTCATTGCACTGTGAATATTGTATTTGGGTACATGCTCAAAATCATTTGCTTTCCCTTACAAAACCCTTTTTGTAATAACTTTTAATAAATTTATGAAAAATAAATATGTCCTCAAAACACTAATATTTTTTTTCCTCTAAATATTTATGTAAAATACGGGTGCATCCTATGTGGAGGTGCGTCTTGTGCGCCGGCAAATACGGTAATTCACTGTGTAAGCTGTTTCAACTTAACCTTCATGCCCAGATCTTTCTTTTGCTATAAAAAAATTTGTCTGTTGTTAATTAAAATAACGAAAATTACGATAATGCTAATACGGTAATAAAATTACGAAAGGTAACTAAATATACAGGTTGACCATCACTAATCCGGCAATCAATATTCCGGTTCCATCAGTTTTCCGGCATGAATTTCGGAGCGCAGTTTCAAATTTCCCGGGTTGGCACGCCACTGTTTGCAGGAGGCGCCGTTTGTTCCGTTTGTTTTGATGGCGCTGTACCCAGAATCAGCTGTATGCTCACCTACTGACAGGAAATCAACGTTGCAGTGGTACAGGTGGAAACAGAAACCAGAGGGGGTGACCTGGCATGTAGGAGACTGGGGGAGTAAGTTACTCTATAAAGCAAGAAAAAGGCACCTTGGAAGTCAAGGGAAGGAACAGAGAACTGGGAGAACCAGAGAATTGTAGCTGCAGGGGGAGGAGAGAAAGAAACGGTGAACATGTCATTGTGGAATGCAACAAGTATAGGAGTCAGAAAGGAAAGGCTTATAGCGTCAATAGTAACAGTCTAGGCAGAGAGGAGTGGGACAGGAGACTAGAGCAGAAAGACGGGACCCTGTGGGACGGTGTTTGGGGTGTATGGGGACAGAAAGGAAACTGAAAGTATTGTAAACCTCACCAAAGTGTTCTAACACAGCGCTGGGGGATAAAAACACAAAATCTGTTTTTTCGTTACAATATATACAGCATATATATGTAGAGTCAGGGGACAAAACATCAATAATCCGGAAATTTAAAAAATCCGGCAGTCCTAAGGTCCCGTGGTTGCAGGATTAGTGATGGGGAACCTGTAGCAAATTAGTTAATGGACAAGGGTATTAAACAGGTCATGGGCCAGATGCTGAGAGCGAGCCAGGGCGCCCTATCCACTAGGGCGCCTGTGGTAAGGCGAAACGCCTTCCCACCGCTATGCTCAGTCGAGAATGCCGCCTTAGTGGCACCGCTAAAGGCGCTGAAAACTAAGGCATGGTCTGACCATGCCTTAGTGAGCTGCTGTTGGCCTTTGACAGACATTCATCTTCTGTTTATAAGGCAAATACAGCCTTGTTTCAGTTCCTACAACGTAACAATTGGTGTTTACGTAATAATAGTGTTGCAAGGTGTGTATGAATTGATCGTGCAAGACTAATGCGGCATTATAGGGTGTTATATGCTGGTGATAAAAATGTTGTGTTGTGTGTTGGTTGGCGGGCGGCGGGCGGCAGGTGCTCCGCCCGCACTAAAATGTTGTACTATTATACGGTATTATCATACTACCAGATGATATTTAGGACAACTGAACATACCATCATCTTCACGAGACATTACTGCATATCATGAATGTATAAAAATTACAGTAAACTATACCTATAATAAAATAATGAGAGCAAAATGAAATCGTGTATAAACATTTTTTTTCTTTCACTTTTTTTTATTCAACTCCTCTTTACTCCTGTAATTTTGCTTGCTTTAAATTTTCACTCACAGTCTCGGAATCACCACAGTTTTCCAATTATCCTGGTATGTGGCACGTCCCAATGCAAAAATATATAAGTGGTCAAAACCTGTGATGAACGTCAAACTTGTGACAAACAATTTTCGGCGGGCAGCGGGGAGAGCGTTGCATCCTTGCCTTATTGCAGATGTGAGGGAGGGAGGGACAAAAATTCTTGTTTCAGTGGAGAAGTGTTCAAGCCTTGTGATTGGTCGAAGCTGCCTAAGCAGCGCTCAGATAGGCAACGTGATTGGCTAGTAGGATTCTCGGACCACGCCCATGCCTTGGGCTTTGGAGGTGTATGGCAGGGCAAAAGCGCCTGAAATATCGACTGTACATAGGCTTGAGCCGGTGCCTTAGCCGGGCCGTTACAAAAGCGCCTGAAGACCGGTAAAGCGCTCTTTTCGCCTTACCTCTATGGCGCTTCTCAGCATCTCCCCCCATATCTATAAAATATTGCTTATATTCACTAAAAATTGTCAAGGGTAGCAAAATTACAATTTAAATTACGTTCTGGGCCTCAAGGGGTCAATGATAAGAGTATGGTGATATATGCCTGTATATTTTCCAGTAATTTCATGCTGAGATAACTTCTAAATCATTGTATCAAGCATTATCTTTTAATTAATGTTTATATTAGAATATAAGAACATAAGGAAGCTACAAGAAGCAGATATAGCTTCAGGTGGTAGTTCCTGTAATTCAGATACATGACCAACATACACCGCTCATCCCTATCCATATACTACATATTTGTCTAGTCTTTTTTTTAAACTCCCTATCATCTCAGCATCAACTACCTGATAACTGAGTCAATCCCTTACACAGTAAACTCTCCATAAATCTGAATTTGTTTAGTCGGAATTACGGATAAGTTGTAATGGCTAGCAAATATTCATACAAAAATTATTTCAAATTTTGAAAAAATAACGAAGAAATTGTCTTTAAAATTTCTCTAAAGTCAAGATATTCTGACTTATAGGGGTCCAGAGTCATAATCCCGGGACCTTACTGCGTCTTGTTTTGATTGGGGCAGCCAGCAATCGGTCGTAAAATAACAGACAGGTCGTAAATATTCCGACATGCGGGGGGTAACACTCCACAGCCACAGTCAGTCTCGCACGTGCTGCCACATGGTAATGCAGGGAGCTGATTAACCATGCTGATTTGGCAGAATTTCACCCCTCCAGATGAGATCTTAGAGTAATCGTCCAGACTCATTTTACCTTTGCATAGGTATGTTGAATGTTAATTTGTGTACGAATTTGTGTAGCAAGGTCCTGCTAAGTGCATTTTCCCCATGTAATCAGTAATTGTGGCTGCATTTCGGGCCTTTATTTGTAATCCTTTAGAAAATCTAAATAATTTAGGGCTAGTAACATAGGGTTAAGATTTGCTTTATATCTGGCATGAAAGAATGTGTGTACATTTGATTGTAGTTGTCACCCAATAATTACTAAACTAAAGTAGGATATCCACTTCTTACAAATATTATTTTCCATCATGAAATATTATCATTGTATAGAGATGCCATTAGCAATGATTTAGCCTTGAATAGATACGAAATTTGTATATTTGTTTTAAGTAATTCCAAAGATTTGGATGTGTGACAAAGACTTTGTTTCTTTATCTAATGACTCATTTGATAATTGTATTGCTTATTAGGATAGATTATAATTGTATTTCTTCAGATTTTTAGATTGTGCAGTACTTTGTAAAGAATTGACAATATTGAACCTAGAACTGTTTTGTAAGATTACTTGCCCTGAAAGATTGATCTTTTTTATCAATATTCTGTGTCTCATTATTCCACCTAGAGCTGAACATCCTTAGAGATACTTTGTAGCATGGGCAGAGCAAGATGAGACAAAAAAAAAAAAAAGCAGCAGGAAGTAAGACCTATTAACAAGTAACTTAATATACCAAATTAGTTAGTCGACAAGGATACTAAACAGGTCATATCTATAAAATATTGCTTATATTCACAAAAAATTGTCTAATGGTAGCCAAATTACAACGGAAATTACGCTCTGGGTCTCAAGGGGTTAAACTTGAGGCGTCTGGCTGTACAGTACTAGAGTACAGCCACAGTAATGACGGTAGGAGGCGAAAGGCATCAGTAACAGTGGCAGCATTAAACGTTCAACACAACTGCTGACCAGCTGATACCTACGTCACCACTCTTAACACATACCGTCGCCCTCATACACACCGCCCCATCTTCATCACCATTCATCAGCAGTAGCCAGTGAACATAGTGTGTAATTGACATGTTGTGCAGTGCAGTGACAATGTGCAAGTTTCGCATGTGCACTTAGTGGCACCCAAAGGTACAAATCAATACCTTCAGTACCTCTATTTATCAGCACTGAATCTGACATCTTTCCTCAACCCAGCCTGCAGCACACTGAGTCTTGGCCACACCACCCTAGCAACAAGTCACGCATGTAGCACTCATCACTTCCACAACTAGAAAGAGAAAAAACATGGAATAGTTGGAGGAAAAAAAGGAGGTATCAACCTTTGGAGAAGTACAAAACAACTAGAAATTGAATAAGTAGAATCCAAAGAGAAGAAGAAAGTAACTATGAGAGAATCATGAATAGAAAAATGTAAGAATTAAACCGAAGAACTTTTCTATAGATATATAAATGGAAAAATGAAAAAAAAGGGAAGGGAAATTTAGATAAGCTGAAGGTAGAAGACATTTGTATGAAGATTGAAGATGCATTACAACAGGCTGAGGTCATGAATAAGTGCTTACAGACTGTATTTACAAGAGAAAGTGAATTTAAAACGAAAAATATAATAGCAAAAGAAAATATAATGGAAGACATAACAGTAGACGTAATAGAAGTAAAATGGCTAATGGAAAGTCAAGATGTGAGAAAGCCCCGGGTCCAGATGGAGTGTCGAACTGGATTATGAAAGAGTGCAGTAACCAACTAGCAGGAAATTTACATAGTGTAATTGAGAGTTCACTCAAGGAGAGCAGAGTCCCGCTTGATTGGAAAAGAGCAAATATTGTGCCAATTCACAAAGGAGGAGACAAAGAAGAACCACTAAATTACAGGCCAGTATCATTAACAAGTGTAGTGGCAAAAATGTGTGAAATAATTGTGAAGGACAGATGGTTGAAATATTTGGAAGAGACAAACACACTCGCAGGTGGCCAGTTTGGATTTAGAGGAGGAATGTACAACAAATTTATTAAGCTTTTACTCGAGAGTGATCGATGTGACACAGGAAAGAGAGGGGTGGGTTGATTGCATATACTTGGACCTAAAGAAGGCATTTGACAAGGTACCTCACAAGAGACTGCTCTGGAAGCTAGAACATGTAGGAGGATTGAAGGGTGGTTTGCTGAAGTGGATGGAAGACTTTTTGAACAACAGAGAGATGAGAACAGTAATAAAAGATCAAAAGTCAGAATGGTGCAGTGTGATAGTGTGATGGTGCAGCGAGAATGGTGCAGTGTTCCTCAAGGATCAGTATTGGCCCCAGTGATGTTCTTGGTCTATGTAAATGATATGACAGAGGGAGTGAACAGTTATATGAGTTTATTCGCTGATGATGCTAAATTACTAAGAAAAGTAGAAAGTAAAGAGGACTGTGAGGATTTACAAAAGGATCTAGATAAGGTCTTCAGATGGAGTCAACTATGGGAAATGGAGTTCAATGCTAAAAAGTGTAAAGTGATGGAAGTGGACAGTAGCAAAAAGAGACAGAGAGGAAAGTATTCGATGGGAAATGAATGGATAATCAAAACAAAGGTCGAAAAAGATCTGGGAGTATGGATTACAGACAATTTGTCACCTGAGAAGCATACAAACAAGATCACAGGAGATACATATCAGTTGCTGAGGAATATAAGAATGGCATTCAAATATCTGGATGAAGAGATGATTAAGAAATTGATAACATCTTTGATTCGACCAAGGTTGGAATATGCGGCAGTGATTTGGTCACCACATAAAAAGAAGGATATAAGGAAGATTGAGAGAAAACAAAGAGCAGCCACAAAAATGGCTCCAAGCCTGAGAGATTTACCATATGAGGAAAGACTTTCAAGACTAAAACTCCCAACTCTTGAGAAAAGAAGAGAAAGGGGAGATTTTATAGCAGTGTAGAGAGCATCAATGGTTCTGGAAAAAAAATGATAGAGAAGATCTGTTTGTGTGGGACGATGGAAGTACAAGAGGTCATGAGAAGAAATTGAAAAGGACAACATGCAAGAGGGACATAAAAAAATACAGCTTCCCGTATAGAAGCATAGAAGCCTGGAACAACCTTGATGCAAAAGTGATTAATGCAAGAAGTATTCAGGACTTCAAAGGCAAACTGGATAATAGTAGATTTGGAGATGGGACAGTACGAGCATAGCTCTTTTCCTGTATGTTACAACTAGGTAAATACAACTAGGTAAATACACACAAGCTCCCTCTTCTCTGCCCTTTAAACTTGAGATGTCTGGCTGTACAGTACTCAAGTACAGGCCACAATAATGACGGGAGCATCAGCAACAGTGGCAGCATGAAGCGTCAGACACCACTCAAGCTCAGACACAAGCTCAATCTCAAGCGCCACTGCTGACCAGCCTCAACCATGCCATCGCCTTACTAATGACTGAAGATCACCCACATGCTCCCTGTTATGGCACTGGATAGAGATTTTATGTACATGTATAAAAAAATATATATGTTATCAGCATGTGATCATTTTGGAGGTGTATGTAAGTGTGTCTGCCTCTGTCAGCAACACATCTTTGATGATATTGTGTTGGGCGGACAGACACCACCTCCTTCATAATGTTGACATGTACATAATGTTTCTGTTCCCTCGCTCCTTGCATTCCATGAGAATGCACAGCCAGCAGTTGTTGTGCTGTGGCTAATTGCCACTTATCACAGTTGAAAAACATTGCTGATAGGAATGCTCCGCCAGCTTGTATGTACAGTCAAACCTCGATATAACGGACCTCGATGTAACGGACTTCGGATATAACGGACTCCATTTGCGTGACTTTTTTTTTTTTTCTTCATATTAGACAATTTATCGCCGCTCGAATCGTCAACTCAACATAATTGTATCATTTTCCCATTTTACTTTGGAATGCTTGGGTTTTAAGGAGTTTTGATGTATCTCATATTAAGATATTATATTATAAGGAAGGAGCCTGTGTTGCTAGTGATTTAGTGGTAGAAGGTGTGTATTGTTTAAAATAGTGACTATTAGTGTTATGGTGTGGCCGCTGCTACGTCTCCCTGTCACCTCAACACCCTAAATCACCCTTATCTAAGGTGACACGCAGTGCTACACTGACCTAAATAGTGACACGTGTATAGAACTGCACTTCACAACCATATAATATATATAATAATGAGCATTAGTCATGATAATAAGCAATACCTTTGGAAGCCACGGCTGAATCTGGCTCGTAGTAATTTGTTTACCTTCACTAGAGCTTGAGCTTGACTAGCTACACGGTCTGGTTGTGTTTACGATTATTTCTCATTTATTTCGCGTGTAGGAGCGGACCAAATTCAGCATGTAGTGCCAGTCACTGTTTACCTCCCAACATAGCTACACAGTCTGGTTGTGTTTGTGATTATTTCTAATTTATTTCACAATTTTTCCGTTTTTTTCATATATTTTTCCACCCTTGGGAAAATACCCTCGATATAACGGACAATCGGCTTTAACGGACCACTCCCCCCCCCCTTTAGTCCGTTATATCGAGGTTTGACTGTACTGTCTCGTCGCGGTGTCCGAAGTTGCTGACGATGTAACCATGCAGAGGACTTGGGAAACTATGTGTAATCAATTGTCAACAAAGGATGCCTTCCCTATAAAAGACGCCGAGTTGCCGGATGGATTCTAGAAGCCAGAAGAGACACGATCCAAGCTCTCCGATAGAAGAACCCTTGCGAGTCTGTGTTGGCCACCACACCTGTGGGTGTGTGTGTGTTTGTCACGTTAATAATTGTTCTGGCCTGTCTATAAGAAATTAGCTTCCTTGGCCTTTGTAAGAACCCGTTACTTTTTATTGTTCAACCTCACAGTGTACAAATATACAGTAAATCCCTTATAACTCGGCACTGTGTAACTTGGAATTTGATATAACTCTGAATTTGATATAACTCGGCATGGCAAAGTTTTTTTTTTTTTTTTTTTTTTTTTAACACACACACACCTATGCCTATAGCGCATGTAGGCAGAGAGCTCCAGGGGTGGGATGGTAGGCCCTGGAGGCTCACTCGAGGGCTGTGATGGTTGGCCCTCGCCCGTGGTGGCGCAGGCAGGATTGTTATAGTGACGCCTGTGATTAGAGGCTCATGCCGCCCCCTGTGTCCTCCCATGCACTCACAGTCGAAGGTAGAGTTAATGGACAGGGCATGTGGGTGTTCTTAGGCCACTCGACGTTGCAGAAAGATTTCAAGTGGATTTATGGGTCTCACTCGGGATCGAACTCGGGTCTTCGAGAACGCCACCCGGTGACGCTAACCACTCTGCTACCGCCTCACCTAAATTGCATCTCATGGTTTTCACTCGGCATATCATGCCCTCACAACCTCTTCTGTGAACATGTAAACAGAAAGTCGGCAAAAAATAATGTATCTCGGCATATTGGCGTTATAACTGCATCTCTTCTCTTACACTCGGCATATCGTCAGTCGCATAAAGTCGTATTTTTGTCCTTTTGATCTTTTCCTGCAGGCTCAGGCTCTTCAATTTCATTCCCTTCCTGCTGGAGACACCCGTGCGTGATGGAGCTGACATCTTGAAATACAGTACTGTATGATGTAATCCCAAAACACGTAAAATAGGTGGCAAAGTAAAGCAAAGGTCGGGAACGAGCGTGTAGGCTGTCAGCTGAGCCGTGTTTATGTCGTCAAAGCACCGTCTTAGATACGAATTCTGTTTTTTGTCGAAATTGAAGAAGGATTGGTTACTCCTTCAAAAACACAACAAGCTTGGTAGGAGTAATTAAGTGCTCAAGGGATGTAAAATTAAGTTGTACAGGTACAGTACTGTATACAATACAGTACAGAGTTGTGATTATAAAGTGATTAAAGTGATACCAGTGTTAAAATGCGACTGAGTCCCCCCTAACATCTTCTACATGTTAAAACAAGGCTCCCCTCTCCTTGGATTACGAGTATATATATGCCTGCAGCAAGTGTAAGTTTAGTTTAGGTAAGTGTAGTTTTTATGCTTCTACAGTACTGTATTTTTTTTTTTTTTTTTTTTTTTTTTTTTTTTTTTTTTTACCCATATTAGAGGAGGACATTGCATAACTCGGCACATTGAATAACTCGGCAAGGGCCAGAGCCCCTATCGTGCCGAGTTATAAGGCTTTTACTGTATATGTAAATATATATGTAATATATTACATTACATATATATTTGTAATAGTATATTGTCTTACTCGATTCTTAGCACTTACATACTTATACATTACTTAAATCAGAAGCTTTACTTAAAACCACTCGACCACTTTTATTCACTACCACCCTGGGCAGGGATGCTCGAAAATCCCTCGTAAGGGACAACTTATGAGTGTATGGCTACAATAACCTTACGAGGGTGGGCTGAGGGAGATGCTCGTATCGAGCAGTCACTCCCGTACGGTTATCGGTGGCCTCTGGGTGGGGAATATTAGGGATATTCTAGGGATTTGTGTGGGGAAATTCTGCTGACCAATCACAGAGCAGCGCCTCGCATGACGTGGCCTTATCTAGCCAATCATCATGCTCTCAGCTGTCAGGGAGCCCGATAAATAAATTTAAAGACTTCAAATGCCGCTGTTGTGCTAAAACCGGCCTCTTTCGGAAATCGTCCCGCGGATGCTTATTTAACCTAAATAACTCTACAAAACTTAACACAAACCTATCATAAACCTTACCTAACCTAAACCAGACCTAAACATAACTTAAATATAACTTAACCTTAACCTAAATACTATATTTGCCGGTGTTATGCTAAAATCGGCCAATTTCTGAAATAGGGCCAATTTTACACAACACCGCCAGAATGTTACGATAATACATAGCTGCCATATTAGCCTTTCAGCGTAATATTCGCCCGCTGAATACTAGAGACGTACCCAGGGTATACCTTGATGCGCTGATCATAGGTTCGAGTCCTGCGTGCCCGAAATTAGCATCTATGGAGTATGGACCATTGCTGGCCCGGCCGTATCGAGACGCGTCGTATTCGTAGCCGCGGCGGTCTCTGTTATAGTGGTTCGCTCATTAGGTCAGACAAGACGCACTGGGGGACTAACACTTCACTCTGACATACGTGACACTTGTGTGCAAGGATAGCATAACTTTATAATATCCTTGCTTGTGTGTATACGTGCGTGTGTACTAGTACGTCAGACATTTGATACCACCACCACCGACCGCATCATTATAGTTGCCAAACTTGTATGATGAACTATACGTTTTGATTCAAGAAGTCCCACCGATATATATATTTAATATATTGGTTTGCCCTAATATGAATTTATTACAAGTATAGGTATTGTATGTTAAATATGATATATATGGAGTCAATGATTCAATAAACCCACATTTCAAACAGGCAAGCATGAACTGGCTCTATAATACACAATAAACATAAAGTATAGTGATACAACTTCAGTAATTTATTGTTTGTTGATGTCTAGTCGCTTCAAATTTCACTCCCTTAGGGAGTAAAGGGTGTCCCGAGCACCCTTAGCCTCGCGGTTCCCGTTAGCGAGTGAGAAAATGGTTTGAGCATCTCCCTTAGAGGCGCTACGAGGTAAAAGTCCCTAGGGTAATACTTACGGGCCCGTAACTCTTTCGAGCATCTCCCCCCTGATGTGTACCTCTGGGCAGGGGAGCAAGTTACTTCTGCCTTTCAAGAGAGGCATCATTGGCAATGAACCCCAACAGTGTCATTGACCATGTAAGTTCCTTGGCTTGAACCCAGTTTACCTTTAAGAACAGGACAACACGGGTACATAAAACAGTATGCCGTGGTAGAATCCTTGACGAGTAATAAACGTACCGTGTGCCTTAAAGTAATGAACGAGTACATACTACTATACACATGAGGTTAGTGAATCAAGACGATGTATTGTGGAACAAGCTCTGGCAATGAACGAAGCAATAGAGACTAGCATGACGGTTGTCACAGTGAGAGAAAGACTTGATTATGCTGTAACGACAAGTTGTAAACTAACTACTGAAGCTATCCAGAAACAAAAAATTCATCATTTAGCTTCATCCTTCATCTACGTTATGCAAGAATAATTACTCAATAGATACTCTGGATACTTCACAGTGAGGTGTATTAAATAAAGTATTTTTCGCCTCTCGAGGCTGTCTGAGCTTACCTCCGTTTGAACATTTGCGTAGGTCAAGACTTTGCTTTTCTTTCTAGCCATATACATTGTATTGATTCTAGTAACTGTGCATTGTATTATCATTATCATCTATTATTACTAGTAGTAGTATTAGTAGAAATGTAGTGTACAAGTAGTGGTAGTGAAAAGTTGTAGTAATAAAAGTAGTAATAGTTGTATGACTATAGTATCAGTATTTTGTTGCTGTATAATAATACACTATAATATTTATAACTGTTTCATTTCATTCATAACTCCTATCATTATTATTATCTATTTTAATAATTTTTATTATTATATTGATTTTTATTTTTTATTTTATATCATTTTCATATTATTTCTTTTTATTTTGATTAGTTTTTCATATATGTATTACTGTATGTTTTTAGCTTATTTATGTGTGTTGTTGTAGTCATTAGTATGGTAGTGT
Organism: Chionoecetes opilio; assembly: GCA_016584305.1. Classification (NCBI taxonomy): domain Eukaryota; kingdom Metazoa; phylum Arthropoda; class Malacostraca; order Decapoda; family Majidae; genus Chionoecetes; species Chionoecetes opilio. Next base: position 238,522 of record JACEEZ010022815.1, read on the forward strand.
TGTTGTGCAGTATATGGTAGTGGTTGTTGTAGATGTTGTAGTGTTAGTTGTAGCATTAGTATGTGTATGGTTGTTGTACAGTTAGTGGTTTGGTTTTTAGATAGTAGTATATGTGTTACATAGTAGTGGTATGTGTTGTAGTATAGTGGTATGGTTGTGTAGCTAGTAGTGTAGTGGTTGTTGTACATATAGTGTAGTGTTTGTTGTAGCATATATTATGCTTTTGACAGTATATGGTATGGTTTTGTAGCATAGTATGGAGTGGTTGTTTGTAGCAGTAGTATGGTAGTGGTTGTTGTAGCAGTAGTATGTATGGTTGTTGTAGCAGTAGTAGTGGTAGTGTGTTGTTGTAGCAGTAGTAGTGGTAGTGGTTGTTGTAGCATAGTATGTAGTGGTTGTTGTAGCATAGTATGGTAGTGGTTGTTTGTACAGTAGTATGGTAGTGGTTGTTGTACATAGTAGTGGTAGTGTTGTTGTAGCAGTAGTAGTGGTAGTGTTGTTGTAGTATAGTGATGTGTTGTAGCAGTAGTAGTGGTAGTGGTTGTTGTAGCAGTAGTAGTGGTAGTGGTTGTTGTAGCAGTAGTAGTGGTAGTGGTTGTTGTAGCAGTAGTAGTGGTAGTGTTGTTGTAGCAGTAGTAGTGGTAGTGGTTGTTGTAGCAGTAGTAGTGGTAGTGGTTGTTGTAGCAGTAGTAGTGGTAGTGGTTGTTGTAGCAGTAGTAGTGGTAGTGGTTGTTGTAGCAGTAGTAGTGGTAGTGGTTGTTGTAGCAGTAGTAGTGGTAGTGGTTGTTGTAGCAGTAGTAGTGGTAGTGGTTGTTGTAGCAGTAGTAGTGGTAGTGGTTGTTGTAGCAGTAGTAGTGGTAGTGGTTGTTGTAGCAGTAGTAGTGGTAGTGGTTGTTGTAGCAGTAGTAGTGGTAGTGGTTGTTGTAGCAGTAGTAGTGGTAGTGGTTGTTGTAGCAGTAGTAGTGGTAGTGGTTGTTGTAGCAGTAGTAGTGGTAGTGGTTGTTGTAGCAGTAGTAGTGGTAGTGGTTGTTGTAGCAGTAGTAGTGGTATGGTTGTTGTAGCAGTAGTAGTGGTAGTGGTTGTTGTAGCAGTAGTAGTGGTAGTGGTTGTTGTAGCAGTAGTAGTGGTAGTGGTTGTTGTAGCAGTAGTAGTGGTAGTGGTTGTTGTAGCAGTAGTAGTGGTAGTGGTTGTTGTAGCAGTAGTAGTGGTAGTGGTTGTTGTAGCAGTAGTAGTGGTAGTGGTTGTTGTAGCAGTAGTAGTGGTAGTGGTTGTTGTAGCAGTAGTAGTGGTAGTGGTTGTTGTAGCAGTAGTAGTGGTAGTGGTTGTTGTAGCAGTAGTAGTGGTAGTGGTTGTTGTAGCAGTAGTAGTGGTAGTGGTTGTTGTAGCAGTAGTAGTGGTAGTGGTTGTTGTAGCAGTAGTAGTGGTAGTGGTTGTTGTAGCAGTAGTAGTGGTAGTGGTTGTTGTAGCAGTAGTAGTGGTAGTGGTTGTTGTAGCAGTAGTAGTGGTAGTGGTTGTTGTAGCAGTAGTAGTGGTAGTGGTTGTTGTAGCAGTAGTAGTGGTAGTGGTTGTTGTAGCAGTAGTAGTGGTAGTGGTTGTTGTAGCAGTAGTAGTGGTAGTGGTTGTTGTAGCAGTAGTAGTGGTAGTGGTTGTTGTAGCAGTAGTAGTGGTAGTGGTTGTTGTAGCAGTAGTAGTGGTAGTGGTTGTTGTAGCAGTAGTAGTGGTAGTGGTTGTTGTAGCAGTAGTAGTGGTAGTGGTTGTTGTAGCAGTAGTAGTGGTAGTGGTTGTTGTAGCAGTAGTAGTGGTAGTGGTTGTTGTAGCAGTAGTAGTGGTAGTGGTTGTTGTAGCAGTAGTAGTGGTAGTGGTTGTTGTAGCAGTAGTAGTGGTAGTGGTTGTTGTAGCAGTAGTAGTGGTAGTGGTTGTTGTAGCAGTAGTAGTGGTAGTGGTTTGTGTGTTGTAGGTAGCAGTAGTAGTGGTAGTGGTTGTTGTAGCAGTAGTAGTGGTAGTGGTTGTTGTAGCAGTATAGTGGTAGTGGTTGTTGTAGCAGTAGTAGTGGTAGTGGTTGTTGTAGCAGTAGTAGTGGTAGTGGTTGTTGTAGCAGTAGTAGTGGTAGTGGTTGTGTGTAGCAGTAGTAGTGGTAGTGGTTGTTGTAGCAGTAGTAGTGGTAGTGGTTGTTGTAGCAGTAGTAGTGGTAGTGGTTGTTGTAGCAGTAGTAGTGGTAGTGGTTGTTGTAGCAGTAGTAGTGGTAGTGGTTGTTGTAGCAGTAGTAGTGGTAGTGGTTGTTGTAGCAGTAGTAGTGGTATGGTTGTTGTAGCAGTAGTAGTGGTAGTGGTTGTTGTAGCAGTAGTAGTGGTAGTGGTTGTTGTAGCAGTAGTAGTGGTAGTGGTTGTTGTAGCAGTAGTAGTGGTAGTGGTTGTTGTAGCAGTAGTAGTGGTAGTGGTTGTTGTAGCAGTAGTAGTGGTAGTGGTTGTTGTAGCAGTAGTAGTGGTAGTGGTTGTTGTAGCAGTAGTAGTGGTAGTGGTTGTTGTAGCAGTAGTAGTGGTAGTGGTTGTTGTAGCAGTAGTAGTGGTAGTGGTTGTTGTAGCAGTAGTAGTGGTAGGTTGTGTAGCAGTAGTAGGGTAGTGTTGTTGTAGCAGTAGTAGTGGTAGTGGTTGTTGTAGCAGTAGTAGTGGTAGTGGTTGTTGTAGCAGTAGTAGTGGTAGTGGTTGTTGTAGCAGTAGTAGTGGTAGTGGTTGTTGTAGCAGTAGTAGTGGTAGTGGTTGTTGTAGCAGTAGTAGTGGTAGTGGTTGTTTGTAGCAGTAGTAGTGGTAGTGGTTGTTGTAGCAGTAGTAGTGGTAGTGGTTGTTGTAGCAGTAGTAGTGGTAGTGGTTGTTGTAGCAGTAGTAGTGGTAGTGGTTGTTGTAGCAGTAGTAGTGGTAGTGGTTGTTGTAGCAGTAGTAGTGGTAGTGGTTGTTGTAGCAGTAGTAGTGGTAGTGGTTGTTGTAGCAGTAGTAGTGGTAGTGGTTTGTTGTAGCAGTAGTAGTGGTAGTGGTTGTTGTAGCAGTAGTAGTGGTAGTGGTTGTTGTAGCAGTAGTAGTGGTAGTGGTTGTTGTAGCAGTAGTAGTGGTAGTGGTTGTTGTAGCAGTGTAGTGGTAGATGTGTGTGTTGTTGTAGCAGTAGTAGTGGTAGTGGTTGTTGTAGCAGTGTAGTGTAGTGGTTGTGTAGCAGTAGTATGGTAGTGGTTGTTGTAGCAGTGTAGTGGTAGTGGTTGTTTGTAGCGTAGTAGTGGTAGTGGTTGTTGTAGCAGTAGTAGTGGTAGTGGTTGTTGTAGCAGTAGTAGTGGTAGTGGTTGTTGTAGCAGTAGTAGTGGTAGTGGTTGTTGTAGCAGTAGTAGTGGTAGTGGTTGTTGTAGCAGTAGTAGTGGTAGTGGTTGTTGTAGCAGTAGTAGTGGTAGTGGTTGTTGTAGCAGTAGTAGTGGTAGTGGTTGTTGTAGCAGTAGTAGTGGTAGTGGTTGTTGTAGCAGTAGTAGTGTAGTGTTGTGTAGCGTAGTAGTGGTATGGTTGTTGTAGCAGTAGTAGTGGTAGTGGTTGTTGTAGCAGTAGTAGTGGTAGTGGTTGTTGTAGCAGTAGTAGTGGTAGTGGTAGTGGTTGGTTGTTGTAGCAGTAGTAGTGGTAGTGGTTGTTGTAGCAGTAGTAGTGGTAGTGGTTGGTTCTTGTAGCAGTAATTGTATTTTGCTGGAGACGGGATATTTTGTTCCCCTTCTTCCTAATCGTCTGATCTCGCCATTTATCACTTCCCCTTTCACGCGTGTCACTCATCACCAACCTTTCCTTCGTTTCCTTTCCACTCTGTTTATCAGTTTCCTTTTTCCTCTCGTTTCCCCTATTCACGGTATGTAGGAAAACAAATATCAGTAAAGATATATTTAGTTCATTATGATGTGCAGAATGTCTTCAAAGCCAATAATGCTCACAACGCTGTTGCTTTCAGTGCAGCCAGACTCGAATGACAAATCAAATATGTCTAATTGTCTCCCAATAGCACTTTCACTCGATGCTTTCAGAGGCATAGAAATTAGGCGTCGCTTGGATGGTGCCAAATTATTTTAAATAATTTTTCATTAAAAAAATAAGTCGAAAATTAAGAAGGCGTAGCACTTCCATTTCGCAAAAAGATAATACCCTCTCCTCACGCCAGCTCTCGGGTTGGCCGAGGACTGCGCTATGATGCACGTGTGGGGACGAGTAATACCACATATTTCAACATAGACACCATATGTGCAGTGGAATAATTAAGATTAAGAGACTAGACTAAATCTATGGAATAATGGAAGCGACTACAGGAAGCCAAACTTCAAGTTCAAGCCGAACTTTTGCTCCAAAGCTCTGCGTACAATCAGCTGATCGGCGTTGCGCTCCACTTGCCGCCATCAGTTACAAGCATCTTTATATTCAAAGTCCACCACCATGAATTTATCTCTGACATATACTACTAGAGCTATTATATAATATTATTATTTAATATTATAATTATTTTATTATTATTATTATAATTGTAATTATTATTATAATTTTTTATAATTATTTTTTTGGGCACTCCATGCCGCCCCCTCGACGATGCCGCCTTGGGCAATTGCCCATGTCGTCCATGCCTAGGACCGCCACTGGGGCCCTCACTCCTGTATTAACAGGAAAGAAGCTGGATACACCTCCCCCACACTTCACAGCACTCTCAGTCCTAGAGTACAGACCAGTCATCAAACCAATAGTCCTTGCAGGAATCTGCGAAGTCGCAGAAGATCCCAGAGTGACTCATGATGCACTGAGTCAAACGCCTTCTTGAGATCAACATAGGCTGCAAGCATCCCCTGTCGAAACTCACGTCGGCGTTCCACCAGGACACGAAGCGCTAGGATACAGTTTAGTATGGTAGTCGGTGATGCTGGGGAGCGCTTGTTCCACGGGGCCAACGGACACCCATCCCCAATACGGCATTCAAGCCACCGTATTAGGGGGGCGCTGCAGACCACGCTTCAGGCCCACCACCGCGACACAGTGACCTACCTCAGCGGGTGTGTGTATGTGATGGGGGGGGGGGGGGGATCTTTGTGTTTTCTTACTCCTTATCTTCTCCTTTCTATTTTACTCTTTCTTGCTGTGGAGATATTCTGAGGGAGATTCCTGAAGGGGCAGTCTTGGTCAAGGGGCGAGTTTGTTAGTCCCCTGTTGACAGAGACTTGCATAGTGGCCGTAAGATGTAGCTAGGTGATGCTTTCATCAGTAATTAGGCTAGATCCGACAGATGCTTCACATTGCCCTGGGCCACAATTACCTTTTGAAATGCCATCAGTATGTCCTTCCAAGAGACATAGGACTGAGCCTGGTAATTCATAATTCGGAAATAAATAATTTCCATTTTCCATTCCCCGCACCGGATTCGAATCGATACTACAGTAAAACCCTTATAACTCGGCACGATAGGGGCTCTGGCCCTTGCCGAGTTATTCAATGTGCCGAGTTATGCAATGTCCTCCTCTGATATGGGTAAATAAATAATAAAAAAAAAAAAAAAAAAAAAAAAAAAAAATGTAAATACAGTACTGCAAAAGCATAAAGACTACACTTACCAGTGAACGGGTAGAATGTGCTGGATTTGATATCAAACTCGGCACAAATAGCACGCATGGACGCACCTGCATCCATCCTTGCCAGCACTTTCACCTTTTCCTGCAGGCTCAGGCTCTTCAATTTCATTCCCTTCCTGCTGGAGACACTCTTGCATGATGGAGCTGACATCTTGATATAGAGTACTGTATGATGTAATCCCAAAACACGTAAAATAGGTGGCAAAGTAAGCAAAGGCCGGGAACCAGCGCGTAGGCTGAACCGTGTTTTTGTCATCCAAGCACCGTCTTGGATTACGAATTCCAATCCAATAACACTTGCTGAAATGTGTGTTATACTACTTTGTGATATTGTTTGCAATGTTTTGCATTGATTATTATCTCGGCTCCTACCAAGCTTGTTGTGTTTTTGAAGCAGAAACCAATCCTTTTTAAATTTCGGAAAAAACTGAATTCGTATTCAAGACGGTGCTTGGACGACATAAACCGGCTCAGCAGCTGATAGCCTACAGCGGGTTTCCCGGGACCTTTGCTTTACTTTGCCACCTATTTTACGTTTTTTTGGGATTACATCATACAGTACTGAATTTCAAGATTTTCCGCTCCATCACGCAAGGCTGTCTCCCCGCAGAAAAGGGAATGAAATTGAAGAGCCTGAGCCGCCAGGAAAGGGGGCAAAAAGGGCAAAAACACGACTTTATGCGACTGAGGATATGCCCAGTGTAAGCAAAGCGATGCAGTTATAAACATCAAATATGCCGAGATACATTATTTTTTGCCGACTTTCTGTTTACCCTGTTCACACAAGAGGTTGTGAGGGCATGATATGCCCCAGTGAAAACCAAGATGCAGTTTAGGGGAGGCGGTAGCAGAGTGGTTAGCGTCACCGAGTGGGTTCTCGAAGACCCGAGTTTGATCCCGAGTGAGGGCCCATAAATCCACTTGAAAACTTTCTGCAAACCCTCGAGTGGCCTAAGAACACCCACAGCCCTGTCCATTAACTCTACCTTCGACTGCGAGTGCATAGGAGGACACAGGGAGGCGGCATGAGCCTCTAATTAAGGCGTCACTATAAGAATCCTGCCTGCGCCAAACCACGGGCGAGGGCCACCCAAACACAAGCCCTCGAGTGAGCCTCCAGGCCTACCATCCCACCCCCGGAGCTCACTGCCTACACGCGCTATAGGCATAAAAGTAAATAAATAAAGTAAATAAATAAAAAAAAAAAACTATAAAAAAAAACTTAAAAAAAATGTCTTTGCCTTGCCGAGTTATTCAAATTCTGAGTTATACAGTGCCGAGTTATAAGGGGTTTTTCTGTACACCAGATTTTGCACCTAAACACGGAGCGTTAACATTCTGTCAATAGAACTTCCCTTGACCAGTGCTTCTATGTATTACAGTAAAAACCCCTTTTAACTCGGCATTGATAACTCGGAAATTGATATAACTCGCTGCAAGACTATTTTTTTTATTTTTTTTTTTTTTTTTTTTTTTTTTTTTTTTTTTTCCACACACCCCCCCCACCCCCCCCCCACCCCCCCCCCACCCCCCCCACACACACAACCCATGCCCATAGCACATGTAGCAGTGAGCTCCCGGGTGAATGATAGCCCTGGAGCTCACTCAGGCTGTGATTTGGTTNTTTTCAAACTGCTCTTTCTTCCTCATTCATATCTTTTTATCCATATTTTCTTATATTCTCGGTCTTTGCCAGTTTCCATGCCTTAGACAATATATCTAGTGCTGTATTTTGTGACCTAAGCTAACTTTTAGGGGCGGGCCCTCCTTCCTCATATTTCCCTAACCTATGTATCTCTTCTATTCTTCTTCTATCACCGTATTTTCTTCTACTACTTTAAATATTTCTTTTGCCACTTTCTTTTCTTCCCTTCTCTATGTTTTTCTTGGGCAGCACTTTTTCCTTCAAACCAAAAATGATGACACATTTCTCTTTGTCACCGTGTCTCTTACTAATGTTCCTTTTGTTTTATCACTTTGACTACTCTTTGGTCAGATTTTCATTTTCATTTTCTTGATCTTCAATTATTTGGCATAAGCTCTCTTGGTCTTTTTCTATCTTCCATGTCTTTCTTTCATCTTTCATTTCCTCTTGTGTCATTTTCCATTTCTTATGTACTGCATTCATTTCTGCATGCAATTTCACTACCTTTTCGTCATCTTGTTTACCATTTAATTCGTCCACTCTATTTTTTTAAATAGTATTATCTTTTTCCAGTACGAACACTTTCTTTTCCATCTTCTCTAGTCTATCCATCATTTTGTGAACTACATTTTCTAGCATTAAGACTCTTTTCCGGTTTGTTTTCAGCTCTAATATGTCTTTTTCTTTGGTATTGAAGCCATCGAAATCGGTCGCGGCAGGGTCTTCCATCTTTGTTTACTTCTAATATTTTTCACTTTTTAGGCTAATCATTTGGAGACGAGACTATCTATCTGCATAGCTCTCACCTGTAAGTACTCAAGGTCTTTTTGGGTCCTCTGCATCCTTGTTGGTCACTGCAGCCAGTCAGCATAGCCAGTTGTGTAGGAGCCTACCAGAGCACGTCTTGTCACACAGCTGATGCGGTGTGTGTGTGTGTTCGTCTGTACGTACACAGGACGCGGTGCCGTGTTCAACGTGCGGGTGATATGATTGGCTGGAAGGTTGGTGGCGGAAAGAATAAGAGGCGGGAAGGGGCGGCTTGGCCCTTGGGGACGCTGGGCCTCGGGGAGTCTGGTTTGGAGCACAGCATCAGGTGGACGTGTGCGGTGGCCCCCCTCGTCCCCCCCCTCCACTCGGGTTGAGGGAGGATTATGGTGGAAACTGATTGATCTCGTGCCATTGAAATTTTTCTCCTTTAACGAATGCTAGAATATCACAATCTGCCTTTGCTGGTAAGTTAAAGTTATACAACTAATTTATTCATATTTGAACCAGATTCCTGAATTAAAGTTTTCTTGGGTGAAACCTAACAGGTCTGGGAAATACTCAGTTAAATAAATAGGCGAGTTGGAGACAGATGGATTGAATTTTCAAGTTTTAAACCTTAATTCGTACATCTCTCCCTCATTTTCCACTCGCCTATTCTAAGTAGGAATATAAACAGATGGCTCCAAGTCCCTCCCCCACACTGCCTTGCCCCTTCACATTGAATGTGTGCCTCACACTGAGTATACCTCATCCTCCCACTACACTGCTGTAACCCTCGTAGCACAACTGCTCACAATCCTCCCTTCCTCCTGTACGTGTGCTTCACATAAACAGCTTTGTCAGTGAATTCTATACTCAAACCATAGCACTGAATGTAGCAAGTCTATTCATACAGTATTTTTTAAATAACACCACATGCCTTATTAAGTTACTGAGAGCATGCATTAACCCTCCGCATGCATTAGACTTTTAGTACTCTGTGCTATTAAAAATCTTATTATTTTTTTTTTTTCATCAAGATACCTCTAGATACATTCTTGTGAAAATTTATAAACTTGGCTTCAAAACTTGTTGTATACAAGAAATACTGTAAGCAACTTACTGCAAAGCCAGATAATGTAGAACATCTCCAGCATCATGTAGCCACTCTTATCCACAATCAGTCCTGCCACGATGTTTATAACAGCCAGTCCCAAGTTCTGGATACTCTGCATGCTGAAATTTAGCAAATCTAAGTGTCAAAATACCAACTGCAATATGAATAATAAGAACCATCGCATTCTGTTTTCCCTGGCAGGAATTTCACTCATGTAGTAAACTGCCACTTAAAAAAAGATAAAATAAAAATTACATATATACACAAACCTCGATTTCCCGGACCTCCATTTCCCGGATATCGGATTTGCCGGACAAAATCCGAGGTCCGGGAATATGTCAGAGTTCAAGACAATTTTTAATTTTTTTTTTTTTTTTTTTTTTTTATTTTTTTTTTTTATGCCTGGTGCTGGTCGTAAATTGACAAAGTTGTCCGGCGGTCCGAGCGTCTCCTGTCACCCCTGGTCAGTGTCCGCGCCTCCCGCCAGGTGGTAGCATGCTCAGCGGTCGTATTGTTTACATTTGGGCACACGACACTCCCGGTTCACCTGCACAGCCTCTGTCAGTCCCCTGACTCCCACTGCCACTGGTGCAGGAACATCTCTGAGACTATTGAACACTTTCTGCTGCCTCCGCCAGGTGGCAGCATCCTCAGCGGTCGTATTGTTTACATTTGGACACACGACACTCACGGTTCACCTGCACAGCCTCCGTTAGTCCCCTGACCCCCACTGCCCCTAGTGCAGGAACGTCTCTTGAGACTATTGAACACTTTCTGCTGCCTCCCGCCAGGTGGCAGCATGCTCAGCGGTCGTATTGTTTACATTTGGACACACGGACACTCACAGTTCACCTGCACGCCTCCGTTAGTCCCCTGACCCGCACTGCCCCTGGTGCAGGAACGTCTCTTGAGACTATTGAACACTTTCTGCTGCCTCCCGCCAGATGGCAGCATGCTCAGCGGACGTAAAAGTCCGCGACGGGTTAGTTGATATTGGCGGTTGCCGGACAGTAAATACTAGAGTAGGATAAACGTCCGGGGGTGGGTAATGGCATCGGACTTTTTTTTTTTTTTTTTTTTTGGAGGATAATTCCTGGACTGTTGCGATTCCCGGACTTTTGCGGTTCCCGGACCAGTGCTCCCCCCTATCAGTCCGGGAAAACGAGGTTTGTGTGTATTATATATATATATATATATACACACAAACCTCGTTTATATATATATATATATATTTTATATATAATAACAGTAAAACCCTTATAACTCGGCACTGTATAACTCGGAATTTGATATAACTCGGCAAGGCAAAGACAAAGTTTTTTTTTTTTTTTTTTTTTTTTTTTTTTTTTTTTTTTTTTTTTTACATCTATGCCTATAGCGCGTGTAGGCAGTGAGCTCCAGGGTGGGATGGTAGGCCCTGGAGGCTCACTCAAGGGGTCAAGGGCTGTGATGGTTGGCCCTCGCCAGTGGTGGCGCAGGCAGGATTCTTATAGTGACACCTGTAATTAGAGGCTCGTGCCGCCCCCCTGTGTCCTCCGATGCACTCGCAGTCGAAGGTAGAGTTAATGGACAGGGCATGTGGGTGTTCTTAGGCCACTCGACGGTGCAGAAAGATTTCAAGTGGATTTATGGGTCTCACTCGGGATCGAACTCGGGTTTTCGAGAACCCCACTCGGTGACGCTAACCACTCTGCTACCACCTCCCCTAGATTGCATCGCTTGGTTTTCACTCGGTATATCATGCCCTCACAACCTCTTGTGTGAACATGCAAACAGAAAGTCGGCAAAAATAATGTATCTCGGCATATTGCTGTTATAACTGCATCTCTTTGCTTACACTCGGCAAAGCCTTAGTCGCATAAAGTAGTGTTTTTGTCCTTTTGACCTTTCCTGCAAGCTCAGGCTCTTCAATTTCATTGAAGTCTCCCTTCCTGCTGGAGACACCCTTGCGTGATGGAGCCGACATCTTGAAATACAGTACTGTATGATGTAATCCCAAAACACGTAAAATAGGTGGCAAAGTAAAGCAAAGGTCAGGAACCAGCGTGTAGGCTGTCAGCTGCTGAGCTGTGTTTATGTCGCCCAAAGCACCGTCTTGGATACGAATTCCGTTTTTTGTCGAAATTAAAAAGGATTGGTTTCTGCTTAAAAAACACAACAAGCTTGGTAGGAGCCGAAATAATAATCAATGCAAAACATTGCAAACAATATCACAAAGTAGTATAACACACATTTCAGCAAGTGTTATTGGATTGGGATTCGTAATCCAAGACTGTGCTTGGACGACAAAAACACGGCTCAGCCTACGCGCTGGTACCAGACCTTTGCTTTACTTTGCCACCTATTTTACGTGTTTTGGGATTACATCATACAGTACTGTATATCAAGATGTCAGCTCCGTCACGCAAGGGTGTCTCCAGCAGGAAGGGAATGAAATTGAAGAGCCTGAGCTTGCAGGAAAAGGTGAAAGTGCTGGCAAGGATGGATGCAGGTGCGTCCATGTGTGCTATTTGTGCTGAGTTTGATATCAAATCCAGCACATTCTACCCGTTCACTGTTAAGTGTACTTTTTATGCTTTGACAGTATTTAATTTTTTTTTTTTTTTTTTTTTTTTTTTTTTTACCCATATCAGAGGAGGACATTGCATAACTCGGCACATTGAATAACTCGGCAAGGACCAGAGCCCCTATCGTGCCGAGTTATAAGGGTTTTACTGTATATATATACACACAAACCTCGTTTATATATATATATATATATATATATTATATATATATATATATATAATATATATATATATATATATATATATATAACCCTCGTTTTCCCGGACTAATAGAGGGGAGCACTGGTCCGGGAACCGCAAACGTCCGGGAATCGCAACAGTCCGAGGCCATTATCCACCCCCGGACGTTTATCCTACGCTAGTATTTACTGTCCGGCAACCGCCAATATCAACTACCCCGCCGCGGACTTTTACGTCACATTGTTGTTGTTTTTAGGGCTGCGAGGATCCCTTGGGGAACACTATGAGCCCTGGTGATGTCCTATGATGCTATCACAGGCGTGGTAGTTGACCTGTCTTCCTCAGGAAGGCACAGGTGAGGCGGATGACAGCATGTTGCCGGGAGGGATGGACGCCAGCCGCCACCAGCAGGGTGGGCAGGTCACAGGTGGCGACGTTCAGGGTGAGGAGTTGAGAGTGTAGCACTACACGGTGGGAGTGGAAGCGCAGACACTGCAGCGGAAAGTGTTCAATAGTCTCAGAGACGTTCCTGCACCAGGGGCAGTGGGGGTCAGGGGACTGACGGAGGCAGTCAGGCTGTGCAGGTGAACTATGAGTGTCGTGTGCCCAAATGTAAACAATACGACTACTGTGCATGCTGCCACATGGCGGGAGGCCAGCCCCCGCCAGCAGGGTGGGCAGGTCAAAGGTGGCGACGTTCAGGATGAGGAGTTGATAGCGTAGCAATACATGGTGGGAGCGGAAGCGCGGACACTGCAGCGGAAAGTGTTCAATAGTCTCAGAGACGTTCCTGCACCAGGGCCAGTGGGGGTCAGGGGACTGACGGAGGCGGTGCAGGTGAACCGTGAGTGTCTTGTGTCCAAATGTAAACAATACGACCGCTGAGCATGCTGCCACCTGGCGGGAGGCGCGGATACTGACCAGGGGTGACAGGAGACGCTCGGACCGCAGGACAACTTTGTCGATTTACGTACTGGACCAGGCATTTGTCCGGGACTCTGACATATCCCCGGACCTTGGATTTTGTCCGGCAAATCCGATGTCCGGGAAATGGAGGTCCGGGAAAACGAGGGTTATATATATATATATATATATATATATATATATATATAATATATATATATATATATATATATATATATATTATATATAATATATATATATATATATATATATAATATATATATATATATATATATATATATATATATATATATATATATATATATACACACACACATAAATATAAGTATTAATTAAAATCTATTAAATTTGTGGCCCTCGGCTTATAAGTCTAAAGCTGCAATGGCTCCTGGTTTCAAAGAAATGGGACCACCTTGCCCTAAGCTATGAACAAATAAATATCAATTACAAAATGAGGTAAAAGGATGCATGTGATCAAAATGAGTGTGTGTGTGTGTAAAAAAAATTGCAGAGGATTTTGTAAATATAATTTTTCATTTGTAGAATTTACTTTTTTGTAATTTTTTTTTTTTTTTTTACCAAATTGTCGGTCTGTTATGATCTTCATTTTCTCAAGATACTTAACCCATCTGTCTCTTACTATCTTCTCACATCGCTTTCCTATTACACTAGTCAAGGAGACCGGTCTGTAATTCAGCAGTTTCTCCTTGCTTCCCCCATTATATATGGCGACAATTGATGGCTCTTTTCCATGCTTAGGGTACTTTACCCTCATTTAGGGAACAGTCTAGAACATTTAGGGAACAGTCTATTAACTAGACTGTGTACTTTAAAATCCACAAATTACTCCCTGTATTCCTTCAAAATCCAGTTTGAAACTCCATCTGGACCTGGTGCTTTATTTACTTCTTGGGCTTCCAATAATTTCATAATTTCCAATTTTCATTGCTTTTCCACTTCTATATCACTTAATTCTATGGGGTTTTTTCCAACCCTCTCCTTCCAGGAATTCCTTTTCTTCATTGAAAACTTTTTGAAAACATTCGTTCATGTCTTAGACTTGTGCTACTGGTTTTTCATAGACTGTCCCTTTCCCTTTTAGTTTGTTGATCCCTTCTTTTTGCTTTAATTTCCCGTTGATAAACCTATTAAACAATTTTGGTTCGTTCTTGCATTTTTCTATTAGGTATGCCTCTTTCATTATGGGTATTCATCTAGTTGTATTTTACAGGGCCTGAGCTGCACTCGTATGGCCCCGTCTCCATATCAACATTCTTATCATTCATCCTTAGTGTTGGCCGAAGCCATCACCCTGGGAGGCGGGTCACAATCCCCGGCTAACACCCGGTACCCATTCACTGCTGGGTGGACAGGGGCTCGGGTTTTAAGGAAACAGCCCATCTGTCTCCGCTCCGCCCGGGGATCGAACCCGGGACTTCTCGGCTGTGAGCCGAGCGTGCTACCTCTACACTACGGAGTACCCACGGAGTACACACACACACACACACACGGAGTGTGTGTGTGTGTATTTACCTAGTTGTATTTACCTAGTTGTAACATACAGGAAAAGAGCTATGCTCGTATTGTCCCGTCTCCAAATCTACTATTATCCAGCTTGCCTTTGAAGTCCTGAATACTTCTTGCATTAATCACTTTTGCATCAAGGTTGTTCCAGGCTTCTATGCTTCTATGCGGGAAGCTGTATTTTTTTTTGTCCCTCTTGCATATTGTCCTTTTCAATTTCTTCTCATGACCTTTGCACTTCTATCGTCCCACACAAACAGATCTTCTCTATCAATTTTTTCCAGACCCATTGATGCTCTATAGGCTACACTGCTATAAAATCTCACCTTTCTCTTCTTTTCTCAAGAGTTGGGAGTTTTAGTCTTGAAAGTCTTTCCTCATATGTTAAATCTCTCAGGCTTGGAGCCATTTTTGTGGCTGCTCTTTGTATTCTCTCAATCCTCCTTATATCCTTCTTTTTATGTGGTGACCAAATCACTGCTGCATATTCCAACCTTGGTCGAATCAAAGATGTTATCAATTTCTTAATCATATCTTCATCCAGATATTTGAATGCCATTCTTATATTCCTCAGCAACTGATATGTATCTCCTGTGATCTTGTTTATATGCTTCTCAGGTGACAAATTATCCGTAATCCACACTCTCAGATCTTTTTCGATCTTTGTTTTGATTATCCATTCATTTCCCATCGAATACTTTCCTCTCTGTCTCTTTTTGCTACTGCCCATTTCCATCACTTTACACTTTTTAGCATTAAACTCCATTTCCCATAGTTGACTCCATCTGAAAATCTTATCTAGATCCTTTTGTAAATCCTCAGTCCTCTTTACTTTCTACTTTTCTTAGTAATTTAGCATCATCAGCGAATAAACTCATATAACTGTTCACTCCCTCTGTCATATCATTTACATAGACCAAGAACATCACTGGGCCTATACTAATCCTTGAGGAACTCCACTTATCACACTGCACCATTCTGACTTCTGATCTTTTATTACTGTTCTCATCTCTCTGTTGCTCAAAAAGTCTTCCATCCACTTCATCAAACCACCCTTCAATCCTCCTACATGTTCTAGCTTCCAGAGCAGTCTCTTATGAGGTACCTTGTCAAATGCCTTCTTTAGGTCCAAGTATATGCAATCGACCCACCCCTCTCTTTCCTGTGTCACATCGATCACTCTCGAGTAAAAGCTTAATAAATTTGTTGTACATGACATTCCTCCTCTAAATCCAAACTGGCCACCTGCGAGTGTGTTTGTCTCTTCCAAATATTTCAACCATCTGTCCTTCACAATTTTTTCACACATTTTTGCCACTACACTTGTTAATGATACTGGCCTGTAATTTAATGGTTCTTCTTTGTCTCCTCCTTTGTGAATTGGCACAATATTTGCTCTTTTCCAATCAAGTGGGACTCTGCTCTCCTTGAGTGAACTCTCAATTACACTATGTAACTTTGTGTGTGTGTGTGTGTGTGTGTGTGTGTGTGTGTGTGTGCGTGTGCGTGTGCGTGTGTGTGTGTGTGTGTGTGTGTGTGCGTGCCATCTGAGGCCCATCCCACACCCTGCCTCTGTTTTCACTCTGTTCCCGACCACTCCACCCTGCAAACGTCTCTCCCATTTCTCCGTACATCATATTTGTGAAGTGTGTGTTAGCCCTGTGCCCTGAGGGATCTCTTGTGTCCTTCTTAATTAGTAGATTATTGAGTTACATTTTCTTGTACCACTTGTATCTAAGTGAAAATTATGGGGGCCAGGGTACTTTTCTAATAGGGGCAGCAAGAATTCTAAATTTTTTGCTTTTCGTGAGATTTTATGATACATATTCCTTACAAATGATATGGGACCACTGTATTTAGTTGATCTAGATTGTCATAAAAGAGAAATTTGTGGGTGGATTTTGAGTGACGGAAAACAATTTGAATCAATACCATAGGTTCTCGTATTTCCACATCACGCACCATGAGTGGTCTAAATGATCCACGATCTGGATGGGTTGATTGTAATGCACTATTAAGGAGCTAAAAATCAACACTTACATGCCATACGCAGTGCCAAGCTGATGTTCAGGAATGATGAGGGCAACCATAGGCCACAGTGCACTGGCCAACAAAGAATAGGCAAGGCCTAAAATACTCTGTAAAGGACAAAGAAAAATAAAGTGATTTACATCTAGTAAAAAAACATAGTGGCAGTATTGTAACCATTGAGGTATAACCAAGATGTGATACATTGCTGATGTCAATTGGGCAGAGCTACCTTGAGGTATTGATTATTAAAACTAGCAATTAGGGCTACCACTCCCTAGTGGTAGCCTTTCCCCACTTTCACATGGGCACACTTTTTCATACATGCTAATTATAGATGAAAACTAATGGGGATGGCATTATTAACATCTGCAATTTAGATATAGTTCTCAACGTCCTAGGAACCCGGACTTTCCCGGATACACGCTCGGGACATGCTACCTGTCAGTGGCCCCTGAGGGGGTGGAGGGAAAAGGCTATCGTCAGAAAAAGGGTTGAGTGACTAGAATGAAAGACATTGCAATAACTGTGTGTTTTAGTAGGTTAAGTGATTAAAGCAAGAGGTAAATCATTCTTAACAGTAGTATGAGAGGTAGAGTGGATGTACAGTCAAACCTCGATATAACGGACTCCATTTGCGTGACAATAATAATAATAATAATAATTATTATTTTTTTTTTTTTTTTTGTTGCATATTAGACCGCTTATCGCCGCTCGAATTGTCAACTCAACATAATTGCATTATTTTCTCATTTTACTTTGGAATGCTTGGGTTTTAAGGAGTTTTGATGTATCACATATTAAGATATAATATTATAAGGAAGGAGCCTGTGTTGCTAGTGATTTAGTGGTAGGTGTGTATTGTTTAAAATAGTGACTACAGGGAGGTCCCGTTATACGAGCATTCGGTATACGAGAATCCGATGATACGAGATGTGTAAATTAGGGTCTATTTTCAATATACGAGATCGAAAATCCAATGATACAACATTCAAACTGGGGTGAGCAAAATTATCAAGTTCAAAATGCGCGTCCTACCACACCCGGACTGGACAAAGGGGGATTTGGTTGACCCCAGTGAGGTCACCCTAGGAAGCCGTGACCTGAAGGGTAATCAAGCACATGGCGCGGCCTGACATTTAGGGATAATTAGCAGGTGTGTGGCCCCAACCTTGGGACCGCAGTCAGGTCATCCCTAGCAAGGCTAGCCTGACCTTTAGGGGTATTTAGCAGGTGTGCGGCCCTAACCTTGGGACCGCTACACTACCTTCTCTTGTATCACCCGGCGTCCCCTACAGTACAACGTCTTTTTTGCTTGTTATGCATGTTTTATGTTTAATTAATGTGCAGTTTATGTTATTTTGTGTGCTATTTTCTCTTTCAGAATGCTTTTTCTACAGAATAGGTAGTACAGTGTGGGTAATATAGACGCTGTGTGTTTGTTGTGTTTGCTATAGTTTATTTTAGCTTGAAAAACATGTCTTTTATTTTAATTTTTTTAAATTGATGGGGTCCTGGAACCAAACCTATATTTTACCATTAGTTATGTGTTTCGTTATACGAGATTTCGCTTTACGAGTATGCCAGGTGGAACCTAACTGCTCGTATCTTCGGGACCTCCCTGTATTAGTGTTATGGCGTGGCCGCTGCTACGTCTCCCTGTCACCTCAACACCCTAAATCACCCTTATCTAAGGTGACACGCAGTGCTACACTGACCTAAACAGCGACACGTGTATAGAACTGCACTTCACAACCATATGATATATATAATAATGAGCATTAGTCATGATAATAAGCAATACCTTTGGAAGCCACGGCTGAATCTGGACCGGTATTACCAAACAGATCATAGATAGCTGGACAAAATGGCCCATTTTAGTCACAACTGGCTTGCGGATGTCATAAATTGTGTGGGGGACTATCACAAACCACGCGGGAGGCTAAGAGTGGGTTCACCGAGTTCTAGCGCGACTATGATAACGGCTCCGCGACTATGATAAACTTTCCAGCTGTTAACAGGGCCGAGACACAATAACAGCCTCAGTGAAGAAATATTCGCCCACATAGGGATGTGTTGAGTGAGCTGAGTGATGCACAGCTGATTAGGAAATACAGAGTAGACCGTGTGAAGGCATATTGTTCCTCACCAACTTTGTACAAACAGCTTTTAGATCGAAAACATCGCCATCTGGCAACTCTGTTTCATGTTTACACAGATACTGCTTAACGGTACATCTATATGCCTTATTTTCGGGAATGAATTACTACATTACTCTCTGTGTCACTGCCTTAAACATGTTATACACATAAGGGACGAAGTATCAACCCATAAAACGTGGTCAAAGGATGAATTTACTGATTATATAACCATTTTAAAGAAACAATGACGCTATATTTAGCAGACGCCTATGATAGAAAATTGTGCTAGATTCCAAACTTATGATAAAAATTTATGATATTCAAGAGTAATGATACATTTATGTCATAGCTATGATTAAGTTTTGGTAATACCGGTCCTGGCTCGTAGTAATTTGTTTACCTTTCACTAGAGCTTGAGCTTGACTAGCTACACAGACTGGTTGGGTTTGTGATTATTTCTCATTTATTTCACGTGTAGGAGTGGACCAAATTCAGCATGTAGTGCCAGTCACTGTTTACCTCCCAACATAGCTACACAGTCTGGTTGTGTTTGTGATTATTTCACAATTTTTCCGTTTTTTTCATATATTTTTCCATCCTTGGGAAAATACCCTCGCTATAACGGACAATAGGCTTTAACGGACCACTCCTCCCCCCCTTTAGT
>JACEEZ010022815.1:262678-273357 GCA_016584305.1 Chionoecetes opilio
TTCGAAGTTTCGAACAAAGTTCGTAAATTCATAAAAAAAAAAAAAAAAAAAAAAAAATTAATACATAAATAGTAAGAATATTTATAACACCCAAAAAATTGTAAAAAGTTCAGTAAAAAAGAACCATTGGCTCAGCACATCCACACGCGGGACGCTCAAGATTTTTTGTTACATATTTCCGAACGGTCGTGCTGTGTTTTTGAAAATATAGCCCCAAAGCGCCTCTGGGCGGACTTTTTTGGGTAGCTCTGCGGAGGGCTATTGGTGGGCCTTTGGCCCACCCCCTGTGTTTGGTGGCCAAAGGCCCACCAAACACAGACTCTCCAGATAGCCCCTTCTAGCTTTCCTGAAATCATGGATGTAGAAATGTATGTATTAACGCCAACCCATTCACATCACCCCCAACCCATTTACTCACCCATTACCCATCACCCCCCACCCATTCACTCACCCATTACCCATCACCCCCCACCCATTACCCATCACCACACACCCATTACCCATCACCCCTATCTATTCCCTCACCCATCACCCATCACTCCACACCCATTACCCATCACCCCACCCATTCACTCATCCATTACCCATCACCCTACATCAAGGTTTCCGCAATTCTCGCAACCCACTTTTTTTCACAATTCTCGCTAATAGGCTGCTAAAAAAAAAAGAGAAAAAAGTGATCGGATCATCTCATAAGTGGGCTTAAAACCTTCCTCTGGTCGACCCAATTCCAAAAATGTGCCATATGAGGTGATTGCGCCACTGGGGGCGGCACCTATCGCGGACAGACAGACACACACACACACACACACACACTTTCGCTTATATTATTACTAGCCGCAAAGCCGCCCTCCGGGCGGACTTTTTGGCTAGCTCCTGCGGAGGGCTATTGGTGGGCCTTCGGCCCACCAAACACGGACTCTCTAGATAGCCCCTTCTAACTTTCCTGAAATCATGGATGTAGAAATGTATGTATTCCCCCCACCCATTCACTCACCCATTACCCATCACCCCCCACCCATTCACTCACCCATTACCCATCACCCCCCACCCATTCACTCACCCATTACCCATCACCACACACCCATTCACTCACCCATTACCCATCACCCCCCCCAGTATTCCCTCACCCATCACCCCCCACCCATTCACTCACCCATCACCCCACACCCATTACCCATCACCCCACCCATTCACTCACCCATTACCCATCACCCTACATCAAGGTTTCCTCAATTCTCGCAACCCACTTTTTTTTCCACAATTATCGCTAATAGGCTGCTAAAAAAAAAAAAAAAAAGAAGTGATCGGATCATCTCATAAGTGGGCTTAAAACCTTCCCCTGGTCGACCTGGCTCCAAAAATGTGCCATATGAGGTGATTGCGCCACGGGGGGCGGAACCTATACCACACACAGACAGACAGACACAGACACACTTTCGCTTATATTATTATAGATATAGACTAGCCGCAAAGCCGCCCTCCGGGCGGACTTTTTGGCTAGCTCCTGCGTTGGGTTTATCCTCCGCAGGTTATCATTACCTTTGTTTGGTGGGCCTTTGGCCCACCAAACAAAGACTCTGCAGATAGCCCTTCTAACTTTCCTAAAAATCATGGGTGTAGAAATGTATGTATTAATGCCAACCCATTCACATCCCCCCCAAACCCCATTCACTCACCCATTTACCCATCACCCCCCACCCATTACCCATCCCACCCACCCATTACCCATCACCACACACCCATTACCCATCACCCCCCACCTATTCCCTCACCCATTCACTCATCTATCACCCATCACCCCACCCATTCACTCACCCATTACCCATCACCCTACATCAAGGTTTCCTCAATTCTCGGAACCCACTTTTTTTTCACAATTCTCGCTAATAGGCTGCTAAAAAAAAAAAAGTGATCGGTCATCCCCAAAATGGCCTTAAATCCTTCCCTGGTAAACCTGGTTCCAAAACTGGGGCCATATGATGGGATTGCGCCACGGGGGACGGAACCTATAGCACACACACAACACACAGACAGACACACACACTTTTGCTTATATTATTATAGATTGTGTATAATCAACATTTCATGATTATTTCAGTGAATAATCCCTCCCAAGCATGGTGCCAGTGCTAGTGTGGGTGGTCCTAAGCCCAAGAAAGCCGAAAAGCCATAACACTAGAGAAACCCTGCTAATTCATCCTCAAAAAACCCACGGCCCAAAAACTAAAAGGTCATGTTAGCTACGTTACCCGTCATTACCGTTCTAGCAAGAAAGGGATGGGACCAACAGATATTTATTTGAGGACTGGTTCACCAATTACTTTTGCCCTGCAGTGGAGAGGTACTGCTCTCAGAAGAACTCTCTCATAGGCACTGCTCCTCCTCGACAATGCTCCAACCCACCCTGTTTAACCTCTCTGACTTGTCAGTGTATGTAAGAGTTGAGTTCCTGCCTTTTATAGCAGTTTTTTGACATTCTATGGGATTGTGATTTTTGTTCGTAGGAACGTATCTCAAATTAAATAATGGGGTTAAATGGGAAAAATACATTCAATTTACGAAATTTTTGATTTACAAAAAGTTTTTCAGGAACGTAACCCATTCGTAAATCGAGGTGGCCGTGTATATAAATATAATCACCTCACTTCAACCTCGCTCATGGTCCTGGAATGGAAGAGTGAGTGAGTGAGGGCGTGAGTAGGGGAGGGCGTGGGTGGGTGGGGGAGTCTAACGGGGCGTGGGTGGGTTCGTGAATAAGTGAGTGAGTGAGGGGTGTGGGTGGATGAAGGAGTGATAGTCCGGCAGCTTAGTGAAATGATGGGACATGCCGGATAAAGCACCAACATTTTTTCAGCACTCTACAGGCTCCTAGCTATGATTTTGAGAGGGGAACAAATGATCCCCTCACTCAGATGGGTATAAGGAACGCTTTTTTATTATTTTGACATTCCGCATTTGGAAATTAGGGTAAATGGGTTTTTTAAAAGAATAGTCATAAGGATATGTTATTGGATGCAAGTTATCTTATTATTATTATTTAATAACTCCAGAACAAAATATTCCAATATGGCTGTCAAAAAAAAATAAATTCAATATTTATTCGACTTTAAAATCCCTGCGGACATCGCGAAATGCCATGTAGTTTTATTAGCAGAAACACGAATTAAAACATACTCCTTGCAATTCAAAAATGCAGTGGTTAATCTACTGACGGTGCATTATGAAAATAAATATTCATTAAGCTCATTATACAACAATCATTTTCTTCCTGTACAGCTGCAGGAATGCCATGTCTTTGTTAAGCACCAGTATCACAATGCAGGTATGATTCATAATTGTAATTATGTGTCTACTTCTCACATTTGCAGCTGCACAGTTCGGTGCATTTCCAGCTGGCTTTCTTGCATGAACATCTCCCCCCGCCACAACCTGCAGCACTTTGCAGGCCACTTCACAGTTCACTTACAGCCTTGGGGGTGCAGCAGGCTTTTCCGACATTCCCCCGACAGGGGGGGGAACCAGGACCCTTTGTTGGGGTTCTCCGGGGNAATGCATGGACATTGAAAGAGACGATAAATGTAGATACGGAACGAGACCAATGAGTGTAGCTCAGGCCTGTAAAATACAGCTAGGTGTAATGCGAGAAAATGGGTTAATCCTGTGACTCACGATTGACGAAAGTTACATTGAGTGTGAGAGTAAAGTAATACATATATAGCTAGTAATTAAATGCTCACAATTTTTCTTCACTCCTCAGTCCTTAATCAAGTTAGATATAGGTTCCGGCAATATTTTATACCCGTGGTCGCTAGTGACGTCATGGCAAAAGGCGAGGTAGGGAAAAATCCCACGCGATCGCTCTCTCTCTTGCCAGCCCTCGTCGGAAACACACGGCCGAGAGTCGTGTCTTACAACCCTTTTTCGAAGGGTCTGAGCTGGGAACAATGAGCTGAGTGAGCTGAGCTGAGCTGAGTGGGTGGTTTAACCCTTGAGGGACCCACGTGTGTGCTGATGGTGGTGGTTGTGTGTTGCTGAGCTGTGCTGAGTGGATGACCCGCCTGATACACCAGTATATAGAGCTAAGGCCATGATTCATCGCGAGTGTTTGTGTGTAGATAGGTGCATTACCTAGTGACGGTGGTTAGGAACTTTTGGGATTATGTTAAGCCCGAGTGAGAATTGAGTCGTTTCGGGTATTATTATTTTTTCGTGATTTTGGTGAAATCTTAGAGTGGGGATGTGAATACTGGTATCAACACAGTGATAATTATAAAAGAACCCTGTTAACGAATCGTTTAATTAGGTCCCCAGTTATCCTCATATATTCTCTAAATCTTTAATTTTTTTTCCCACTATTGTGGGTGGTGGCAGCGTAATTGCCAGGTTTGTGGAGCCCTTCAAGTTAACATCCAGCTATAAGGGGGGGCGCTACATAGGTAAATAAAAACTCACCCACCCCAAGCTTATACACACACACAAGTAGGTATTATTTTACGATGGCACCAAACTTCCCTACACAATTGGGAGCAGGGTTTTTGTTTACCTTATTGTATTCTAAGAGACATTTTTGTCTTTGAGCTTTCCGTCGCAAATCAATAGTTTCGGAGGTATAGAACATTTTAGGTGGGGGGAGGAATGTCTCTCCTTGTTTACAAAATGCCTCCCTATTCCTCTTCTTGTGACCTGCATCGCTTTTGTTTGGTATTTTAATAAACTTTTTTTTATTATTGGACCCAGTTAGGAGGTTAAAGGTTAGGTTAGGTAAGGTAAGGTAAGGTAAGGTTAGGTTAGGTTAGGTTAGGTTAGGTTAGGTTAGGTTAGGTTAGGTTCAGGTTAGGTTAGGTTAGGTTAGGTTAGGTTAGGTAAGGTAAGGTAAGGTAAGGTAGCCACGGGTGCGCCTCCGAAACAAAAGCGATACAGGTCACAAGAAGAGGAAGAGGGAGGCATTTTGTAAACAAGGAGACATATTCCTCCCCCCACCCAAAATGTTCTATATCTCTGAAACTATTGATTTGCGACGGAAAGCTCAATGAGAAAATGTCTCTTAAAATACAATAAGGTAAACAAAAACCATGCTCCCAATTGTGTAGGGAAGTTTGGTGCCATCGTAAAAATTTACCGACAAGTATTGTTGATCAAATCAACAAAATTTGTTTGATTGTAAATCAACAAAATACCAAAGAACAGGACTGAAGAAGGGAGATGAAGACGCTACATGAAAACGAGTACAACAACTGCCCAGGAACCTAGATAAGTGTTAAAATAGGGCCTGAACAGGGTTGTGGTCCACGTAGAGAGATAGAAAAGTTGTGTACATTTAAATTTTTTATTTGGCGGACACCTCAAAACCAGGATCAGAACCCTATTAGACTTCTCTGACTTCACTGAAGAGGGAAAGGAAGTAACATTGCACTCCAGAGTGATCAGGGTGGAGGAGGAAGGAGACAAGACCAAATTAGACGTGAGGAGACTGATGGAAGAGTTCAAATGTATGAAAGGCATGATTGAGGCAATCATAATGTATAAAAAGCATTTGATAAAGTTCCACTTAAGAGGCTACTTTGGAAATTGGAAAATATTAGAGGAATCAAAGGGATGATCAAAACCTGGATGGAAAGTTATCTGAGAGGAAGAGAAATGAGAACAGTAGTGAAGGATGAAAAATCTGAATGGAGAAAGGTATTTAGTGGGGTACCACAAGAATCAGTGTCGACACCAATAATGTTCATGATTTATGTCAATGACATAACTGATGAAATAGTTATATTAGTTTGTTTGAGGACGATGCAAAACTATTAAGAGAAATAAAAACCTATATTGTGAAAAATTACAAAATGACCTGAACAAGATCTATGAATGGAGCAAAAGATAGTAAGTAATATAATGGTACCGTAATATTTACCATTTTGGTAAGTTTATCCCTAATTTTCCGCCTAACCTGTACTACCCCACCAGGGTGAATTAATAAAATAGTACACACCTGAAACACACTAATGATTCAAACTCTGGAAGCAGTAGTTCAAGACATGTTGTTTGTTGAAGGGCAGTGATGCCACTGGTCAGTAGTTCAAGACAGTTCCTCAAACACAAACACGTCACGTCACCAGCTGTCTTGTGATGAGCATGAGGTTGAGTTGGGAATCTCCAGCTGTAAATGTCGGTGAAGCCTTTGGTTCGGCGTTCTCCTTTCTTCTTCTTCTTCTTCCTTGTGACCTTGTGTCGCTTAGTATCGCTTCATAGATCCTCTTCAACTTATCTCCTTCGATAACGAACTTGTCAACTTTTCCCATGTCTATTTCACCTGGGATGCTCAAACGTTTTCATTAGTTTTCAGTCCTTGCACCTACGTACAGTATGTCACGATTGTAGCCAAAATGCCGCCAGTTGGCGCTCTGATTTTCTATAGTGGAGGTCTAGAGGACCAACAGCTGGTCGGCGAGGCTGAAGGTCTCAACAAATATGGTAATTTTTTCCCTACCAAAAAAGTTTATCAGTTTAAATGATGTGGGTACCCTTTACTGTTTCTTGGGAAAAAGTTTGTACAAAAAATTTTTAAAACAAAAAAACACAGAAAACACACAAAGAAATCCCAGTATGAAAAAAAATGTTTAAAACCTTAAACTCGTCGCAAAAAATTTTTGTGAAAAACTTTTACATGGAGCAACCCGGTAGAAGGGGAAATTTGAAAGTATTAGTTTTCCATTTGATATTTTTCCCTTTTTTTCTGAATATGAATTAGCACCATGCATGACTTAGTGTGAGGGAAATTTGTTTACCGTAGATAACAGTTACGTCGCCAAAGGGCAGCTTTTTTTTTTGTTTACAGACGTGGTTTGGGGGCGTTAATTTCTTTCATTTTACATACTTTTTTTCAGGGAAAATTAGAAAGGTATCTGGAAGTCTGTTTCATTTTTTGTCTTTAAACCCGGGTCATAGTATGGGTATAAAGAACAAAAAGTACAAAAAAAATTTACAAAGTTGGGTTTCCAAAAGTAGAGTCCCCATCTAGTGTTTTTTTTTACTGAGTGTCGTACCGCTGTCGTTCGTCGCCCCAAAAAAAAAACGCGTAGCGAAATTTGAAACCCTCTATACTTTTTGATACAAAGCATAAAAAAAAAGTGAAACAGGGGGAAATTTTACATCCCTGATATAAAAATACTGTGTGTCTCTTCAGTGGCACATAAAAATCAAAAAGTGATTTATGCTATAATTCCGGTTTAAAATAATGGGGCCTGGCGACAGAAGGTGGCGACTTTTAAATGGTTATCTCCCGGGACACATATGGTTAGCTTATTAGATGTGAAAGGCACAAAAACAAACGAAAAGGTTTTAAATTTTGGGGGGACCCATACAAATTTTTCAGATCTATTCATTACGTCACAAGAAAGATAATGAAAATGACTGTTGAGAACGGTTTTTTTGGGAAAGTCGCCCCATAAAGGGAAATGTCGCCGAAGCCCCCCAAAAGAGAACTTTTCGCCCACAAAAGGGAAAGCTCGCCCCACGCGGAAAAATTTTCGGGGACAGTTTCCCTTTGGAAAAAGATGGAAAGGAAAGTAAAAAGGGGTTTTTTGGAACTGTCTTCTATGGAAAACTATGAAATTTTTGGCCCCCCAAACCCCGACGAAACCCCATGCCCCGGGGGAAGTCTAGCGTTTCAAAAAGGGCATTTTTTACAACTTGGCAAGTTTTACGGGGCATCCCGTAGCCGTCGAGGTCCTGCCTACCATTTTCTTTTTTTTTTTTTCTAAATTTAAAAGGGTTATTTTTTATTTACAAGGATTTTTCTTACTATTTTCGGGGTTACAATTAGTATTATAAGGTTTTTTCCTTGTAAACAGGGCTTATAGTATCATTTTTGGCTCTCCCCTTTGTACAAAAAGGTACTGGAAACCCGTCGCCGATAGGAACGGGCGCCGATATCGGCGACTTTCCAATTTTTCACGTCGGGGGAGTTCCAATTAGAGAGAATGAAACTCAGAAATGCCAGTGGTTTGGGTGGCATTTTAATCAAAGGGTTGGTTTACTGGGTTTTCCCCCCGCGAAATAAAAATTTTTTTATAAATCAATTTCGCAATGAAAATTGATGGGACCCCCAATTTTTAAAAACTAAAAAAAAACGTTTTTCTGTTGTTTTTAGTAAGTTATGCAGACATTTCATTTTCGATTGAAGTTTAAGATAGCAATTTAAGCAAATTACTGCCCGGTTTAAAAGAGCTTTAAAATATTTTTTCATGTATAGTGTGGGATGTAAAAATTTTGGGGGATGTTCCCCACTGTTTTCTAAGACAGTAAGTGGGGTCTGGGAAAAAGCTTGTCAAAATACAATAAGCAATGCCTTGGAAAAACGAAGAATAAAGAATGCCGAAATCGGCTTGTTGCTGCGACAATGTAGGTTATAATTGTGGAGGCAACACGCCGCGGCGGGGAGTGGTGGGCGGGGAGATTGTGGCGGGGAGATTGAATCAAAACATTGCCACTTCACGCGTCGACTCATTGCACTTCCAGGCTTTCTATCTGATTGATACACAATAATAACAGAAACATATGACTGCCTAGGTATAGATAACTTCTAAACATACGTTATTGACTATATAATATCATAGAGTAGCATTTACCTCGCCTCCTCAACTATAACCTACTTGGTTATTTGGTTATATACAATGTTTTACAGAATCAGGCTTCTATACAATATACATATAGAAGAAAATCGTTCTTAATATTATACTTTTGTGTTTTAAGTGCAGTGGAATAAGCCCATATTTTTCTTTCAAGTTGACCAACTTTTCACCAAATTGTGAGTTAAAACTGCCAGCGACCCCTGGCATTTCGGAGTTGCAGTTCTCTCTAATTGTCGGCGACGGTTCTAGTTCTTGATCTTGATATTACAGTACCCAATATATCATTTAATAAGCTTTTAATCATGTTTCTGCATTCAGGGATTAAATACCAGCAATAACTTGAACTATCAAAGACTTTCAATGGGAGAAATATACTTGTAAAGTTGTCAACACCCTTCTCCTGACTCCGCCCCTTTGGAGACTTGACCTGGCATCGCAAGCGACGCAAGGCGATCGCAATAGTACGGCCCTAGGTGTCTTGAAGACACCTTCACCTCCCTCTCCTTAATTCTCTCCTTCTCTCATTCCATCCTTTCCTCCTCTATTTCATCCTTGTTCGAGACAGACATATAGGAGCCACGAACATATATATATATATATGAGCTTCCAGCAATAACTTGAACTATCAAAGACTTTGAATGGGAGAAATATACATGTAAAGTTGTCTACAGCCTCCTCCTGACGCCGCCTCATTGGAGATTAGCGCGGAAGAATACCCTACCCGCCCCTTCTCCCCACTGGGAGAGTCCCACGGGGAGTGTCCTTCTACCGTCGTCGTTGCCCGAAAAAGAAAACGAGTAGCGAAATTTGAAACCGTATATACTTGCAGATACAAGGCATAAAACAACGCTGAAACAGGGTAGACTATACAGTTATATAAAGTACTGTGTATCATCTTCAGTGGCACATACAAATCAATAGTGATGCTATAATTCGCAATATATGGCGCCTGGCGACATTAGTGCAGGTGGCGCCTTTAGTGTTATATTTATACAGTGGTAGTACGTATTTATTTATTTTAAGTTTATTTATGTAATCATAATAAATGCTTGGGGGTCGATAACCGAACTGGATATCCAGAAGGGGTCTGGTGGTTTTTATTTTTTATTTATTTTTTATTTTTTTTTATTATTATTTTTTTTTTTTTTACATCACAAGGAACTGGCCAAGGGCACAGCAAAAATGGGTAACACAAAGCCCGCTTAGTTGCCAGTCCCTATAAAGAAAACAGTAAGAGAATAAAAATAAAAAAGAGGGGTGAGCCAATTTATTTCGGGAATAAATTTAGTGTGTATAGGCCTCTTCCATTTGCGACATTTCAAGAACCAGTTCACGGAACCCAAGAGTTCAGGCGTTCCATTTGCGCACGAAAACCTGGGTCCGAGGCAAAGCGCGTAGTGACGCAGCAAAACCCGTGAACTTTCTCTACTCACATTGAGAGGTGGGTAGCTTGGGTAGAGTTTTCAGTTCATAACAAACAATGGTCGCCTTGGGCCCTATTTCTCTTATCGTGAAGGGTTTTCCGCATGCACGAGTCGGAGAGGATGTCAGACGGCATAAAAGAGGCATACATGGCTGGTGGAGCCATGCGTTCCCGCGATCTTAAACTTGATATGATCCCTTCACATAGCAGCTAGCTGAGTTATATCTCTCTCTCGTTATCTCTCATTATCTCTCTCTCTCTCGTTATCTCTCCCTCGTTATCTCTCTCTCTCTCTTGTTATCTCTCTCTCTCTCTCGTTATCTCTCTCTCTCGTTATCTCTCTCTCTCTCTCGTTATCTCTCTCTCTCGTTATATCTCTCTCTCTCTCGTTATATCTCTCTCTCTCGTTATCTCTCTCTCTCTCGTTATCTCTCTCCCTCTCGTTATATATCTCTCTCTCATTATCTCTCTCTCTCTCTCTCGTTATCTCTCTCTCTCTCTCTCTCGTTATCTCTCTCTTCTCTCGTTATCTCTCTTCTCTCTCTCGTATCTCGTTATCTCCTCTCCTCTCGTTATCTCTCTCTCCTGGTATCTTCTCTCGTTATTCCCCCTTCCCGTTATTTTTCCATCCC
>JACEEZ010022815.1:279496-300798 GCA_016584305.1 Chionoecetes opilio
CTGTTTATTTTTTTTTTTAACGTGTTGATACGTATCCATCCCCACTATAGGTTTCACCAAAATCACGAAATAATAATACCCGACACGACGCGATTCTTACTCGGGCTCAACATAATCCCAAAAATTCCTAACCACCGTCACTAGGTAATGTACCTATCTACACACAACTCGCGATGAATCATGGCCTTGCTGTATACACTGTAGGTATGTGCATATTCTCCGATTTCACGCTTGACAACTTTGTCAACATTCAGCTCAGCCCCGTTTTCTTTCATCGAAATTGGCAAATTTAGCGCTAAAGTTGTGTTGTGAACCCCCTAAGAAATCAGTTTTTTTGTGTGTTTTCTGTGATTGCACGAGCTTACACATGATTTGATGACGTAGTACACACATTGACCCCTCAACTCGTTACAGAAACAATTCTCGAAAATTCTCGGAACATTTTGAAATCACGTACATTCCGCGGAAATGGAGATGTGTTTCGTGACAGGTCGCCAAAACGCTCGTCAATTTTGCTGAAGGCGAGTGAAATTAATCTTGAAACTAATAAAATAAGTTCTTTAGTTATTTGTCCGTCTATATGTCGAATTTGATAAGTTTTTATCGAGTAGCAACAATTTTTATCAGGCTACTGTAATCGATGTCAATGCACTGTTTTTCATTTCGTTGTTCGTTCGTTCTGTTTGTTTGTTTGGTATTATGGAGGAGAGTTTCACGTTCGTTTTCAGAGACACCCAACTACTTTTTCTTGGCCTACAATAGGTGCTTGTTCTAATGGTGCTAGTTTTTATTTTGCGCAAACCAAAAAAAAAAAAAAAAAAAAAATGAAAAAAAAAAAAAAAGAAAAAAAAATGAAACCTAACCTAACCTTATATGCTTTAATGAAACCTAACCTAACCTGAGTGTTCTTGCTGAGTGTTTCATTATGCCAAATTTTTATCGGTCACAATAATCCTATTGTTTTATAAGACAAAAATATGCCCAAAAGGCGAACTTCTATTTGATGTAACTTCTTATTTTAGGTCCTAGGAGGGTCATCTTGGTGTCATTGGAAAGTTTGTTTCAAGACCTTTCCACTGAACCTCTTGCAATAGCATTTAACAATTTTGAAATTTTTTCCCACATAGCTATACACTGGTGTATCAGCGGGGTCATCCTCTCAGCTCAGCTCAGCAACGCACAACCACCATCAGCACACAACGTGGGTCCCTCAGGGGTTAAACCACCCACTCAGCTCAGCTCAGCTCAGCTCAGCTCAGCTCAGCTCAGCTCTAGAACCCTGAATACACATAACCCAATGAATATATAATGTCCAATACATAACTAATCAATGCCCTTACATCCTTATAAATACACCGCCCCACACATACCTTTGAAAAGGGTTGTACAGTCACGCCATGTACTTCGCGAGCACTTGGGGCGAGCGCAATCCCATCAATTTCTCAAATCTTTTCCTTGTCTACAAATGTTCGCTCAGTCTCCTCTTGGAGACCCGCTCCACCCCCCTAAGTAGCCACCTGTTTCAAACCTTCCCGACTTATAGCTCCTGATGAGTAATTATAGTTTAAATCCCGCACCAACAGCTAATGACAATTAACAGCTCCCTCCCTCCCTCCCTCTTTCCCTCCCTTCCTCCTTCCATTGAGCCCTTCAACTGGGTCCTTCTCCATCAGACAGGATGAAGTAACTTTTAAAATATTTACATTCTTTGTTTTCGGAAAAAAATGATGGCTAAGCAAAATATATTCGTAAACACTGAGAGCAAGGGTGTGTGTGTGTGTGTGTGTGGTGTGTGTTGTGTGTGTGTGTGTGTGTGCGTGCGCATAGATGTGGAATGTAGCCAATAATATTGTTTGGAAATATCTATAATTAAAGTATTTTTAAATTTTACATTATGTATGTGTATATCCTCATTGTGTGATAGTGTCAGAGAGAGAGAGAGAGAGAAGAGAGAGAGAGAGAGAGAGAGAGGCTAACTGGTAATTATGGGTTTAATCCTGCACAAACCAACACTAAAGACATTTTAATAAGGTGACGTCTCGAGGTGCTAAAAACTTTATCCTTCTTGTGCCTCAAGCAAGGCTTTCTGATCCATTTACATCCTATAAGCTAAGTGGAGATATCAGGGCCAGGACCCATATATAAAGCATGTAGTGGAAATGTGCAGTCACTTAGCCTTCACCAGCACTTCAGTCAGTACACACACACACACACACAACACACACACACGCACACACGAACTTCGTATAATTTGATTAATATACTTTCTTTAATCAATAGTTTGTTTCACTTAATGTTATACTACAAAAAATTTTATACTCTCTCTCTCTCTCTCTCTCTCTCTCGCTCTAGAATATACGATCGATTTCAAATATGATAGTTTACTACTGCTATGCCAAACATAGCATAGCAGTAGTAATAGTAGTAGCAGTAGTGGTGGTAGTAATTGTCTGTTTAGCAGTAGGTGTTAATGAATAGTAATTATAGTTTTAAGTCTCGCAATTACACTAATGACAGTTTAACAGCTCTAACAGAGGGAGAGAGATAGGGAGGAGGGAAGGAGTGAGGGACGGAAGGAGGGACGGAAGGAGGGAAGGAGGGAAGGATGGATGGAGGGAGGGAGACAGAAAGGAAAAGATGAAGGGAGGAGGGAGACAGAAGGACCACCAGGTAGGAGGAAACAGGTGTTGTAAGAAGCAGGTAAGGGAAGAAGGGAGGGAGACAAAGAGTAGAGGAAGGAGAAAGGGAGAAAGGGTTACTGAAATTTAAGAGGAATGGGAGGGAGAAAAAGGTGACGTGACAGAGAGAGAGAGAGAGAGAGAGAAGAGAGGAGAGAGAGGAGAGAGAGAGAGAGAGAGAGAGAGATGGCGAGGGAGGGAGAGATGGCCCCCGTGGGATTAACAACATCCAGGGGAAGGAGGAGAATGCATTGTAACAGACTTTGAGAATATGAACGATAATTTATTGGAAAATACGAAAAGGAAATGGAAGGAGAGGATCCGAAGCCTGTGTGTTCGCGATTTAGGTGGAGTGACTGTACGACACGACTCTCCGCGCGTGTGTTCGCGACAAAGGCTGGCCAGAGAGAGAGAGAAAACCGTGTATTTTCCCTTACCTCGCCTTCTTGCCGTGACGACACTAGCGACCGCGGGTATAAAATATTGCCGGAACCTATATCTAACTGATTAAGGACTGAGGAGTGAAGGAAAATTGTGAGCATTTAATTACTAGCTATATATGTATTACTTTACTCTCACCACTCAATGTAAACTTTTCGTCAATCGTGAGTCACAGGATTAACCCATTTTCTCGCATTACACTTGTAACAGATAAGTACTGAGGTACTGAGTACTGAGGAAGTACTACAACATTCGTCTTGGAAGACCATTAATATTTTTCAGGATATTTTTTGGGGGAAAACGTGAGTCTTATAAGCCGTAAAATATGGCACTATGCCTCGCACCGGACTAAATAAGCATTTGTAAAGGGTTTTCAATACCCGAGTTTCGCGATCCTCGAATTTAGAGCTATGCCTTGGGAATAAAGCAAGCGCGAAACTCGGGAGGGTACTGTACAAGAAACAATAAACATAAATCCATTCAACACAAAGAAATATACACTAAAATTATGACCTCGGTCATAATTTCGGCTCGGACGGTCGGAGGGGCTCGCTACGGTCGGTGGAGGGGCTTGCCATATTCGGTGTCAGTCGCAGCACGGCTGGGAACAGTCGCCGCAAGACGGCAACCTTTGCCGTCGTGCTGCGACTGTCGGCGCATGACGGCAACCTAATATTGGCGGTTAAATTAGTTTTAGTCTGCGACTGTCCGCAGATTGTCGGCGCGACTGTCAGCGATTGTCGGCGATTGTCGCGGACAGTCGCGCCGACAAGTCGACTAAGGACTAGTCGCCGACTAGTCGCCTAACCGCGGCGACCCGAGCCAACCACGCCGATTTTGGACCTTCTGCCCCCCAAAAATTGGCTACAGTTGGCACCGACTGGATGACTCAGCAAGTCGTGACTGGTCGCCGACCTGAGTCGTGGAGATGTGAACGGGGCTTTAGTGGCAGATCGAGCCTTGTTTGGCGATGGCCTGCAAGTATAGCTACGCCTGTTGAGGGAGGAGGGAAGCTGACAGAAAGCTTTCCGAGCCGTATTGAGATGGTGATTGAGTTTTCGCACGAGCTCACAGTACAGGTTGAAGTTCCCAAACTCGGCATCCCAAGACTCGGCAACACTCAAAACTCGGCTATGGTTCCGGATTTTCCAAAACACGGCAGAACACTCAAAACCCGGCGCGTAGTAGTGCCGGGTCGGCCGCTAGGTGCCACCACACTAGGCCGCTTGGTTTCTCCCGCCGATTTGTTTTGTTGTTATTGTTCAGTGGTGTTGTGACTGTAGAGTTGTGTACACTGTTATTTTGTGTACTTCTACAGGTCTGTTATTGGTATTATGGCTCCCAAACGTCCAGGAACACCTACTGGTGGAAGTGAAAAGAAAAGGAAGAACAATGTGTTAACTATTTCTGAGAAAATTGACCTTTTGAAGAAGTTGGATGGCTTTTTTTCCCCTTAATATATCTACGTTCTAAAAGTCGGAAAATTACATTACTTGGCTCGGCGCTGGTCCCGAGGTTGCCGAGTTTGGGAACTTCAACCTGTATATCCACTTTTCCTTACGGAAGTGACCAGGTTGCTGCCCTAGTGGTATTGCCTCTCTGGCTGCTCGCTGAAAGGAATTAGTGATGTGCCTCTCAAGGTGCGTCTTCTAACGTGGCGAGGAAAACATTCCAATCAGCACGCTTAATGTTGAAATGCGGCGGTGGTAGTGGAGGTGGGGGGGTATCAACAGCCAGATATGTGGTGATGGCAAAGTGGTACATGATGATAAGTGGGGTTGATGGACCAGGTGGTGGTGGGACGGATCGAGGGCTGGAGATGATGGTGATGTCAAGTCAGTCTTCTTCATGTATTTACCTCATAAGATAAACATAAGAAACCTTAACATACCTAGATGTGTTTATANTAATATTTGTTGAGTTTTATGTTTTTTAATTTTACATTATGTAGTGTAATTCCTCATTGTGTATATTTGTCAGAGAGAGAGAAGAAGTAGAGAGAGAGAAGAGAGGGGAGAGAAAGAGAGAGAGGAGAGAGAGAGAGAGAGAGAGAGAGAGAGAGAGAGAGAGAGGCTAATCTGGTAATTATGGGTTTAACTCCTGCACAAACCAACCACTAAAGCCCATTTTAATAAGGTGACTTTCTCGAGGTGCAAAAAACTTTATCCTTCTTGTGCCTCAAGCAAGGCTTTCTGATCCATTACATCCTATAAGCTAAGGGGGAAAATTCAGGGCCAGGACCCAAAATATAAAGCATGTAGTGGGAAATGTGCAGTCACTTAGCCTTCACCAGCACTTCAGTCAGTACAACACACACACACACACACACACACACACGCACACACGAACTTCGTATAATATGATTAATATACTTTCTTTAATCAATAGTTTGTTTCACTTAATTTTATACTCAAAAATTTTATACTCTCTCTCTCTCTCTCTCTCTCTCGCTCTAGAATATACGATCGATTCAAATATGACTAGTTTACTACTGCTATGCCAAACATAGCATAGCAGTAGTAATAGTAGTAGCAGTAGTGGTGGTAGTATTGTCTTGTTTAGCAGTAGGTGTTAATGAATAGTAATTATAGTTTTAAGTCTCGCAATTACACTAATGACGTTTAACACTCTAACAGAGGGAGAGAGAAGGGAGGGGGGAGGGGGTGAGGGACGGAAGGAGGGCACGGAAGGAGGGAAGGATGGATGGAGGGAGGGAGACAGAAGGAAAAAGATGAAGGGGGAGGGAGACAGAAGGACCACCAGGTAGGAGGAACAGGTGTTGTAAGAAGCAGGTAAGGGAAGAAGGGGGGGAACAAAGAGTAGAGGAAGGAGAAAGGGAGAAAGGGTTACTGAAATTTAAGAGGAAGGGGAGGGAAGAAAAAGGTGACGTGACAGAGAGAGAGAGAGAGAGCAGAGAGAGAGAGAAGAGAGAAAAATGGCGGGGGAGGGAGATGGCCCCCGTGGGATTAACAACATCCCAGGGGAAGGAGGAGGAATGCATTGTACAACTTTGAGAATATGAACGATAATTTATTGGAAAATACGAAAAGGAAATGGAAGGAAAGGATCCGAAGCCTGTGTGTTCGCGATTTAGGTGGAGTGACTGTACGACACGACTCTCCGCGCGTGTGTTCGCGACAAAGGCTGGCCAGAGAGAGGAGAAAACCGTGTATTTTTTCCCCTTACCTCGCCTTCTTGCCGTGACGACACTACGACCGCGGGTATAAAATATTTGCCGGAACCTATATCTAACTGATTAAGGACTGAGGAGTGAAAGGGAAAAATTTTGAGCATTTTAATTACTAGCTTTTATATGTATTACTTTACTCTCACCACTCAATGTAAACTTTTCGTCAATCGTGAGTCACAGATTAACCCATTTTCTCGCATTACACTTGTAACAGATAAGTACTGAGGTACTGAGTACTGAGGAAGTACTACAACATTCGTCTTGAAGACCATTAATATTTTTCAGGGTATTTTTTGGGGGAAAACGTGAGTCTTATAAGCCGTAAAATATGGCACTATGCCTCGCACCGGACTAAATAAGCATTTGTAAAGGGTTTTTTAATACCCGAGTTTCGCGATCCTCGAATTTAGAGCTATGCCTTGGGAATAAGCAAGCGCGAAACTCGGGAGGGTACTGTACAAGAAACAATAAACATAAATCCATTTTCACACAAAAAAATATACACTAAAATTATGACCTCGGTCATAATTTCGGCTCGGACGGTCGGAGGGGCTCGCTACGGTCGGTGGAGGGGCTTGCCATATTCGGTGTCAGTCGCAGCACGGCTGGGAACAGTCGCCGCAAGACGGAAAACCTTTGCCGTCGTGCTGCGTGTCGGCGCATGACGGCAACCTAATTTTGGCGGTTAAATTAGTTTTAGTCTGGGGGACTGTCGCAGATTGTCGCGCGACTGTCAGCGATTGTCGGCGATTGTCGGGCGGGCGCGCCGACAAGTCGACTAAGGACTAGTCGCCGACTAGTCCCCTAACCGCGGCGACCCGAGCCAACCACGCCGATTTTGGACTTCTGCCCCCCAAAAAATTGGCTACAGTTGGCACCGACTGGATGACTCAGCAAGTCGTGACTGGTCCGCCGACCTGAGTCGTGGAGATGTGAACGGGCTTTAGGGGCAGATCGACCCTTGTTTGGCGATGGCCTGCAAGTATAGCTAAGCCTGTTGAGGAGGAGGAAGCTGACAGAAAGTTTTCCGACCCGTATTGAGATGGTGATTGAGTTTTCGCACGAGCTCACAGTACAGGTTGAATTTCCCCAAACTCGGCATCCCAAGATCGGCAACACTCAAAACTCGGCTATGGTTCCGGATTTTCCAAAACACGGCAGAACCCTCAAAACCCGGCGCGTAGTTGCCGGGTCGGCCGCTAGGTTGCCCCCACACTAGGCCGCTTGGTTTCCTCCCGCGATTTGTTTTTTTGTTATTGTTCAGTGGTGTTTGTGACTGTAGAGTTGTGTACACTGTTATTTTGTGTACTTCTACAGGTCTGTTATTGGTATTATGGCTCCCAACGTCCAGGAACACCTACTGGTGGAAGTGAAAAGAAAAGGAAGAACAATGTGTTTTAAATATTTCTGAGAAAATTGACCTTTTGAAGAAGTTGGATGGCTTTTTTTTCCCCTTAATATATCTACGTTCTAAAAGTCGGAAATTACATTACTTGGCTCGGCGCTGGTCCCGAGTTGCCGAGTTTGGGAACTTCAACCTGTATATCCACTTTTCCTTACGGAAGTGACCAGGTTGCTGCCCTAGTGTATTGCCTCTCTGGCTGCTCGCTGAAAGAATTAGTGATGTGCCTCTCAAAGGGGCGTTCTAACGTGGCGAGGAAACATTCCAATCAGCACGCTTAATGTTGAAATGCGGCGGTGGTAGTGGGGGTGGGGGGGGTATCAACAGCCAGATATGTGGTGATGGCAAGTGGTACATTATGATAAGTGGGGTTGATGGACCAGGTGGTGGTGGGAAAGGGATCGAGGGGCTTGGAGATGATGGTGATGTCAAGTCAGTCTTCTCTCATGTAAATTTTCCTCATAAGTAAGAAAATAAGAAACCTTAACCATACCTAGATGTGTTTTATAGGGCCTGAGCCACTCGTGTGGTCCCGTCTCCGTATCTACATTTATTAAGTCTTTCTTTTTAAATTTGGTGCACATTCTTTGCCGATATCACCTCCTCATTTAGTCCATTCCAAACTTCTACATTTCTATGAGGGAAGCTGTACTTCTTTATGTTGTTCAGGGATCTCCCTTTTCCTAATTTTTTGTATGTCCTCTTGTGTATCGACCTTCTCTTTGTTTCCGAGTCAGTAGTCTCTCTTTGGGTCTGTTTCTTCCATCTTAGTTATCAGTTTAAAAATTGTTATTAAGTCTCCTCTTTATCTTTTTAGCTCAAATGTTGGTATTTTTATCTCTCTCAACCTTTCCTCATACGTAAGTTCTTCTAAGTCTGGTACCATCTTTGCTGCCATTCTCTGTATCCTCTCCAACTTTTTCACATGCTTCTTTTTATATGGGGACCATACAATGGCAGCATATTCCATTTTTGGTCGGGTCATTGTAGTTAATGATCTTTCTCATCATATTTTTCTCCATGTAATGAAATGCCACTCTAATATTCTTCAACATCCTGTACTCCAAATATTTTATTAATATGTATTTCTGGCTGTAGGTTATTTTGCATTATCACTCCCAGGTCTTTTTTTTCATGAACCTTTGTAATGGACCCTACCCATAACTACGTCACGGTTTGTTTACATCGGTGCATTGTGGGGATAAGGCTGGGTCGCCGCGGGTGGACCTACGAAGGGAAAACTACGGCGATGGAAGAATTTAGAGTTATTTGGCGCGAAATTGATATTCCAGGTGCTATATTACTGTGCTCTGTTCTCGCTGACAACACTATAGAGAAGACCTGAGGTAATGGGTGATGTGCAGAGGGTTCTAAACCAAGAAACAGAGTCATAACAGAGCCTCGTCAAAAGGTAAGCAACTGGTAGGTACGTAACGTGTCCCTACCACTTGCTTACTTCTTAATGAGACTCTGCTGTGACTGTTTTCCTGGTTTAGAAGCCTCTGCACATCAACCATCACCTCAGGTCTTCTCTATGTTGTCAGCAAGCACGGAAATATAGCACCTGGAATATCAATTTCGCCCAAAACAACTCGAATTTTTTTCATCGTCGTAGTCTTCTCTTTGTAGGTTGTATACATATTCATGGTTATGATAGTATTAAAATACCTTATTAATTGAGTTCCTTTTGTTGTCTTTTCTCATAATAAGTAGGGTATTATTCTAGTGTTTGCCCATACTCCCCCCTCTCCCACAAAAACAAGCTGGGGACATGGGGGAATGCGGATTTTTGGCTGGGGTACAAAATATGCGTCGCAACCACATAGTTTTCGAGTTAAGGGTGTTGTAAAAATTGCCTAGATCAAGGGAAAATTAATTGGATTTCTTCTGAGTCCAGAAACGTGTGAACCTGACGATCCTCACAGAATGATGCCCCAAGTGTCGAGAACCCCCCCAACCTCCCGCTAGGAGGCTAGGTTAGATTTGGTTAGGTTAGGTTAGGTTAGGTTTGGTTTGGTTATATTTGGTTAGGTTAGCTTAGGTTATATTTGGTTTGGTTAGGTTAGGTTAGTTTAGTTTTGGTTAGGCAAATTTCTCTAGATATAAGGTAATTACCCTAGATCTAGGGAATTTGGTAAAATTCTAGTGTTTGCCCATACTCTCCCACTACCCCCAAACAAGTTTGGGACTGTGGGAATGCGTGATTTTCGGGTGGGGAACAAATTATGCGTCGGAAACACAAAATTTAAGAGTTGTGTATAGGGGGTAAAATTCCCGGTATTATTCTAGTGCACGTTTGCCCATACTCCCCCTCCCCCACAAAAACAAGCTTGGGGACCTGCTGGGGGAATGCGGGGGACCTGGGGGAATGCGGGCTCTTGGCTGGGGTACAAAATATGCGTCGCAACCACATAGTTTTTTTGAGTTAGGGTTGTTGTAAAAATTGCCTAGATCAAGGGAAAATTCATTGGATTTCTTCTGAGTCCAGAGACGTGTGAACCTGACGATCCTCACAGAATGATGCCGAAGTGTCGAGAACACCCCAACCCCCCGCTAGAAGGTTAGGTTAAATTTGGTTAGGTTAGATTTGGTTAGGTTAGGTTAGGTTTGATTAGATTTGGTTAGGTTAGCTTAGGTTATATTTGGTTAGGTTAGGTTAATTTTGGTTAGGCAAATTTCTCTAGATATAAGGTAATCACCCTAGATCCAGGAAATTTTACACCCATACACAACTCTAAATTATGTGTTTCCGACGCATAATTTGTTCCCCACCCGAAAACCCCACATTAAATATTAAACCCCACATATAAATTATAGTGTTTGCCCATACTCTCCCAAGTTTACCAAACAAGTTTGGAGACCTGTGGGAATGTGGGGTTTTCGGTGGGGAACAAATTATGCGTCGGAAACACATTATTTAAGAGTTGTGTATGGGGGGGTAAAATTCCCTAGATCTAGGGTAATTACCTTATATCTAGAGAAATTTGCCTAACCAAAATTAACCTAACCTAACCTAACCAAATATAACCTAAGTTAACCTAACCAAATCTAACCTAACCAAATCTAACCAAACCAAATCTAACTAAACCTAACCTAACCAAATATAACCTAACCAAATATAACCTACCTTAACCTAACCAAATATAACCTACCTTAACCTAACCAAATATAACCTACCTTAACCTAACCAAATATAACCTAACCTCCTAGCGGGAGGTTGGGGGTGTTCTCGACACTTCGGTCATCATTCTGTGAGGATCGTCAGGTTCACACGTTTCTGGACTCAGAAATCCAATGAATTTTCCCTTGATCTAGGCAATTTTTACAACACCCCTAACTCAAAAACTATGTGGTTGCGACGCATATTTTGTACCCCAGCTAAAAATCCCGCATTCCCCCAGGTCCCCAAGCTTGTTTTGTGGGAGAGGGGGAGTATGGGCAAACACTAGAATAATACCCTACTTATTATGAGAAAAGACAACAAAAGGAACTCAATTAATAAGGTATTTTAATACTATCATAACCATGAATATGTATACAAACTACAAAGAGAAGACTACGACGATGACAAAATTTAGAGTTGTTTTGGGCGAAATTGATATTCCAAGTGCTATATTTCCGTGCTCGCTGACAACATAGAGAAGACCTGAGGTGATGGTTGATGTGCAGAGGCTTCTAAACCAGGAAAACAGTCACAGCAGAGTCTCATTAAGAAGTAAGCAAGTAGTAGGGACACATTACGTACCTACCAGCTGCTTACCTTTTGACGAGGCTCTGTTATGACTCTGTTTTCTTGGTTTAGAAGCCTCTGCACATCAGCCATTACCTCAGGTCTTCTCTATAGTGTTGTCAGCGCGAACAGAGCACAGTAATATAGCACCTGGAATATCAATTTCGCGCAAAATAACTCTAAATTCCTCCATTGCCGTAGTTTTCCCTTCGTAGGTCCACCCGCGGCGACCCCGCCTTATCCCCACAATGCACCGATGTAAACAAACCGTGACGTAGTTATGTCTGGGGCCCATTACTTAATTTCCCTTTTTATATTGCTATTTATATCTCTTTGATTTTTTTAAAATTTCCATCATATATGACACTTATTCACATTAAATTCCATTTCCCATCTTCTGCTCCATTCGTAGATCTTGTTCAGGTCATTTTGTAGTGCTTCACAATCTTTATTGCTTTTTATTTCTCTTAATAGTTTTGCATCATCCGCAAACAAACTTATATAACTTTAATTTAATCAGTCATGTCATTGATATATATCATTACATTATTGGTGCCAAAACTGATCCTTGTACCCCACTAAATACCTTTCTCCATTCAGATTTTTCAGCTTTTACTATTGTTCTCATTTATCTTCCTGTCAGGTAACTTTGAAATGACCTAGTGGACAAGGATACTAAACAGGTCATATCTATCAAGTATTGCTTAAATTCATTAAAATCGTCTAAAAAATCATCTGAATAAAATCATTAAAATGGTACCCAAATTACAATGGAAACTACGTTGTGGGCCTCAAGGGGTTAAATTTTACACTCACTCGAGAGGTGATCTCGGGCGATCTGATAGAAGTTTTTAAGTGGATAAAGGGATACAATAAAGAAGATGTAATAACAAGTAACTTACGGATTCAAGCTGGAAAAGCGTAATTTAAAAAAGAATAGGGAAAAACTGGTTCACAAATAGGGTGGTAATGATTGGAATGGACTCAGTAGACAGGTAATTAGTGCGGAGTCATTAGGGAGCTTTAAAAGGAGGCTAGATAATTTCATGAATGGGGATGAAAAGTGGATGTAGGTAGTGTTAAGTAACAGGAACTACCTCGTGTAGGTCTCACGGCCTCTTGTAGCTTCCTTATTTTCCTAAGCTCTTATGTAATATAACTGAGCTTTGAATGGACAATAAGAAAATAAGGAAGCTACAAGAAGCCGGGGCCGTACAAGAGGCTCCATCTCACTCTCAAGAGACATGCACCCCGTCCCTGGCATACAGGTGGTCCTTACCGAAGCATCGGGCCCAGTGGTCAATAAACAGCCACCCGTTTCTCATGCAATGATCGGCCAGTAAGCTGTTCACAGCAAAAGCTTCAGACCACCATCCCGCTTCCCATACCTGCACGGCAAGATACCCACACACACAGGGGTGCCTCCAAGGTCCCTAACCCTGCCTAGGGCCTCTTTGTACCTCCTTAAGAGCTCCTGTCTCCGACTCTGCCTATATCATTCCCTCCTGCACTAATATATACAGTGGGGGATATTCCCTCCCCAGCCTGCCCCCATATCCCCTATCCCCGCTCCAAGAAAACAGGCAAGCGTCCTATTCTTCCTATCTTTGGTACAGAAAGTCCTATCTAAATACTTGACCTGGCTGTCTCCCACAACCACTGTCTTACCTGAAGACAGGGAAGGTTCGTCTGTCTTTCCATCCATTACCTCTGCGCACTCGTCAGCCAGGGTGGCAAAGCTGTTCCTGGTCTCAGGGGCGGAACCTGCGGACTCCTACGGCCCGTCTCCTTATTCCTGACTTGTTTGCAATACTGGACAATATGGGAAATGCTACCATGGGATATACACAACAATGCAAGGTGCCACAAATGATTCAATGGAAATGTTACATGAAAATTCCACCACACCAAACGGAAAACTAAACCAATACCACTCTGTCTTTGTATAAACACTTTCTCAGCAGGGAGTTTGGTGTCTAGTCGAGGGGTTCTGTGTATTCTTGCTTCAGTATCTCGTTTTCAGTTTTGCAATAGATATCCTAATACTCATTTCACCTTCCTTACACCTTATTCATGTCAACCTGTTGTAATTAATTTAATCTTACAATCACTACGGACTGATTCAATTCATAAAAAATTTTCAGTACATAAAAATGTATATTTACCACATAAAATCCTATCTTTTCATAAAAATCATTCACTCCAATTTGTTACGGGAAATATTCAAAAAAAAAAAATTTCTGGTCTCATTTTTCCCTCCCTGAATATGTGTTGTTGATGCATTTATCTGATGTTTGTTAATTTAACACTGTAAATGTAACCCTCTTCTTAACCTAGATCACGAAAAATAAGTCAAAACCCACACCCCCACCTAATCAATCTTAGGTTGAATCCCATCAATATGAAAATTTTTCATCTCGGGAAAGGGATATATAAAACACCATAAAACTAAGTAAAATATAATTTTAATAAAAGAGTCATGCATATTTCTTGTTCCTGTAAAACACACTGTAATGGAAAACAAAAAATTGGCGGGGTCTTTCTCCGTCACCTCCTTGACAATTTTTTTTTAATTCCCCCCCCGCTTCCTATGGGGAATATTGAAAAAAAAAAAATGTTGGGAACTCACTCATGGCCCTTTACCTTTTCCCGCTTTCATTTTTCAAATCATTAGTCATTAATGGGCAATGACCAGGAAATTGCTTTTAATTCAGTCCCCCGGGTTGATTCCCCCCAAAAGTCCACCCAAAACTTTCGGGAAAGTGTTTTCCCCTCAGTTGGGTATGGGGCCCAACCCAGTTTTACTGCAAACCCGACTAAAAAAGCATTTTAAAAAAGTGTTTTTAATACCCAAATTTCCCCCGCGATCCGCGGTTTCGCGCTATGCCTCCGGAAGAAAGCAAGCGCGAAAAATCGGAGGGTAGTGTATAATATTATCAAAAAAAAAAAACTGTAAAAAACAATAAAGAAATGCATTATGAAGA
The DNA here is from genome assembly GCA_016584305.1 of Chionoecetes opilio. Lineage (NCBI taxonomy): Eukaryota > Metazoa > Arthropoda > Malacostraca > Decapoda > Majidae > Chionoecetes > Chionoecetes opilio. Next base: position 293,922 of record JACEEZ010022815.1, read on the forward strand.
GTGAAGAAATATGCATGAAATTAAAAATTCACTTAAACTCTTCGCCCTTTAAATTTTGCGTGAAACATTTTACATAAACATATTAGAACGGAGTTTTTATTGCTTTCCATTGATATATTTCGTTTTCGATAAATGAATTAGAACCAACAAAAATTTGCGTTAAAATAAATAAATAACCTCATCAATCTGGGTAATTTCCAGAGTTTATATTTAGTTAAGCAATTTATGCATGGTTTCTATCTCATTTTTAAAAAAGAAAAATATCAAGGGGAGCTATCAAATTTTCCCCTTCTATTGATATGTTGCATGTAAAAATCTTCACGCAAAATATTAAATGGGGAAAAGTTTAAGTAAATATTAAGTTCATGCTATTTCTTTAGTCTCATAATGGCATTTCTTTGGGGTTTTTTAGTTTTTTTTTGATAATATTATGAACAACATTTACAAAATAACGTGTATATTTATACTGAAAACCGTCTACTGTATTTAGGAACCTTTTTTTACTTGCCATCTGATTGATGTGTTATATTTTGGTTTAAAGCTAATTTATCATGGTGGTAATTCATTTATCAGAAACGAAAAAATCAATGGAAAAATAATGAAAATCCACTTTTATTGATATGTTTCATCTAAAATGTTTTCTCGCAAAATATTAAATGGCGAAGAGTTTAATAAAATTAATATTTTATGCATCTTTTACTCTCTTATAAAGGCATTTCTTTAGTGTATTTTAACTGTTTTTTTATTTGATAAAATTTAAAAAGCATTTACGAAATAAAAGTAATCATTTTTTACTGATAAACCAGGAAGGGAAATGGGAGGTGTTAAAAAGTNATATTGATAAAATCTTAAATGGTAACCAAATTACAATGGAAACTACGTTGTGGGCCTCAGGGGTTAATTACACCCTCGAGAGGTGATCTCGGGCGATCTGATAGAAGTTTTTAAGTGGATAAAGGGATACAATAAAGAAGATGTAATAACAAGTAACTTACGGATTCAAGCTGAAAAGCGTAATTTAAAAAAGAAATAGGGAAAAACTGGTTCACAAATAGGGTGGTAAATGATTGGAATGGACTCAGTAGACAGGTAATTAGTGCGGAGTCATTAGGGAGCTTTAAAAGGAGGCTAGATAATTTCATGAATGGGGATGAAAAGTGGATGTAGGTAGTGTTAAGTAACAGGAACTACTCGTGTAGGTCTCACGGCCTCTTGTAGCTTCCTTATTTTCCTAAGCTCTTATGTAATATAACTGAGCTTTGAATGGACAATAGAAAATAAGGAAGCTACAGAAGCCGGGGCCGTACAAGAGGCTCCATCTCACTCTCAAGAGACATGCACCCGTCCCTGGCATACAGGTGGTCCTTACCGAAGCATCGGGCCCAGTGGTCAATAAACAGCCACCCGTTCCTCATGCAATGATCGGCCAGTAAGCTGTTCACAGCAAAAGCTTCAGACCACCATCCCGGCTTCCCATACCTGCACGGCAAGATACCACACACAACAGGGGTGCCTCCAAGGTCCCTAACCCTGCCTAGGGCCTCTTTGTACCTCCTTAAGAGCTCCTGTCTCCCGACTCTGCTATATCATTCCCTCCTGCACTAATATATACAGTGGGGGATATTCCCTCCCCAGCCTGCCCCATATCCCCTATCCCCGCTCCAAGAAAACAGGCAAGCGTCCTATTCTTCCTATCTTTGGTACAGAAAGTCCTATCTAAATACTTGACCTGGCTGTCTCCCACAACCACTGTCTTACCTGAAGACAGGGAAGGTTCGTCTGTCTTTCCATCCATTACCCTCTGCGCACTCGTCAGCCAGGGTGGCAAAGCTGTTTCCTGGTCTCAGGGGCGGAACCTGCGGACTCCTACGGCCCGTTCTCCTTATTCCTGACTTGTTTGCAATACTGGACAATATTGGGAAATGCTACCATGGGAATACACAAAACAATGCAAAGGTGCCAACAAATGATTCAATGGAAATGTTACATGAAAATTCCACCACACCAAAACGGAAAACTAAAAACCAATACCACTCTGTCTTTGTATAAACACTTTCTCAGCAGGGAGTTTGGTGTCTAGTCGAGGGGTTCTGTGTATTCTTGCTTCAGTATCTTCGTTTTCAGTATTATGCAATAGGATATCCTAATACTCTTTTTCACCTTCCTTACACCCTTATTCATGTCAACCTGTTGTAATTAATTTAATCTTACAATCAGCTACGAGACTGATATCAATTCATAATAAATTTTTCAGTACATATAAATGTATATTTCACCACATACAATCCTATCATTTCATAATAAGATCATTCACTCCAATTTCAGTTACATGGAATATTCACAAAAAAAAGTTTCTGGTGCATCACTTTTCCTCCCTGAATATGTGTTGTATGATGCATTTATCATGATGTTGTTAATTATAACACTGTAAATTAAGCCTCTTCTTAACCTAGATCACAGAATAATAAGTCATAACCCACATCCACCTAATCAATCTTAGGTTGAATCACCATCAATATGAAGTAATTTTTCATCTCAGTGAAGGGATATATGAACACCATAAAACTAATGTGAATATAATTTTAATAGTAAGAGTCATGCATATTTACTTGTTACCTGTAAGGCACACTGTACAGTGGAAGACAAAGAAGTTGGCGGTGTCTTGCATCCGTCACGCCCTTGAACAAATTTGTTTAATTCCCTCCCAGCGCTTCCTATGGGGAATGATTGAAAAAAAAAAAGATGTCTGGGAACTCACTCATGGCCTTGACTTCCTGCTTGCAGTTTTTCAAATCATTAGTCATTAATGGTCAGTGACCAGGACATATTGCTTCTAATTGTCAGTCCCGGCTTGATTCCCCAAAACGTCACCAAAACATTTCGGGAAAGTGTTTTCGCTCAGTTGGATATGGGGCCTAAGCCACAGTTGACTGCAAACCGGACTAAATAAGCATTTTTAACAGTGTTTTTTAAATTTTACCCGAGTTTTCGCGATCCGCGAGTTTCGCGCTATGCCTCCGGAAGAAAGCAAGCGCGAAACTCGGGAGGGTAGTGTATAATATTATCAAATAAAAAACTGTAAAATACAATAAAGAAATGCCATTATGAGAGAGTGAAGAAATATGCATGAACTTAATATTCACTTAAACTCTTCGCCATTTAATATTTTGCGTGAAAACATTTTACATGAAACATATCAATAAAAAGCGGAGTTTTATTAGCTTTCCATTGATATATTTCGTTTTCTGATAAATGAATTAGAACCATACATAAATTAGCGTTAACTAAATAAATAACCTCATCAATCTGGATAATTACCAGAGTTATATATTTAGTTAAAGCAAATTTATGCATGGTTCTATCTCATTTATCAGAAAACGAAATATATCAATGGAGAGCTAATCAAATTCCGCTTCTATTGATATGTTGCATGTAAAAGTCTTCACGCAAAATATTAAATGGCGAAGAGTTTAAGTAAATATTAAGTTTCATGCATATTTTTCAGTCTCATAATGGCATTTCTTTGGTGTATTTTAGTTTTTTTATTTGATAATATTATAGAAAAAACATTTACGAAGATAACAGTGTATATTTATACTGATAAACCAGTCTACTGTATTCATGGAACACTTTTTTACTTGCCGATCTGATTGATGAGTTATATTTTGAGTTAATGCTAATTTATGCATGGTGGTAATTTCATTTATCAGAAAACGAAATATATCAATGGAAAGCTAATGAAAATCCACTTCTATTGATATGTTTCATCTAAATGTTTTCTCGCAAAATATTAAATGGCGAAGAGTTTAAATGAATATTAAGTAGTTCATGCATGCTTCACTCTCTTATAATGGCATTTCTTTAGTGTATTTTAACTGTTTTTTATTTGATAATATTATAGAAAAAGCATTTTACGAAGATAACAGTATATCATTTATACTGATAAACCACAGGAAGGGAAATGGGAGTGATGTTTGAACAATGTCAGGAATCGCAAAACTGGCCTCCACTGGTCATGGGCGGGCGGGTTGGCGCGGGGCCACGAGTAGCAAGTCCAGTATAGAGTAGTCTTTGGCCTACCTTATTGACATCTGAAATTCATATAAGCATTGTGTAACATCATTCCTAAATTAAATGGTGTATAAAAACAGATTCTCATTCATGTACTGTAAATTACAGACATCAAATTTTGTATGCTTCTTTATTCCTACATGGAACCAAACTTATATTTTCATATGATATGAGGTAGAAATAAAGATAACTGAAGCACCATTAAAGCATAAATATATTGAGGATCAGAATTGATGCCAAGGAGGGAGAAGTGAAGTAGAGTACTGACAAGATGTGAAAGACTAGAAGTTCGTCATCCTCTGCCTGTCTTCTCCACAACAACAAACCAATGGAGAGCAGTAGTAGCAAAGGGTCTTACAGGATTGATTTCTTGAAAACCTCTCCCTAAAATCACCTTGTATCTACGGAGTCAAATAAAGTAACCTCAAATATTATCCTTATTTGTCCAACAGGATAAATATATTGAATATATATTATATAGGAGGAAAGCCACCCTGTAAACAAAGGTTATTAAAATGTTTACAATATACTGTGTCTAAAAGTGTGAGTTTTCTGCTTAGCTTAGATACATGCTATCAATAACAGTATCTTAAGAGGAAAAAAAATGACAGGCTACTCAACTTCTAATCTACTACGGCTTTTTACGAGAATAGTACATGTCTGTTTATTTCTGTTTATTTGTGACCTCTTATCATTTATGTTCAGGAAAATAAAGAGGAGATCCATACTGCAGATCAAAGTCACATACTCTGCTGCCTCACCTATCATCTTTCGAGGCACCCAAATGAAAGATACAAGTGAGCGAGGTTCCATACGCAGCTCAGACTTCCAAAACGATGGTCACGAAGATGCAGGCGCACTGGAGAAATTATTCCTGTGTGTGGATGTTGTGTGTGTGTGATGGGAAAGTAAGATAGTACTTGTTATTATCCATTACAATCACTACTTACAATACATCTCTCTCTCTCTCTCTCTCTTCTCCATATATATATATATTCCAAACACTTCCAAATAATGAAGCCAAAATATTTCATGACTTGTCCATATATGTTTGTCTATGTGCATCTTTTCTGACACTTTTTGACCTTATAGTTTCTCAACATCATACTTATCAATGCAAATAAATCATCACCATTGTCACAAGCATCACTGGTATCTTCTTCTAGTCTTAAGAAACAACAATCGAGAGCAAAAAAGATCACACTCAGTACTGAAGCCACGCATACATTCAATCAGAGAATCTAGACTAATTCCAATACACCCTACTGCAATCAATGAATATGAGACATTCATAATTCCCAGGCAATTCCTCAGCAATAAAAGACTCTGTGTACAACTATCACATGTGTGAGCGTAGCGACCCGTAGATAGATTAATGGAGATGATAATGTGAGTGTGTATTGAGTGAACCTTGTTAGTGAGAACCCTTGCTAAGAACTGCACCCTTTCGTTTGTTTCTTTTTCATATATACCTGCTTCATTGCATATTTGTAATGGAATGAATGCTCTGCCATGGGTATGTATGATATTACCTATTTGTATATTTCTAACAGGATTGAATCAAGCTCATAATATCCTGTCTTTTGATAGCAAATGATCACACTTTTCTGTATATTGCTTTCATAAACCAGTAATACCACTTCCTCTGGTAGTGTATTCCAATGACCTATTGCTCTAATAGAAAACCTGTTATCATTTGCACATCCTTATTTCCTTTTTCTCTACTTAGTGAAGGCTCGTGCATGTGTGTATGGACAAATCCACGTTCTTTTGGAAAGGGAAAATTCTAGATGTCAAAGATCAGCCTAATCATATATCCCAACATAAACTACAAAATCAAATAGTTTTCTTTATTTCTGAAAGATTGAATGTAATTAGTAATAGGACATATTAATCTGATTCCACCTTACTTGTTGAGGAAGGTGAGGACAGTGACATTGTCAGGGCGCACAAAGGCTGTAGCAAGAAGGTAGATGCATGAGTCTTTGGGGAAATCAATCTTGTGTCCGACACTCCCCGGCAGCAACAGCTTGGTGAAATGTGCCAGAACATAGTACATAGGCTGCTTGTACACCTCCTGGGCACTCTGAAGGAAGTAAGAGGTGGTTGTGTCTGGACATAGCATTTATATTCATTAGGGTGTCCCAAGATCATAGAGGGAAAAAATGAAACATGTTTTTTTTTCACTTGCTCGTGTTTTACTTCTGTTCACACATGCATAAGAAGAGTTTCTTGTGAAATTAGATGAAATTCGGAGAATATTTAGGGTCGCGACAAACTGAACAATTTTCTAATAACCTTCAAAAACAAAGAAAAAACTCAAAATATCCCACATTTTTAGAAAGAAACTTATAAAGGAAACCAACAACAACCAAAACAGACAGTTTTCATTGTTTCCATTCAGAAAGCCTTCTTTTGAAGGTCCTCCTTCTTTTCCCGCCCCACAAGTTTCCGATGGTGGTGGACTAACTGGAGGAGATACTTCTCCTGTGCGGCCGACTTTCGTGGACCCCAGGTAGTGCTGGACTAGGGCGATGCCCCGCTCCGCGGCATCGTTGACCACTCGGAGGCCAAGTGCCGCCCGTTTCCGAGCGTCCTTGAATCGGTCGTCCTCCTCCCACAATGCCGGGTCCTTTGCCAGGAAGCCCTCGTCCGCGTCGAGTTTATGAAGAAGGACCGTGTCTTCGAAGTAACGAAGGACGAGAGGGAGGAAGACATCGTCATCTTTTTTCCCTCCAATCGCTTGAGTTCCTTCTTCGAGGCGGGCTGTCTAATGCTTGACCATTGGTTTCCCTCCACATCAAGG
>JACEEZ010022817.1:0-32500 GCA_016584305.1 Chionoecetes opilio
TATTTTAGGTTAGGTTTTTAAATGTGCAAAAAATTTTTATAATTGTATATTTTCTTTTTTAAACAAAAACATTTTTTGTATCCGATTTTAGGCTGATGATGGTTATGTAGCCGAAACGTTCGAATAAACAATCAAGATGTTTTCCCGCGTGGTTTATATTTTATTATTAGATCAAGATTCCCATGGAAAAGTATTGCCTCTCTCTCTCTCTCTCTTTTTTTATTTTTTAATATCTGTATTTTGGAACACAACTTGGGAATTTTTTTTTAAAGAAAAAGAGCCTAGTTCGAAGAACAGTAAATCTAGACTGTTCTTCAGAAAACATCAAGACCCCAAATTGGTATTAAATAACTTTGACAAAACTTACCAAACCACAAAAGTACTCACCCTGCCCCATAGACATCAGAAGTGTTTTCTGATTTGCCTTTCTTTTGTAGGGAGCTGCTTTCTTTTTGTAGCGTCCAAAATAGTCCCCTACAGTTGGGACTGATCGTCCTTGATATGGGGTTTTCCATGGTGGCATGCCCTGGGGGAAACTTTTCCCCCTGCTCATACTGACCCGCCAAAATTCGTTGGGAAGAAATCAAATGTGAAGGGAAAAAGGGGATTTTGAGTGACAATCGACCCCCAAGCGCAGGAACTCTTAACATGTCTTTTTACAAGTTCCTCAAAATTCGATGCTCGAACATTCCAGGTATTTCTTTATAACAGCCAAAAAGCCTTCCAACCCCTTTTTTTTCCAGGCATTTGGCTTTTTAACAAAGTCATCATCTTTGATAGTTACAAATTTTGGGGGGCCATTAAAAACCCCCACCTGCCTTCATTTTTGGGTTTCAGTCGTGCTTTCCTTTGCTAACAAATACGGAAAACCACCCATTTTGACCCAGGGCTTTCAAAAAATTTTTTTCATTAACCCAAGTTTCAGTGAAATGGGGTAAGTAAAAATTTTTTCACTGTCAACAAGGGGTTTGTACTTTGCAGTTAAACCCTGCCGGGTGAGTTTTTCGGTCGTGTGGCCTTCCTTTTGTTTGAAAGTTTGCTGTCCCCCTCTGAGCCCCAAAAACAAAAAAAACACATGTGCTTAGTGTTCCCAAACTGTAGGTAGAAGCCCCATCCTAATCCCGAGCCTAAAAGCAAGGAGATTCCCTTCATTTCCCCACACAGATTCCAGGGTTTTCTTCATTTAAAAAAGATAAAACTTCAATTTCTAATTTCACTCATTTCATTGGCCTTTGCGAATGGAACACTAAGCTTATTTCCTTTATGCAAAAGAAGGCCCCCTTTTAGCGTTTTTTTTTTTCTAAACTATAACAGCCGCCATCATCTTATCTAAGTGTGAACTCACAAATTTGTTCCATGAGTGTTCAACATCAAGCGTAACAGAGCTTGTGTTCCACTTGAAAAAGCTTGAAAGTTCTTATGCTACGACGAAACGTGGTGATAGAACCCCTTTTCTTGTAGAAAATTCCTTTCCCTTAACGAGACCCAAAGATTTATTTTTCTCCTTTGGGTAGATTAGGTCCCTAGCAAGGTCTGTAGCATTTCCTGACTGTAAATTTTGGGGCTCTCTGTTGTCTGCATTTCTTGAAAGTCGATTATGGGGTTATCCTCCTCGTTCGAATCTGATTCACTATAGCATTTAATTGGAACATTTGGAGCTGGGGGATAGGACAGTGGCACAGGGCCTGTGGGAAAGGTCCGGGGTCCGGGTTTTAGCTCGCTTTTTTTTGAATATCCTTTATGTTTGGAGGAGAAAAAGGGAGCATACTGTGATTTTTGGGGGACCCAAACCATTGGGATGCCGAATGCCATGCCTGATGGGCCTTTGCCACGCATCCATTCTCGAGGTTTTAAAAAAGGGGTTGCATTCACGTAGGGGGGCCCACTTTTATCTTAACCTTAGGCACTTGAAGTAATGCAGATAAGTGCTTTAACATTCCTTGTAAGAGGTTTTTCAGCGCAGGGGTAAAAATTCCCATTGTAACAAAAAAATGTCCCCGGATTACCAGTTACGGCCCCATCACAGCCGGTACAAGGTTTTATTCGGTAAAACAAATAAATTAGGACTCCACTAAATCAAAACACATAAAACGCAAAGAAAAAATAAAATGTTTTTAAAAAATGTCAATAGCGTAGATATTAGGAAAAATTACACAAGCCTGCTACCCCCCGCCAAAACGCAGCGGCAACCCTTTCCCCCTTACTGCACAAACCACACTGATCAAAAACACTGCACGCCCTAAATAGGCTTTAGAAAAAAAAAGATTAAAAAGTTTAAAATGAAAACATTGTGAAACCATTTTTGCTTTATTTAAAATATTTTTTATGAATTGGTCTGGTTCTCCAAAAATTTGGACGTGATAGAGTTTAATTTTTAACATCAATTTTAGTTTAAGGGTCGATTTACCTATACTAGCTTTTTTAGTCCGAACCAAATTTTTCGATTTTTTTTTTTGGGGGACCCTGTATTAGAAAAAAGAGTGGGGGATAGGACAGAAAACCCTGGGGGAAAACCACTTTGATAGATTTTGGAGAAGAAAGTCCGCTCATAAAGGGAATAAATTAAATGTGAAGTACAATAAACTACAATACATGGGAGTTTTTTTTTCACCAAACCCCGGAAGGACGAGTTATTTAGAATTTCCAAAAAAATCTAAAAATAAAAATTTAAAAAAAATTTTTTTACTTTTTACAATGTAAAGACCTGCACTTTTTCTTTTTTTTCGATGAACAAAAAATAAAAAACCGCTGAAGCACTTTCTCAGACGGTATTTATGGGCCCTATTTATTTTGCCTTTTTTGGGATAGATCATTAAGCCCTGTCACCGGAACTTTTTCCGGCATCTTTTGGTATTTTGCACCCTTTGACGCCCGATACCGGGAACTTTTGGGGGGGGGGAGCAAACGGGGAAAATCCCCGCAGTTTTGTTCTCTTGCCACCAGTATGGCACTTTGTTTACATCTCGAGCAGCCGACCCACGCAAGATTGTACGAAATCCATTGCAGTGAAAAAAAAGAGAAATGACCAAACTTGGGTGGTCAAATTGGGTGCATCCTAGTGATATGTTTTGGGCAAAAAGGTGCTGTTATAGGGAATATAGCTGTATGATTCTGATATAATATAATTAGTTAAAAGAGAGGGAAAAATAAAAAATGATGGAGGAAAAATAAGTGTTTGGGGAGAGAGGGTAGGTAAAAAATTTGGTTTTAACACTATAATAAAAACACGTGCAGATTGGTACCTGCGTGTTATTTAGATATTTTTTACGTATGATTTAGATATATAGTTAAGTTTTGAGTTGTTGATGAGAAGTTATGACGGAAAATGTTGATAAAAACAGATATTTAATAGGCTGCGTGTGTTTTTTACTATAGAAACGGGGATAATATGATACATATGTGTTATTTTTTATTTGATTTAGGATTACAAGTAAGGTTTTGAGTGATTTATTTATGGTTATCAAGGGAAATTTGAAGAGGGAAGGACATTTCATAAATACCAGTAGAAGCGAGTAGCTATGATAGAAGAATAAGATTTTAGCTACTCTGGTAGGAAGATGCTCGTAGCCGAAACGCCGTGTGACAACACGCGCACTTTTTGCCACCACTACGGGCATCTTTTGGTAGCAGAATACAAAAGATGCCGGAAAATATTGCTCGTGTGACACGGCCTTACACATCATAACATCAGCTGTTTTATTCGTTTGTGGGGATCAGTCACTCTACCTCCGTAGTTTGACTTCAGAAATATTAGACAATGGAAAAGACTGGTGCAAGGAAAGCTAAATATACTAGAAAGAAAAGAGGCGAACTCTCAAAAGAAGACAAGTCTCCGCCAAGAAAACAACGCTTCAGATCTAAGGGCTGAAGGTAAGTCACTTACCGTGTTTCATGTAGCAACTTCAGGTTCAGGAACCACCTTAATTGTCTCCGTGCAATTATAATACATATTGTAGAATGATGAGCAGGTTGTACACCATTTCGCCATTTCCTTCATATTACAATATGTACAATGATGAACAGTGGGTACGCCATTATAAAACATTTCCTTCCTGCTATAGTATATTCACACTGGTACTAGTAAGTGAAGAATATAAGATAAGGTCAATGTTTAACTCGTTATATAATATACATTTTCTGATCATCATTAATCTGTGTTCAAATGTGCACATTATAAAAAACGTTTATGTGCATTTCTTGTTTTAACTTTTTTTATTCGTGCAGGGACAGGCGCGGGGGTATTGGGCACTGTACCCTAGGGACACGTTAGGACTTTCATGGTTTCTGTAGAGATATTTGGACCAAATATGAGGGTTTGAGTTGGTAACACTGCGCGCGCTTGCTACCAAACCTTCAGTCCAGAGTTGCCAGATTTGGGGATTTGTCCCTAAAATTTGGGGTTTTTTCGGGGCACTGAGGGGAAAATGGGGACATTCACTCCCCATTTTGGGGGCTTTTGAGGTTTCCCTGAAAAAAATAGGGTTTTTTTATCGCTTAAAATAATATTATTAATTTTGGGTTACGACGGACAGTGATTTTGTCTAGGGGAAATTTAGTAGCGGGGGACTGAAACCCCCTAAAAACCATAAAAAAAGGTGATGGAAAAAAAGTAATAACAATAAAATTTTAATAATATAAAATAACCCCCTTGTAGAAAGGGATTTAAAAATAAATTTTTTGTTTTTAAAGCACAAACAGAGTGACAAAAGAAAATGCTTAATAACTAAATGCCAAATATGTAAAATAACAAAAGAAAATTTAACCCTAGAAAAAAAAACACAAAAAGAATACTAAGATGAATTTCACCCACCGGGTTAGAAAAGCTAATAATAAAAATGTGATTTAAACTTGATTAGAGTCCCCGGTGTTTAATGTTGACGGGGTTGGTATTTACTTAAAGGCACAAAAAATGTTTATCTATTTTCGTCGAGAGAGTAGAAAAACGCTTCAGCTATATACAGATGACTCCTTAACAAAAGAAAACGTTTTTTTAAATTCCCCCTCGTTTTTTTGGCCGGGGTTTTGTTTTCACTCGTTTTGAGCCCGAAAAAAAACCCGGGCGGGGATCCCGGATATTTCCGGTGCCTTCCTTCGGGGTTTTTTAGGGGGGTTTTAGTGGTACTCCAGGCAGTGTGTGTGTGTGTGTGGTGTGTGGGGGTGGGGTGTGGGGTGTGTGTGGGGGCGGGGGTGTCAAAATAATGAGGATAAAGGGGACCCTTATGATCCCCTCCCCCCTTTAAGACGACGCCATGGGAAAAGGGGGAAGTCCGTAGGATTTGAACGGGGTAAAGGGAGCCTCTAGGTGCGAGAGAGACCCTTTCTGCAAGGGATTTTGTCGGTCCCCTTTGTTGGGATGAGGGTTTCAGGTTGAAAGGTTGGAGGAAGAGAGCCCAAATCGGAGAAGGCTTGGGATTGGAAAAACTTGCTGCGTTTTAAAGGAAGGACAGGGGGGGGTTTTTGGTGACCCAGGGGTTAGACTTTTAAAGGATCTTGATTTGGGTGGAAAATATCCCAAAGGGGTGAAAAAATGCCCTCCACCTCTTGTAAGAAAACAGCTCCTAAGGGGGGGTTCGCTGGCATCTTTTTTCCCAGAGAAAATTTTTTTGGCGAAGTCGGGAGGGGGGATGAAAAGGGGGCCCCTGGGACAGGAAGTTCTTAATTTGGGGTTGAAGGGGGCCCTTGGCAGACGTCCGTCCATTTGTGGTCACGGGCCCCCCCCCTAGTGACCCGGGTGAGGGGGGAGGGTAGGGGCCCGCGAAGTTGGGACGGGGAATCTCCGGTAGTAACCTGCCAAAACCCCAAAAACCCCTTTGGGGGCCCTTTCCCGGTAGTGGGGGCAGGGAAACTCCAAGAGGGCGGAGATTTTGGGCCATTTTTTTTTTCGTATTTTGGCCCCTTGGGTCCCACCCCCGTGTCCCGGGGTATGTCACCGGGCTGGGCTGAAGGTGGTTTTGGCCACTTGAGGTCATTGTGCCCCGGGCAGCCTGGTAAAACATTTCCCCGGATTTTTTTAGGTGCTGCTCCAAATGTTTCTGAAAATATCAGAATGTCCCCAAAGTAACAAAAAACTCCCCAGATCCTGAAAAAAGTAGTCCATTCCCCCTTTGGGGAAGGTGGGAAGGGGGCTTTCCTCATCCCAAAAGGAGGGGAATCTTATTGGAAAAAAAAAAAAGGGGGTATGATGAAGGCCGATATTTTTTGGGGCCTTTTCTGTAAGGGGTATTTTTTTGTACCCCCTTCCCAGTAAGTAAATTTTTTTGTTATTAATTAGTCTGCCCAAACCCTTGGGGTCGTTTGAGATATCTTTTCTTGGTAGAGGGTGGGGCCGCCCGGGAAAACAGCCCACAGCGTTTCCCTCTGCGGTAGTCCGTGCAGGGGGGCGCAGTGTCCATCCCCCTTTGGGGACGGGGAAGACATGGTGACCCCCCACGGAAAACTGGCGGGGATACCCAGCCCCTGTTTGGATAGATAATCCCCATCTTGCCTAAACTGGTCACTTTTCCCGAGGATGTAGGGGGTTTAGGGGGGGTTTGACAAAGGGGAAAGGGTTTCCCTGGGAAAAGCTCGACATCGGGGGGAAGGCCCAGGGTTACATAATTTAGGATGATCGCCAAGGACATTTTTTATGGTTTACTAATGGGGGTTATGTCCCCTCCTGTGAGAGGAAAAATAGGTTTTTGTTGGGTAATCTCTGAGTTTAAACCAAGTAATGGTTGAGTTTTTTTCAAAATCTTTTCCTTTTACGGGGGTTTGGTGGTTTTTTCAGGTACAGAAATGGTGAAAAGGAATTGTTTTTTAATCGGGTTTTTTTTATTTGTATAAAGGTGCAAGGTTTGGTCTACTTTTGGTAAAAAATTTCAGAAAGATTAATGTGATTTGCTGAGTGTTTTTTAACGGCGGTCGGGAGTTTTTTATAAATATAGTTTTGTCACTGACCTTCTTACTGATTTTTAAAAGGACCATGGAAATTTAGCTTGAAAAGGTAAACCCAAAAGGACGGGAATTTGAAAGAAAGGACTGGTCACCTTCTTAAATTTTTCTTACTTTGGGCTTTACATAAAAGTTTTTTTTTCATTACCCCTTGAGCTTGTTTGAGTTTTGTTTCCGGAAAATGAGGGGGACTTGGTCAAGATCCCCCCTTAAGTTTTTAAATGTATTGAGTGATAGTGCCCAAGTTTACGGTAGTTTTGTTTGGGAAAATCTGTCTTTGATTCCCCTTAAGGGGCCCCCCAAAACCTTACGCCAAACAATAGCTCAAAGGGAGCAACACCAAGGGCTCTTTGGGGTGTTTTCCCTTTATGGCGAATAGGAAAAAGGTAAGGTTTTCGCCCCATTTTTGGGTCCTTTTCATGAAAACTTGCGGAAAAAGTGCCTTAAGGGTCGGGTTGACATCTCTCCAAAGCACCTTGTGATTGAGGATAAAATGCCGTAGATAGAGTCTGTGTGTATACCCCAAGCTCTGCCAAAATGCTGCAAAGGGGCCCCGTCGGGAAATTTGTGCCGCGGTCACTTTAAATTTCCCCCCTGGGGATGCCAAAAGGTAGTAAACAGTTGAGTGGTTTTGACAAAATTTTTTTTTGGCTTAATGTTTTTTAAGGGGGGGAAACCCTCAGGGTATGGGGGGTTTTGGAACATAATAGTAAAGGATGTTTTTTTGGTTTCCCTTCCTAGTTTTGGGAAAAGGGGCCACGATGTAAATGATGATTTTTTTAAAAAGGGGTTCCTCAGGCACTTGGATGGGTTTTGGAGTGGGTACTGGGGAAAATATTTTGGTTGGGTTTTTCCCCAAAAATTTTGGCAAGGTGACAAAATTTTTACCCATTGAATTTATGTTTTTTTTTTAAGCCGGGGCCAAAATTTAAAAAATTTCCATTGAGTTTTTTTGAAAACAAGTTTTTTTTAAATTCCCTATTTTCCCGGTTTTTTCTCCATGACGATCCCATGTTTGGGGCTCTCTAAAGTTGATTGGCAATAAAAATTTGGTAAAACCTTCCCCCAAAAGGGTGGCATCATCAGAAATTTTAAATGCATTTTTTGAATAGCCTCATAAAAATTTTGTCCTGGTAAAAGAAAAAAGGGGGAAAAGGGGGTGATTGATCTTTAGGAATGGTTTTTGGGATGGTACCGGGGCAGAGTAGCATCGTCTCGTTGAGCCTCGCAAGTAGTTGTTCAGAGAATCCCCTTTCCAAGACTTAAAGTTGGGGGTATGAGGAGTGGTTTGTTGACAAGGGCTGAGGGGTATTTTGGGGCAGTTGCTTCGGGGCTGTTTCACGGGGAACGGGGGACAGTTTGGGGAAAAAAGGGTTTGGCTGCTCCTTTTTCCCCCTGTGAGCTTTTGGGGGTTTTATGGTAATGGTGAGTTAATTTGTGAAAAAAGGGGTGGGGAAAGACTAACTCACCAGGGCCCGATCGTTAGCTAACCCGGAAATTAGTTAAGGGGGGAAAAAGGGGAAAGGGCTTGTTTCCCCACTGGGCAGCAATGGTTTCTACTCCCTTAACAAGCGGGCAAAACAAGGTACACCCCAGCCCGAGGTAAGGGGGGGAAAGGGCTGGTTTAAAATCCTTGAAAGGACACCCCCCTTTTCCCCCGGATATTCCGTTCTATCCCGGAAGTGCAGATTTTAAAGGATTGATTTGGGGAAAGCTATCCCCCCCATAAACTGGGAGGGCCGCTCCTCAGGTCCCAAATCCCAGGGGGGACAGTACCTTGTTTACCTGAAGGGTTTTAAAAAAGGGTCATTTAAAAAAAAGGGAGGGAATTATTGTGTTCACCAAGAAAATGGTTTAGAAAATGTGCCCATTTTTGTAAATTTAAACCCAGGGGCAGGGGCCCGTTCTTTATTGGGGGGCCAGTTTTTCTTACAGAAATAGCAGAACCCACTTGGTTGGAACCCCCTATCTACGACTTACCATCCTTTTCATAAATTGCACCTTTAACTTTCAAAGGAAATGAGCCTTCTTCTCTCCCGAGGATACAGGGCGAAAGTACTAAAAGGGAAAAAACCTCTGCTATTTTAGCAGCTTTTTAGGGAGGTTGTCTCTCCCTTTTGTTTAAAGTGCAAAAAGATTTAGTAGGATATTTTTTCGGGTTTAAAATTTCCCCCAGGCTACGATATTTTCCAGATCGTCATAAGTGGGACGATGAGACTTAGCCAGTTTTTTTTTGGGCTCTGAATTTCTTCTGAGGCAAATTCTAGGTAAATTTGAAACCCGTATTTTTTTTTCCCTGTTGCGGAAGTTTTTGGGCGGGATCTTTCTGTGGTGGGCCGCGTAAGCTGGAAGGGATAGCATCTTTTAAATACATCATAATCGGGCCCTTTCCTGCCCTGTCTAGAACAGATAAAAACCTTTTTTATTAATTTTGGGGGGTGACAAGCCAGGTCCAATCCTTTTAGGTCCGGAAAAAAGCTTTGGGGAAAGGGGTTCGAACTCTCTAAAGAAAACTTTTAAAGGGTTGTAATCAGAGAAAATGAGGTAAAAGAGGGGGAAAAATTTTTTTTAAATTGGGAAAATTTTTTTGGAGTTTGAGGGGGGTACCTTTTTCTGCAAATCGGGCTTTTAACTGATTTTCTCTATCATGGGTTTTTTTCCCCGCTCTTTTACGCTCTTTTTTTGCTCTTTAAACTCTTTTTTGCCCCTTTCTGCCCTTTTTTTGCTCTTTCATGCTTTTTTTCT
The DNA here is from genome assembly GCA_016584305.1 of Chionoecetes opilio. NCBI lineage: Eukaryota > Metazoa > Arthropoda > Malacostraca > Decapoda > Majidae > Chionoecetes > Chionoecetes opilio. Next base: position 9,676 of record JACEEZ010022817.1, read on the forward strand.
CTTTTACGCTTTTTGTATTTGTAAGGTATTCGGGGTTCGAGGGAAATTTTTTTCTTTTCCCCGTTCTCTTTTAGTTTTTTTTTTCTTTTCTTTCCCGCTCTTTTATTTGTAACTGTTTTTCGCGGTCGAGAACTTTTTCTTTTTCTTTCCGTTTTCTAATATGTTTTTTTTTTGCTCTTTCAAAAGTTAAATTCATTTGTAATGCCTGCATTTTCACCCTTTTTCCACTTCCCAGGAGAAAGTACTGTGTTGAAAACCCCTAGAAGTGGGGGTTTTTTGGGCTGAGGGTAGTTATTGGTTCTTCACCCAAAATGAGTTTAAAATGGTGTCATTAAGTGTTCCTTTTTTTGTACATGAAATTTAAATGGATGCTAAAATTTTGCGGGAATATACTTGGGGATGATCTTTAGTAACCCTTTCTTGCAGCTTTTAAATTTTTTCAGCCCGAGGGAATTTCCGGGCAAAATCTTTCCCCCATCAAACCCCATGATTTAAAGTTAAAACAAAATTTAAAAAACCCCAATAGGGTTAGGAGAGATGCCAAGGGGGGTATTTCAGGGGAAAAACCCCCTCGAGCTATTAACTGAAATTTCCCCGACATGAAAATTTGATAGGGGAAGACCCCTGGGGATGTATCACTTCGAAGGATATAACGAGCCAGTGGAGAAGTACCAGAGAATGCAAAATACCCCCAATACGCACACAAGATCCCGGGATAAATATCAAAGGGTTTTTTTTTGAACCGGTCAAGTTTAAAAATCGAAATAAGGGTAACTAGATTTGGAACATCGCGGTTCGTGGGGAAAAGATGAGTCAGTATAGCTTACGGGGGGGGAAGTGTCCAATTGGAAAAATATCAAAAAGAGCCCAAAAGGTTTAATTTTTAAAAAGTGTGACGAAATGGAAAATGCCCCTTTCCCCCGGCCCTTTGGGGTAGTGGTTTTTTTTAAAAGGGACAGGGTTTTCCCCCACGCTCAAAACATGTAGCCACGAAAAAAATAACCCCCCAAAAATAGACACAGTGAACCCCTTTTACAAAAAAAAAAAATACCTGGGGGGAAACACAGAAAAATTGGGAAAATCCGAATTTAGATTAAAAAAATAACAACCCTAAAGGTTATTACAACCCGGAAGGCCCCAACTGCTACGAGCGAGGGGCAGTGAAATTGGGCTAGAGGAAAAGGTTCGGGACTGAAAGCCCGAAAACCCTAACAAAAAGGGATGGAAAGAAGTAGATAAAAATAAACAATTTAAAAAATATCAAAAAAATCCCCCTTTTTAGCAAGGATTAAGATGATTTTTGTTTTTTTTAAGCAAAAAAACAGAGATGGGCTAAAGAAAAGGTTATATAAAATAAAATGACCCAAAAGTAAAATAAAACAAGATAAATTTAACCCCAGAGAAAAACACAAAAAAAATACAAAAGAATTTTCCCCCCCCCCAAGGGGGAAATAAAAATAATAAAAATAATGTGAGTTGGGTTGAGTAGAGGTTTCCCCCCTGTAAGTTGGGCTGGGGTTTGGGACTTACTTAAAGGCACAAGAAAAGGTTTTACTGCTATGTTCGTCGGGGAGGTAAATAAAGCTTCAGCAATACAAAATGACTCCTTAACAAAAGAAAAAAGAAGGGTTTTTAAATGCCCTCTATTTTGCCTGGGGGTGCTTTCCCTCAGCTTTGAGTCGAAACCCCAAAAAGGCGAGGGTCCCGGAGTAGTTTCCCGGGGCCTTCCCTTTGTGTTGATTGAGGAAGGGTAAAATTAGGGTACTTCCCGGCAAATGTGTGTGTGGGGTTTTGTGTGTGGGGTGTGGGGTGTGTGTTTTGTGTGTGTGTTTTTGTTGTGTGTTTTGGGCACACAGGGTGAGGGGTAAGGCGAGGGTTAGAAATATGAAGGTTAAAAAAACTGGGTAATAAAACCGACGGCAAGGGAAAAGTTTAATTTTAGCCTTTTATTGATCCCCCAAAAAAAGTAAGGGCAAAAAAATGTGGTCTCCATTTTCCCTTGGCTAGTGTATTTCCTGGAATTGTAAAGGGCCTGACAAAATAAATCACCTAGACAAAAAATGGAGATACTAAAAAACCCCATCTTTCTGATTCAGAAAACAATGATGTTGGGAAAGGCTTCTTTGGGGGGACAGTTTTGAGAAATAAAGAGTGGTGATTTAAAAAACCCCTGTTTCCAAAAATTTTTCAAGTTTTGGTTTTTTTGGGCTATTGCGTCCCTTTCCCCATTCTAGTGCCACACAGGGGAAAGGGTATTTTCATCCCGTAAACAATTTTAAAAACCCAAAAATAAGAAAAAAATTCTCAAACCCGAAAAACTCTAAATTGGGTTCTGCATTCAAAGCGGTATTTTTAAAAAGGGCCGGGGAAAGTTTCAATTTTGGGGTTTTAAATGATAAAATAGTCCCAAAATGGGTGGGCTTCAGATATCTACAAATACCCTGAAAAGGGTTTATTCGAGTTTATGATATTATTTTTTAAAGGTTTTTTTTTTGGGGCCCAAAAAAATTGTTGGTTATTAAATTCCCCTTTTTTTTTTTCTGGTTTATACATTACCCTTTGAGCTGTTTGAGATTGCTTCGAGCAAATGAGCGGACTTGGTCAAGAGTATTTTTAAAGTTCTCAATGTATTGAGTGATAGTGACAAGTTATGGTAGTGTTTTTAGCAATCTGTCTTTGATTACCTTAAGTGGCCCCCTAACCTTACGACCAACAATAGCTCAAAGGGAGCAACACCAAGGGACTCGTTGGGTGTCTCCCGTATGGCGAATAGGACGAAAGGTAAGGCTTCGTCCCATTCTTGGTCCTTGTCATGACAAACTTGCGGAGAAGTGCCTTAAGGGTCTGGTGACATTTTCTCCAAAGAAACCTTGTGATTGAGGATGGAAATGCCGTAGATAGAGTCTGTGTGATTCCAAGCTCTGCCAACTGCTGCAAGAGACCGCTCGTGAAATTTGTGCTGCGGTCACTTTGAATTTCCCTAGGTATGCCAAAGGTAGTGAACAGTTGAGTGAGTTTTGACACAATGTTTTGGCTGTAATGTTTTTTAAGTGGGAAAGCCTCAGGGTATCGGGTTGGACACATAATAGTGAGGATGTATTGGTTCCCTCTCCTAGTTTTGGGCAATGGGCCAACGATGTCATGATGATCTTTTGAAAGGTTCCTCGGGCACTTGATAGGTTGGAGTGGGTACTGAGGAATATTTTGGTTAGGTTTTCCCATAATCGGGCAAGTGTGACTTTAATTTATCATTGAAGTTATGTCTTTTTTTTAATCCTGGCCAGTAAAATCATTGAGTTTTTTTTGTCACAAGTTTTCTTAATTCCTATGGGACCGGCTTGTTCTCCATGAGCGATCTCCATATTGGCTCTCTTCAAGTTGATTGGCAATACATTTGGTGAACTTCAGCCAAGGGGCATCATCAGAAAGTTTATGCAGTTTGAATAGCCTCATAAGAACTTTGTCCTGGAAATAGAAGAAGGGGAATGAGTGATCTGATCTTTAGGAAGGTTTTCTGGCATGGTACCGAGACAGAGTAGCATCGTCTCGTTGAGCCTCAGCAAGTAGTTGTTCAGAGAATCCTTGCCAAGACTTACGTTAGGCGTATGAGGGTGGTAGTTGAAAGGGCTGAGGGGTATTTGAGCAGTTGCTTCGGACTGTGCACGGGTAACGGCACAGTTAGGAAAAAGATTGGCTGCTCCTTTTCCCCTGTGAGCTGTGGGGTTGTATGGTAATGGGGAGTTATTAGTGACAAGGGGTGGAATGAAATAACTCACCAGCCAGATCGTTAGCTAACAGGAAGTTAGATGAGGAATGGGTAAAGACTTGTCCTCACTGACAGCAATGGTTACTACTCCCTTTTAAAAAGCGGGCAATCAAGGTACACCCTAGCCAGAGGTACGGGGAAAATCTGGTGAAAATCCTTGAGGTACACCTGTGTTTACAGAAATTTGGGGGGAACTGGGATGGGTATTTATAACTGGTCAACGTTACTTGAATGATATTATTTGGGGGTGATTTGATAAAAGATTACAAAATTGAATGGAGGGGTTTAACTTAGTCCCTTTTGACTTCACTATATGATTATAGTTTGACCACTTCTCACTACGGAGAGTACTGAACAGGGGGAAAGTATTTAAGGGAAAAGGATAAGGGTTTAGATTAAAGGGAATTGCTGCCACCAGCCCCGGAGAGTTTCACTATGATTACTCCCTGGGGCACGTTTGATTAATATTAATATTAGATTGATCTTGGTAGTCGTGGTTGGTACGTGGAATTATACCGAGTAAAGGGTGACTCTTTTTGGGAAATGTGGGGAATTACTGTCCTAACACAGAATAATTTACCTGGGTTTTTATAATAACAAGAACTATATTTGAAACATCATCCTATTTATTCGCCATGACACATTATTGCTGTTGGGGACCGTGACACATACATAAATCTAATCTGGAACGGGCAAGCTTCTTTAGAGCATAATCTCCCTTAAGAATCATTCTTAGAATTACCACCTATATACTCATCGACTGAGCACTATAGGTATACATTGAATATATATATATATAGGAAAGGGAATGTGGGAGTAAGGAGTTGGGTGTGTGGATACACAATGACCATGTGTTCTGAGAGGAAGGCGTGGGACGCCTCCCGTTGAAGCCTCTCCCTACAACGAAGCGAAGAGACGAATCCTCGTTAATAACACTTATAAGGGTGGGCAGACCTTCTATGCATTAGTGACACTGAACTGTACCTATATATTTATATAGAAATATATAGATATAATATACTAAGGAAGAAAGAACACAGGAGCGAGGTACAAAGGTCTTACCTACAACGGAGCGGAGAGACGAATGACTCGTCCTGGGATTATGGCCTGCGGCATACAAAAGGGAATTGTTTGAAAGATTTAGGCGTGACCTCAAGTGAGTAACTTTTAATCCCGAAATAACTATTTAAATAATGAAACTCGCGTATATAAGAACATGTGGCTTATAATATAAACCTGTTTACTTTGATACTGAAGAATTTAATATGCTTAGTCTAATACCCGAGAAAGGTATTATTTGTGGACCCGTCAAATGTCCGAACACATTTTTGGAGTGAGAGGGTATAAAATATGAAGCCTAGAAATTTGGTAGGTTTCATTTTAGCGTGTCTCTTTACTAACACGTCCATGTATAAACCAAAAACCGATAACGATGGGGATTATTTTGAAAGACATTAAGATTCTGGGAGTGAAACTTGGTCTGACCAGATAGCTGGGGAAAGATAAAAAGATCTGACATCATTAGTTATCACTGATCGCAGAATAATTATTCCACGGAAACTTGCCTCGCATACGGGATGTCGGGGAGAGAGGAAGGGAAAGAAGGAAGGAAGAAAATGGCGGAAAAAGGAAAGAAGAGAAACAAAATGGCGCGTAGGAAGTACAAATGATGAGAAAATATGGCGGAAATGAAAGCAGGGCGATGAGTCACCCGTGAGACAAAGAGAAAAAAATTAACTACTGACAAGACATAGCTCGGGAATTTTATAATAATAATTTTCCTACTATCTCTCCCGAATAATGGGCATTACACACCTTCTCCCCTGTATACTTCCGTTCTACTCCTGGAAGTGCAGATTTTAAGAGGATTGATTGGGCAGAAGCAGTATCCCGCATAATCTGGAGAGGGCGCTCCTCAGAGTCAGAGTCGAGGGAGACAGTACCTTGTGACCTGAAGGGTTTGAAAGGATCAGTAACAAAAGGGAGTGGAATTATTGTGTTCACCGAAGCACTGGTTTAGAAAATGTGCCCATTTTAGCTACTTTACACCTAGGGTCAGGACAGTTCTTTATGAGGTGGCCAGTTTTCTTACAGAAATAGCAGAACACACTTGGCTTGGAACCACTATCTACAGACTTACCATCCTTTTCATAACTTGCACCTGAACTTACAATGGACTGAGCCTTCTTCTCTCCCGAGGATACAGGGCGATGTACTAAGGAAAAGACATCTGCTATTTTAGCAGCTTTGGAGTAGGTTTGTCTCGATCCTTGTCTTAATGTGCAACATGATTGAATAGGATATTTTTCGTGTTAAATTCTCCGGTGCTACGAGATGTACCCGATCGTTCATAAGTGTGAACTGATGCAGACTGAGGCCAGTTTTTAGGCTCTGAATTTCTCTGAGGCAAATTCTAGGTAAGTTGTGACCAGTAGTTTCTGTTCATGTGCGGATTTTGTCGGTATCTTTCTGTGGTGACCGCGTAAGGCTGTAATATAAGCATCTTAACTACATCATAATCGGCATTATCCTGCACACTGTCTTAGAACTAGATAAAGCCTTTCCATTTAATTTTTGGCTTGAAACACGCGGTCACTCTCTTTAGGTACCTGACAATGCGTGCAGATGATATCGCACTCTCTAAAGAAAGCTTCAGGATCGTAAATCAGAGAACTGAGGTAAAAGAGGCAAATGTTTGTTAATGTGTAATTTATTTGAGTTTGGAGTGGCGTGTGACCTTTATTCTGCAGATCGAAGGACTTTAACTGATGTGCTCTTTCATGCCTCCTTTTTCTGCTCTTTCCACGCTCTTGTATTTGTAACTGGTATTCGCGTTCGAAACTTTTTTCTTCTCTTTTCATCCTCTTTTTCTTCTCTATCATGTTCTTTTGTTTTCTGCTCTTTCATAGTCTAACTTCATTTGTAATGCCTGCATTTTCGACTTTTCTCCACTTCTAAGAGAATTACTGGGTCTGAAGAACCTCTTAGAAGTGGTGGGTTTTCTGACTGGGGTCATTATTGGTTCTTCACCTGGGAGATGAGTTAATATGAGTGTCATTAAGTGTCCTTTTTAGTAATCATGAGTGAACTGGATGCTCAAGTTTAGCGTGGCATATCCTTGAGTTGATCTTTAAGTAACTCTTGCAGCTTTAAGGTTCTTCAGTCAGAGGGATTACCGACAAACTCTTCGCGCATCAAACCCCATGCATGATTTAATGTTAAAACAAAAATGGAACCACAATAAGGGTTTTATAGAGAGAGATTGCCAAGTCGTATTTCAGGAAAATCACTCGAAGCTATTAACTGAACTACCTGACAGAGATTTTGATAGGCGAATGACCTCGCTGGAAGATTTATCAACTTCGAAGATATACGAGCCAGTGGGAGAAGTACCAGAGAAGCAGTACCCACATACGCACTTACAAGATCTGCATAAGGGTAATCAATGTTTGAGTTTTTGAACTGGTCAAGTTAAATAATCGAGTGAGTTAACTAGATTTGGAAATCGCTGGTTTTCCGTGAGAAAAGATAGTCATTAATCTCGCTTAGCGGGGATGGAAGTGTCCTATTGGAAAAATATCAACAGAGCAATAAGGGTAATTTTAAGCAGTGTGACGAACTGGAAAATGCCTCTACACCAGGCCTTCGTGTAGTGCGTTTTTTAAACGGCACAGCTTATCCCCCGCTCAATCATGTAGCCCACTTAAGTAATAACCCACCAACATAGACACAGTGACTCTCACAACAAAAGAAAATACCTGGGGTGAAACACGGAAAATATGAATATCACTGAAGTGAGGATTAAGAATAACAACCGAAAGGTTACTACCTCCCGGACGGGCCCCCAACTGTTACGAGCGAGACAGGTGATTGTCTAGAGAATGATTATCGAGACTGAAACGCCCGAAACCATAACACAAAGGTGATGGAAAGAAGTAGATAACAATAAAAATTTAATAATATCCGAATAAATACTTGTATCAAGGAGTAAGATGATCTTGCTTTTGAGCACAAACCGAGATGACTAAGAAAATGCTTATATAACGTAAATGACCATATGTACGATTCGCAGGCGGAAGATATTAACCCTAGAGAAAAACACAAAAAGAATACTAAAGATGAATTTCACCACAGGTAGAAAAGCTTATCATAATAATGTGAGTTGACTTGAGTAAGAGTCACCGGTGCTAATGTTTGACTGGTTGGTACTTTACTTAAAGGCACAAGAATGGTGTTAGCTGCTATGTTCCTCGAGAGAGTAGTAACGCTTCAGTCTATATACATATGACTGACTAACAAGAAAAGCGAGGTTTATAATTCCCCTCGTATTTTGCCTAGGGCTGCTTCACTCAGCTTTGAGTCGAAACAAACACGGCGAGATCCCGGAGTGTTCTGCCTGTGCCTTCCTATCGTGTTGATTTGAGGAAGGGTAAGTTAGTGAAGTACTCCAGCAGTGTGTGTGTGTGTTGTGGTGTGTGTGTGTGTGGTGTGTGTGTGTTGTGTCACACAGGATAGGGATAGGCGAAGTTAGGATAATGGTCTGTGTGCACGCTACCCTGAAACGATCCGTCCCCATCGGGTTGTATCTGTAAGAGCATCCGGCGTGAGGAGGCCAAGGGGGTCGCCCACAAAAAGGCTCGTGGCTGGGCAGTTGATGTTTCTTGTCGAAGCTGCTTGGTAATGGGAAAGGAGCCTGCATGGAACTCGCGCGAGGTGACCACCGGAGTGGGCGTCGTAGGGTGGCGGAGCCGACGCGCCCCGGCTATGCCCCCCAATGATTGATTGATTGAATTGTAGTTTTTATATTTGCTACAATAATGTTTTATTAAATTATAGCTAGAAATATGTATTTTTCATGAACTTTAAGTATCAATTTTTAATCTTAAAAACACGTTTTTTCAAGTGTTTTTAATATATTTTTGAAGTGCTTTAAAAATGTCGAATATTGACATTATTCACCAACCTTTTGAAAGAGAAATTCAAAATGTGGTTTTATAGTTGTTTTCGTTAGCAAATGCATTTTTAAACTACTGAAAGCTTATAAAAGGTGTTTGAGGCTATATATTGTGATACAATTGTATATATCAAGTGTTTTTTCATAGTTTCTTGTAAATTATAGTGTTTATATCATAAATAAAAGGAATTTACCTTATGATAATGCTTTATAACCCTCAAAATGTGTTTCTTTTCAATGATTTTAGCTAATTATCGGAGAAATATAGCTTTTTTCATTAATTTTAAGTATCAATTTTAAACTTAAAAATAATGTTTTTTTGCAAGTTTTTTAATGTATTTTTTGAAGTGCTAAAAAGTGTCGAAAATTGACATTATTCAAGCTCTTTTTTTAATAGAGATATTCAAAATTTGGTATTATTGTTGTTTATCGTTAGAAAACGCTATTTTTAAACTACTGTAAGCTTATAAAGTGAGTTTTGAGGCTATATATTGTGATACAATTGTGTATTACAATGTGTTTTTCATAGTTTCTTGTAAATTGTGGTGTTATATCATTTAATATAGGAATTTTACCTCATGCTAATGCTTTTTTTAACCCTCAAATGTGTTCTTTTCAATGATTTAAGCTAGTTATCAGTGAAATATAGCTTTTTTCCTACAAATTGAAGTATACAATCCTCTTTTTAGAATAATTTGCACCTATAAGTAGCTTACGTTACATTAAGCTTATACATAGAAGAGTAAGAGATTATTTATTCTGATATAACGGTATATTGCAAGCGTAGTCCTAGTTTCTTGTAAACTGTAGTTGTTATTTGTATATATACAAAGTAGTTTTTACTTATCATATTGCTATATATCCATAAAATGTAGTGGTTTTGTCATTGATTTTAGCTAGTTATCTGTGAAGAGTTGTTTGTTTCTACAAATTGAAGTATATTCCTATATATCTGTTCCAATACAGTTTTTGATATTTGCTACAAATATATTTTACAAAATTAATAACTAAAAATATGTATTTTTCATGAAATTTAGGTATCAAATTTTATCTTAAAAACAACGGTTTTTCAAGTGTTTTAATGTATGTTTGAGGTGCTAAAAAATGTCGAAAATTGACATTTTTCACCATCTTTTTTGATAGAGAAATTCAAAATTTGGTATTATTGTTGTTTTTGTTAGAAAATGCTATTTTAAACTACTGTAATCTTATCAAAGATGTTTGAGGCTATATATTGTGATACAATTGTATATTACAAGTGTTTTTCATAGTTTCGTGTAAATTGTAGTATTATATCATTAATAACAGGAATTTACCTCATGATAATGCCTTATACCCTCAAAATGTGTTCTTTTAAATGATTTTAGCTAATTCTCGGTGAAATATAGCTTTTTTCTACAAATTGAAGTATACAATCCTTTTTTTAGAATAATTTGCACCTATAAATAGCTTACGTTACATTAAGCTAATACATAGAAGAGTAAGAGGTTATTTATTGTGATATATCGGTATATTGCAAGCGTTTTCCTAGTTTCTTGTAAACTGTAGAGTTATTGTATATATACAAGTAGTTTTACTTATCATATTACTTGCTATATACCCATAAAATGTAGTGTTTTCATTGATTTTAGCTAGTTATCAGTGAAGAGTTGTTTGTTTCTACAAATTGAAGTATATTTCTATAACTGTAGCTATATAGTTATCGATATTTGCTGCAAATATATTTTACAAAATTAATAGCTAAAAATATGTATTTGTCATGAAATTTAAGTATCAATTTAAATCTTAAAAACAACGTTTTTGCAAGTGTTTTAATGTATTTTTGAAGTGCTAAAAAATGTCGAAAATTGACATTATTCACCAACCTTTTTGAAAGAGAAATTCAGAGTGTGGTTTTCGTTAGCAAATGCCATTTTAAACTACTGAAAGCTTATAAAAGTTGTTTGAGGCTATATATTGTGATACAATTGTATATTTTGAGTGTTTTTCATAGTTTCTTGTAAATTGTAGTGTTATATCATAAATTAAAGGAATTTGCCTTATGACAATGCTTTATACCCTCAAAATGTGTTCTTTTCAATAATTTTGCTAGTTATTGGTGAAATATAGCTTTTTTTAAAAATGTAAGTATCAAATTTAATCTTAAAAATAACGTTTTTGCAAGTGTTTTAATGTATTTTTGAAGTGCTACAAATTGTCGAAAACTGACATTATACAACTCTTTTTTGATAGAGAAATTCAAAATTTGGTATTATTGTTGTTTTCGTTAAAAAATGCTATTTTAAACTACTGTAAGCTTATAAAAGGAGTTTGAGGCTATATATTGTGATGCAATTGTGTATTACAAGTGTTTTTCATAGTTTCTTGTAAATTGTGGTGTTATATCATTAATAAAAGGAATTTACCTCATGATAAAGCTTTATACCCTCAAAATGTGTTCTTTTCAATGATTTTAGCTAGTTATCGGTGAAATATAGCTTTTTTCCTACAAATTGAAATATACAATCCTCTTTTTAGAATAATTTGCACCTATAAATACCTTACGTTTCATTAAGCTAATACATAGAAGAGTAAGAGGTTATTTATTGTGATATAACGGTATATTGCATGCGTTTTCCTAGTTTCTTGCAAACTGTAGTGTTATTGTATATACACAAGTAGTTTTACTTATCATATTGCTATATACCCATAAAATGTAGCGTTTTCATTGAGTCTAGCTAATTATCTGTGAAGAGTTGTTTGTTTTTACAAATTGAAGTATATTCCTATATATCTGTAGCTATATATTTTTCGATATTTGCTACCAATATATTTTACAAAATTAATAGCTAAAAATATGTATTTTTCATGAAATTTTAGTATCAATTTTAATCTTAAAAACAAAGTTTTTTCAAGTGTTTTAATGTATTTTTGAAGTGCTAAAAAATGTCGAAAATTGACATTATTCAGCAACCTTTTTGAAAGAGAAATTCACAATGTGGTTTTATAATTGTTTTCGTTAGCAAATGCTATTTTAAACTACTGAAAGCTTATAAAAGGTTTTTGAGGCTATGTACTGTGATACAATTGTATATTATAAGTGTTTTTATAGTTTCTTGCAAATTGTAGTGATATATCATAAATAAAAGGAATTTACCTTATGATAATGCTTTATACCCTCAAAATGTTCTATTCAATGATTTTAGATACTAGTTATCGGTGAAATATAGCTTTTTTCATGAAATTTAAGTATCAATTTTAATCCTAAAAATGACATTTTTACAAGTGTTTTAATGTATTTTTGAAGTGCTAAAAATTGTCGAAAATTGATATTATTCAGCTCTTTTTTGATAGAGATATTCAAAATTTGGTATTATTGTTGTTTTCGTTAGAAAATGTTATTTTAAACTTCTGTAAGCTTATAAAGGGAGTTTGAGGCTATATATTGTGATACAATTTTATTTTACAAGTGTTTTTCATAGTGTCGTGTAAATTGTAGTATTGTATCATTAATAAAAGGAATTTACCTCATGATAATTTTTTATACCCTCAAAATGTGTTCTTTTCAATAAGTTTAGCTAGTTCTCGGTGAAATATAGTTTTTTCCTACAAATTGAAGTATACAATCCTCTTTTTCTAATATTTTGCACCTATAAATACCTTACGTTTCATTAAGCTAATACATAGAGGAGTAAGATATTATTCATTGTGATATAACGGTATATTGCAAGAGTTTTCCTAGTTTCTTGTAAACTGTAGTGTTATTGTATATATACAAGTAGTTTTACTTATCATTTTGCTATATACCCATAAAATGTAGTGTTTTCATTGATTTTAGCTAGTTATCTGTGAAGAGTTGTTTTGTTTCTACAAATTGAAGTATATTCCTATATATCTGTAGCTATATAGTTTTCGATATTGCTACAAATATATTTTACAAAATTAATAGCTAAAAATATGTATTTTTCATGGAATTCAAGTATCAATTTTAATCTTAAAAACAACTTTTTTTCAAGGGTTTTAATGTATTTTTGAAGTGCTAAAAAATGTCGAAAATTGATATTATTCACCAACCTTTTTGAAAGAGAATTTCAAAATGTGGTTTTACAGTTGGTTTCGTTAGCAAATGCTATTTTAAACTACTGAAAGCTTATAAAAGGTGTTTGAGGCTATATATTGTGATACAATTGTTTATACAAGTGTTTTTCATCGTTTCTTGTAAATTGTAGTGTTATATCATAAAAAAGAGGAATTTACCTTATGATAATGCTTTATACCCTCAAATGTGTTTCTTTTCAATGATTTTTAGCTAGTTTTTTCGGTGAAATATAGCTTTTTTTTCATGAAATTTAAGTTGCAGTTTTAATCTTAAAAATAACATTTTTTCAAGTGTTTTAATGTATTTTTTGAAGTGCTAAAAAAATTATCGAAAATTGACATTATGCAGCTCTTTTTTTGATAGAGATATTCAAAATTTGGTATATTGCTGTTTTCGTAAAAAAATGCTATTTAAAACTACTGTAAGCTTATAAAAGGAGTTTTGAGGTTATATATTTGTGATACAATTGTATATTACAAGTGTTTTTCATAGTTTTTTGTAATTGTAGTGATATTTCATTAATAAAGGAATTTACCTCATGATAATGGTTTTATACCGTCAAAATTTGTTTTCTTTCAATGAGTTTAGCTAGTTTCTCGGTGAAATATAGCTTTTTTCCTACAAATTGAGGTATACAATCCTCTTTTTAGAATAATTTGCACCTTTAAATAGCTTACGTTTCATTAAGCTAATACATAGAAGAGTAAGAGGTTATTTATTGTGATATAACGGTTTATTGCAAGCGTTTCCCTAGTTACTTGTAAACTGTAGTGTTATTGTATATATACATGTAGTCTTACTTATCATATTGCTATATACCCATAAAATGTAGTGTTTTCAATGAGTTTAGCTAGTTATCTGTGAAGAGTTGTTTGTTTCTACAAATTGAAGTATAGTCCTATATATCTGTAGCTATATAGTTTTCGATATTTGATACATATATATTTTACTAAATTAATAGCTAAAAATATGTATTTTTCATGAAATTTTAGTATCAATTCTAATCTTAAAAACAACGTTTTTTCAAGTGTTTTAATGTATTTTTGAAGTGCTAAAAAATGTCGAAAATTAACATTATTCACCAACCTTTTTGAAAGAGAAATTCAAAATGTGGTTTTATAGTTGTTATAGTTAACAAATGCTATTTTAAAACAACTGAAAGCTTATAAAAGTTTTTTTGAGGCTATGTATTGTGATACAATTGTGTATTACAAGTGTTTTTATAGTTTCTTGTAAATTGTAGTGTTTTATCATTAATAAAAGGAATTTACCTCATGATAATGCTTTATACCCTCAGAATGTGTTCTTTTCAATGATTTTAGCTAGTTCTCGGTGAAATATAGCTTTTTTCCTACAAATTGAAGTATACAATCCTTTTTTTAGAATAATCTGCACCTATAAGTAGCCTACGTTACATTAAGCTAATACATAGAAGAGTAAGAGGTTATTTATTGTGATATAACAGTATATTGCAAGCGTTTTCCTAATTTCTTGTAAACTGTAGTGTTATTGTATATATACAAGTAGTTTTACTTATCATATTGCTATATACCCATAATATGTAGAGTTTTCATTGATTTTCGCTAGTTCTCAGTGAAGAGTTGTTTGTTTCTACAAATTGAAGTATATTCCTATAAATGTAGCTATATAGTTTTCGATATTTGCTACAAATATATTTACAAAATTAATAGCTAAAAATATATATTTTTCATAAAATTTAAGTATCAATTTTAATCTTAAAAACAACGTTTTTGCAAGTGTTTTAATGTATTTTTGACGTGCTAAAAAATGTTGAAAATTGACATTATTCACGAAACTTTTTGAAAGAGAAATTCAAAATGTGGTTTTATAGTTGATTTCGTTAGTCAGCAATTATTCCCTACATCATCTACGTACCGACAGTAATAGTGATAATAGTAATGATGATGATAATTTAATATTGATAAAATGAATAATACTGTTATTGTTTTCAATAATAATAATGATAATAATAATGATAAAGATAATAATAATAATGATAATAGCAATAAAAAGAATAATAGAATATTACTATAATTCAAAACAACCACCTAAGCACACAACCACAACACACACACACCACACACACACACACAACACACACACACACACACACAACACCACACACACACACAACACCACACACACACACCACACACACACACACACACACACACACACATACATAAAACCCAACACCCCCTTTCTCCTGCCACTGGTTTGCAGTTCAACTCTCCTGCAGTTTCGAATCTTCTAATATTTTTTGCACTTGTGTCTCCATGTTCAATCTCCNCCAGACTGGAAGAGGCCAATAGAAATATGAAAATAACTATTACATCATGATAGAACAACAGAGGATGAGAGTGTGAGGTTAGTAGTCCTCAAGAAAAAAAACTTGAAAACTTGTTGAAATGTGAAAAAAAATGTTAAAGTAACTCCAAAACTTTAGCCGGCGTTTCTGGAAAAAAGTATTTTCTTTTACTTCAAAGGAATAAAACTCTTTTAGTTTTCATAATAAATGAATTATGTAAAAGGTATATTGATCACAAAATACTACTCTAAAATTATATTCAAAGAAAATTCTTATTTGGGAAATAGTTAGTTATCTGTAGTCCATTTCATCTTATTGACTTACAAAACTTTAACCTTTTCAAAAACATGCTTATAACGTCAGACATGAAACGTTTAAGTTAAATCTGACAGAACTTAGATTTGCATATATAAAAATATTAAACTCATCAACATTCTTCAATTTTGAAACATTAGTATCAGAGATCTATTCGATTAAATATACACCCAAAAATGACACTTTTATTTTTTATATGCAATCTCAAATATTGGCTGATACACTTTTAATACATTGCTAAGACTGTGAAGAAGATTCCCTGAAAGTTGCATTGAAATCCATCGACAAATAAGGGACCCCCCGGAGTCTCCCCTTCATATTATATTATGACTATATTATAACGTTATGCATTATTGACGCCAAACCTAAGAGCATCACAACAGAATAGAATATTACAGGCCAGGAGAAGGAATACATAGGAATAGAGAGGAATAACAGACACCAGGAGACCTATTGGTCTATATTGAGGGTATCTGCTGAATTACATACTACTATTAAACTACATGTAAGATAACAGTTGGAAAAGTATACCTTGTCCCTAAAGAGGATAGAAACATGGAAGTTCCTTTATGAAGAATAAGAGGAATTAAGTATGCTAACTGAAACTACCACTAACCCTAATAATCCTGGGATGTTAATAATATAATTCGCGTGGCAATATCAAAACAAACTCCTATACTTTAAGAAAAAATGAATGATGTTGAGCCGAAGTAATCCAGTTGGGCAGCTGATGCTAAGTATTTATCTATCAAGTTTAGTAGTGTAGTAGTATTAAGAGGAGGAGGAGGAGAAGGAAAAGGAGCATTTGGTAGATACGGACAGGCAAACACACGTACAGGAATATCAACACCACAACACTAACATTTCCAGATAGCGTTCCCGACCCACACCAACAACGAACAACGGGATCCATTTCCCTCCCTAGTGAGGTCTCCGCAATGCACTGAAACAAACCTACGAAACAACGCTTTAAAACACCGGTAATTAATAAAACGGCCGACTGGATCACACTTTTTTTCACAAATGACTGACCAAGGGCATAAAAAAAGTAACAAAATGGCCGCTTTATGGAAAACTTCAACATTTCTGAGTTCAATCAGATTTGTGGCCAACAGTTATTAAGTTACGAGATATTCACACAATTGATGTTATAAGAGAAGAGAATTATCAACGGATTCAAACGAATATTGTTTCTTGTTTGACAAAATTGTATTTATTTATGTCCATATTTACCTTTTTATTATATGGACATATTAGATTCTTTATTTCCTTATCATATTCTTAGGACTGCTCTGACATTATTTATCGCAACTATTATCTGCCGCTCTAAGAAGCTTAAACGTGAGTCACAGCTTAATGGCGGATATGGCGATATTATTAATGATAACAAGGATATTTATGATGATAAAATAATAATGATACTATGAATAACAATAGCAATAATAATAACAATACTGCCAATGACTATAATGTTGAAAAAAACTAGTCATATTAATAATACGAATAATTATGGTACAAAATAAATATATACATAATGACAATACTAATTATAACAGTAGTAGTAACAACAATGCTATGAGGACGTTGTGACAGGTGGTGACAGGTGGTGAAGGACACACGGACTGAGGAATAAATGTTGATAAATGTTGTATTCCCGTGAAGCAGCCTTTGGGCAAAGCTGAACAAGGATGATATATGACACATTTCTCAGCGATTATTCCCTACATCATCTACGTACCGACAGTAATAGTGATAATAGTAATGATGATGATAATTTAATATTGATAAAATGAATAATACTGTTATTGTTTTCAATAATAATAATGATAATAATAATGATAAAGATAATAATAATAATGATAATAGCAATAAAAAGAATAATAGAATGGTACTATAATTCAAAACACCACCTAAGCACACAAACCACACACACACACACACACACACACACACACACACACACACACACACACACACACACACACACACACACACACACACACACACACACACACACACACACACACACACACACACACACACACACACACACACACACACACACACACACACACACACACACACACACACACACACACACACACACACACACACACACACACACACACACACACCACACACATACATACATACACACACACACTTTCTCCTGCCACTGGTTTGCAGTTCAACTCTCCTGCCGCTTCGTAATCTTCGTAATATTTTTTGCACTTGTGTCTCCAGTGTTCAATCTCCATTTTCACGTGTTTGTGAGTAAATATTCATATATACTACAACATAATTATATATACAACAAGTAAATACGTACGTATAGTGCATGTGTCCACCATTAACCAGTAAAGCTAAGGTTCCGAGAGTAGGGTGCGACCCACTGACCACCAAGCCAGCCCCTCACACTGCCACGACTGTTGTTCACATGACACTATTAATCATTGTTTTGTTTACCTCACAACCATTATGTTAGTTACTATTCACTCCAGATGGTCTCCACAAATAGGAAGGAAGCATATAGTTTAGTGCGAGGGAGGAATAGAAGTTTCGGGTAATATGTTCAAATATATCTTCCTTTCATTATTTAGTGGGCGCTCCATAGCTCAGTGGTATAGTGTTCCTGTTTCTATGCAAAACACTTGGGTTCGAATCCCTCACACTGCAATAAAAGTTATCTTTTACCGACCTCGGACCGCGCCACCTCCCCGTCCATGGATCAGCCTCTCTATATTTTTGTTGAGCCCCTAATTTGTAGGAATATTAATTTGTTCACCTTTTATTTGTAAATAGTCAGTGTTTCTTTTTAAATCAAAATTCAATTAAATTCAATTAAAGTGATATTTAACTTACTTTTGTCGCTTAAACTTAAGCTTAAATGTTTCTGTGTTGGTGTGCACAGGGTGGGTGTTGGGGAGCGCGCGTCACAGGCTGAGGGCAACAGGTAAACATAACACTTATAGTAACTCTAATACGCAACCTGCAACTTTATTAATTTACATGTAAGTGCGTGCATTCATTGCAAACTAATTGACAAATGAACCAATTAACGCATAACGAGAGAGAAAAAAAACGATTCGCAGGAAGTAAAAGTTCCCAGAAAAGTGTTCCAGTCCTCTCTTCACACGCCTTTCAGTGTCATTTCACAACACATACATGATTTAGAAAGCAAAAAACTGAGCATTCATAATCCAAATTATTGATCGCAGACAAATATGTATCACTCTTATGTTCTAATTACGTGAATATGTTTGTTGTTGTGTTGTCTGTACTTCCTCTAACAGCAGCCTTCCAAGACCTGCCTCCACCTGCCTGGCCTCGCCCCCTTCATAATAGCGACCACAACAACGGATTAAAAAAAAAAAAATTCTTAAGACGAGCTGTCTCTCTCTCGCCAATAAAAATTAGATTTGGCTTCTGCCGTGCTTTCTAGCTCTTTATTTTACTCATCATGCCTCGCACTAGGCGTAAAAAGCTTTTGAAGGCTCAAGAAAGAGCTCTAAACAGGTCACAACTTGAGCTATTGAAGACCAACAGTGCTGGTGTTGGAAGGTGAAGGTTCACCAACCACCACACCTGTTGGTACAACCTCAACGCTGAACCAAGTTATAGGACAGGCTGTGAAGAGGCCAATAGAAATATGAAAATATCTATTACATCATGATAGAACAACAGAGGATGAGAGTGTGAAGTTAGTGGTCCTCAAGAAAAAAAACCTTATTAACTTGTTGAAATGTATAGGCAAGTTTGATGATTGTGATGGTAAACTCACTGTGCCCACAAGATACGATAATTGTTTTGTGTTTTTGGTAGTGCAACGCGCAGTGAGTGTGAGAAGATTACGTATGAAGATGTGCCTGAACATGTCTCTGATGAAATGATGACGAAGAAAGATGCAACAGACACCAATGATACCCTAGTATTATATTCATATGTAAGTATTTCAGATACATGCCTATATTTATAGTTCTGTAATATTTTTCCCTCGCAAAGAGAAGAAATAAGGGGACCAGGAAGCAATAGTTTGAGCAAAAAATATCTGTAAATAACTGAAAGAATCATGTTAAAGTAACTCCAAAACTGTAGCCGGCGTTTCTGGAAAATTATTTTCTTTTATTTCAAAGCAATACAACTCATTTAGTTTTGATAATAAATGAATTATGTAAAAAGTATTTTGATCACAAAATACTACTCTAAAAATCTTTTCAATAAAATTCTTATTTGGCAAATAGTAAGTTATCTGTAGTTCATTTTATCTTATTGATATACAAAGCTTTTGCCTTTTCAAAAACATGCTTATAACGTCAGACATAAAACGTTTCAGTTAAATCTGACTAAACATAGATTTGCATATATAAAAAAGTTATAAGTTATCAACATTCTTCAAATTTGAAAAATTAGTATCAGAGATCTATTAGATTAAATATACACCCAAAGATGACACTTTTTTTATGGAATCTCAGATATTGGCTGATACACTTTTATACATTGCTAAGACAGTGAAGAAGATTCCCTGAAAGTTGCGTTGAAATCCATCGACAAATAAGGGACCCCCCCCCCCGGAGTCTCCCCTTCATATTACATTATGACTATATTATAACGTTATGCATTATTGACGCCAAACATACGAGCATCACAGCAGAATAGAATATTACAGGCCAGGAGGAGAAGGAATACATAGGAATACAGAGGAAGAACAGACACCAAGAGACCTATTGGTATATTTTAAGTGTATCTGCTGAACTACATACTACTATCAAACTACATGTAAGATAACAGTTGGAAAAGTATACCTTGATGCCATTGATGCTTAATTTTCTTGTATTGTCTGTCAATCCGCTGAACGGCCGGCCTCATGACTGTTATACCATCTCTTCATTTCACTCATTGTGTTCCTCTTTCCATGCTTGACTGTCATATTAATTTTACTCTCCAGTTGGTGTATTATGTCTGTATTGAACTCTTCTGTCGATGAGGCGGTGTAATGTTTATACCAGTTATTCATTTGATCCCTAATGCGTTGCTCATGTTTCTTCGGAACACACAGTCTCTTTCTGGACATACTGTGTCTCCTTACTGTATCAGGGAGAAGGATCTCTCCATACACACCAAAGTGGTCGGATGTCAACGTGTCAACCACCTCACAGTGATGACTCATTGCAGGGTCATTGAGCAGACAGATATAATCAAGCTTGTTCCCCTGTAAATGTGTTGGCTCAGGCCCATTGAGAATATTCAGAACATCTTGGTTGTTTTCCATGCAAGAGACAAGCTTTTTCCCATTATTGTTGGAGCACCCAGAGGCATTATCTCCCAGCTTATAATGGTAGGCATTCAGATCACCCATCAAAAGGCTAGGGTAACCATCAACGAGTTCATATAACTGGCTGAAGTCAAGCATGTTATCCGTTACATAAACATTTATGATTTTAATAAGGATTTTCCCATTTGTATCATATATATTGATTGCTTGTGCTTGACTGTTATCACCCACAAAGGCGTGTTCAATACAGTCAGCTGGGATGTTATTCCTGACATACAGAGCCAGACCTCTGTAGCAACGATGTGCGGCGGGACTCTGTATGCTGTCCACTGTGAAGAGCTGAAACCCTCTGATCTGTATATTATCTGTGGGATCATGGCGTGTTTCTTGTAGACACATTATGTCAAGGTCATTTTGAAGGGAGACCTGTTGTACTTCAATGAGTCTGTTTCTAGGCCCGTTGCTGTTCCAGGTTAGAATCTTTAGCGGCCTGTTGTTCATCGTGCGTCTACATTATTCGTGATAAAAGTAATTCCTGTTGTTGTGTCTTCTCTAAGTTTAGTTATCAAGTCAATGATATCCGCAATTAGGATGTTGTAAGGGCGCGATATCTCCGGTGGTGTTTTCTTAAGTCCAGCCCGAATATCTTTGATATAGAAGTCACGCGGCCATATCGTATTGCTCATAACCACTTCGGCTGATGCAACAAGTTTCTCCTCAATAGAATCTTGTGGCTGTTGTGAAGTGGTCTGTGGCATTGCTGCAATACTGTCCTGGAGGGCATCAATACGTTCATTGACTTGCTGCAGTGCAGACGCAAGGGAGTCAACTTTGGCAGCCATCGTTTCAATCAGATTGGTGACGCTGGGCGACAAATGTGGGGATGGGGGGGTGGGAATACGAGGTGGAGACGAATTTGGCGGGAGTGCTGGCGGTCGTGTTGGAGATAGTTGTGGTGTAGGCGGGGAGGAGACTGAGGGCTTGTTTAACCACGAGGGGGGTGGGAAGTCCTGAGTAGCGTCTGGAGCTTGGTGCTGGGCTTGGGGCTGGGCATGGTGCTTGGCTTGGGGCTGGGCTTGGTGCTGGGCTTGAGGCTGCGCTTGGGTTTGGGCTTGGTGCTGGGCTTGGGGCAGGGCTTGGGGCTGGGCTTGTGCTGGGCTTGAGGCTGCGCTTGGGTTTGGGCTTGGTGCTGGGCTTGGGGCAGGGCTTGGGGCTGGGCTTGGGGCAGGGCTTGGGGCTGGGCTTGGGGCTGGGCTTGGGGCTGGGCTTGGGGCTGGGCTTGGTGCTGGGCTTGGGGCTGGGCTTGGGGCTGGGCTTGGTGCTGGGCTTGGGGCTGGGCTTGGGGCTGGGCTTGGGGCTGGGCTTGGGGCTGGGCTTGGGGCTGGGCTTGGGGCTGGGCTTGGGGCTGGGCTTGGTGCTGGGCTTGGGGCTGGGCTTGGGGCTGGGCTTGGGGCTGGACTTGGGGCTGGGCCTGGTGATGGGCTTGGGGCCGGGTTTGGGGCTGGGCTTGGGGCTGGATTTGGTGCTGGGCTTGGGGCTGGGCTTGGGACTGGACTTGGTGCTGGGCTTGGGGCTGGCTTGGGGCTGGCTTGGGCAGGGCTGGGGCTGGGCTTGGGGCTGGGCTTGGGGCTGGGCTTGGGGCTGGGCTTGGTGCATGGCTGGGCTGGGTTGGGTGGGCTTGGTGCTGGGCTTGGGGCTGGGCTTGGGGCTGGGCTTGGGGCTGGGCTTGGGGCTGGGCTTGGTGCTGGGCTTGGGGCTGGGCTGGGGCTGGGCTTGGGTGGAACTTGGGGCGGGCCTGGTGATGGGCTTGGGGTCGGGTTTGGGGCTGGGCTTGGGGCTGGGCTTGGGGCAGGGCTGGGCTGGCTTGGGGCTGGGCTTGGGGCTGGGCTTGGGGCTGGGCTTGGGAGAGGCTTGGGGCATGGGCTTGGGGCGGGCTGGGGCTGGGCTTGGGGCTGGGCTTGGGGCTGGGCTTGGGCGGGCTTGGGGCTGGGCTTGGGGCTGGGCTTGGGGCTGGGCTTGGGGGCTGGGCTTGGGGGGGCTTGGGGCTGGGCTTGGGCTGGATTGGGGCTGGGCCGGTGATGGGCTTGGGGTCGGGTTTGGGGCTGGGCTTG
>JACEEZ010022817.1:35000-49015 GCA_016584305.1 Chionoecetes opilio
ATGCTGTGGATCAGAATTTCAGATTTTACGCACAAATTTCATGACTAATTTTAAGACTTACCTGGGGTAGTCCTTTAAGACACTGGGAACAGCGTTGGCCTTCAAGGTGATGCGCTTCCTTTTAGCTCCGTGGAGGGTGTTGACAGTGGTGTTTAACTCTTCGGGCTGGAGGTGGAGCTCGCACACACCCGCGTAAACGAGGTTGGCGAAACTTTCGTCACGGGAGATAGCCTGTAAAGATAGTTATCATACGTTAAGTTAAGATAACAATCTACTGTTTTGTTTTTCATTCTTTTAATTGTGGCCAATTGGTATTCCTACCTTGAGCCAGCGGGCACACTAGTCTTTTTTTAGCAGGAAATCAGAAAACTGACTTCCCGCAGGGATTGTCGCCCCCAGCCGCGATGCTCTTCTTTTCCTCGTGCTTTGGGGCGGCATTGGACTACAACACACTTCCTGCCCATGATGCAACTTGAGGTTTTCGGGATCTGTTTTGGGTAGACAAGCATAAACTATACTAAGTCATCTCGATTCTGAAAGCAACAAAACTGAGAAGCATTGAAATTTATATTATGCGGCGTAAAATATGTATATTTTTTACAGCAACACTGGAATTTGAGTTCATGTCAAATCTCACAAACAATGGCATAAGACCGTACATAATGGCGTGTTTATGAGGATGAAAGCCACCTCTTAAAATGTTTTTGGTCTAAAATTCTGCATTATTTAACTTTTCTATATTCATTCAAACAATAAATAATGGTTAGTATGCTTTGCTTTAAGTGAAATTCCCCTGAATTAGATTTTTAGTAACAGCCTTGCGGTGTCATAATTATCTTCATGAGATGGGGGGGGGGTGTTGAGAAAATGTAAGGGGCCATGGCTGAGTGATCTCGTCCTATATACGCCATGTCAAGCAATATGCATATACATATACAACAACTAATCATCCGCCGATAGACTATTGTACCATCATAAGACCCTTGAATGTTACCTATTTATCAACACGGTATTTGGTCATTTTGCGCACACTAAAACGTCATTTCGCCAAAAGGCAATTCGCCCACACGCTGGAGGCATTTCGCCCACATTAGATTACAGTTGTAATAATAAGAGGGTAGGTATATAAGAACACAAGAACTTGCTTTGGTAAAATTGTAGTCTTTTCCAGCCCTTAGTGGGCTTTTTTCTCCAGACTTCACAGATCCGTTCAGATACCTCTAAAACGTAATTATAAAGTAGGGGAGATATGCCCCCCTACACCCTACCTGCCCCCATTAAACGACACCCTGGACCCCTCAAAAATATTATATGGTTACTACTAATCTAACCTCACTAACCAACCATAGGTCATTAATAACCTCCTAGGACACCCCCAAACAAATTAATTACTAACTGGTAAAATTTTAGTTTTCTCCCAGTCTTAGGTCTCGCTAGGAGATTATTTTTAACGTTATAGTGAGGTTAGGATAGTTCCAACGGGTTTAGTTCCAAACGTTATAAAGACCAGCAAAGTATATTGTTCAGTCTTTAGGATGAATACTACATGTAGGATGAGAGATCCTCATTCCAACTTTTGAAAGCTTGTCATATCTTAATGGACCAGTAAGCAGTTAACCATTTTAATTCCATGAATTTGGCTCAGATTTTCTTACACAATTATAATTATGACATGATTTTTTCGGGTGAAGGCACGCGGAGTTTAGGTACCGCAGAGTTTCTTCCTGTAATCTAATACTCATAAAAGTGTTTTTAGCCCAAACCCCCATTCAAAATTATTCAATCGACATGGGACCAAGCCGCTTACCACCTACGATTTATTAATCACTATTATCTTCTTTATCACCCTTATTCCCTCTCTGCACAGCAATCATAGGGTATTAGCAAGGCATTAACACCTTTATTCCCTCTCTGCACAGCCATCATAGGGTGTTATCAAGGCATTGTCACCATTATTCCCCTCTGCACAGCCATCATAGGGTATAAACAAGGCATTAACACCCTTATTCCTTCTCTGCACAGCCATCATAGGGTGTTAGCAATGCATTGTCACCCTTATTCCCTCCCTGCACAGCCATCATAGGGTGTTAGCAAGGCATTGTCACCCTTATTCCCTCTCTGCACAGCCATCATAGGGTGTTAGCAAGGCATTGTCACCCTTATTGCCTCTCTGCAAAGCCATCATAGGGTATTAGCAAGGCATTGTCACCCTTATTCCCTCTCTGTACAGCTATCATAGGGTGTTAGCAAGGCATTGTCACCGTTATTCCCTCGCTGCACAGCAATCATAGGGTATTATCAAGGCATTAACACCCTTAGTCCCTCTCTGTACAGTTATCATAGGGTATTAGCAAGGCATTATCACCCTTATTCCCTCTCTCTACAGCTACTATAGCGTGTCAGCAAGGCATTAACACCCTTATTCCCTCTCACACAGGCATTATGGGCTATCATAGGGTATTAGCAAGGTATTAACACCCTTATTCCCTCTCTGTACAGGCATTAAAGGCTATCTTAGGGTATTATCAAGGCATTAACACCCTTATTCCCTCTCTGTACCTGCATTATAGGGTATTAGCAATGCATTAACACCCTAATTCCCTCTCTGCACAGCCATCATAGGGTATTAGCAAGGCATTAACACCCTTATTCCCTCTCTGTACAGCTAATATAGGGTGTCAGCAAGGCATAAACACCATTATTCCCTCTTTGTACAGCTACTATAGCGTATCAGCAAGGCATTAACACCCTTATTCCCTCTCAAACAGGCATTAAAGGCTATCATAGGGTATTAGCAAGGTATTAACACCCTTATTCCCTCTCTGTACAGGCATTAAAGGATATCTTAGGGTATTAGCAAGGCATTAACACCCTTATTCCCTCTCTGTACAGGCATTAAAGGCTATCTTAGGGTATTAGCAAGGCATTATCACCCTTAATCTCTCTCTACGGGAGACGGAGGGCCTCACCCGCTGCCGCGTGCCTTCACGGCACGAGAGAGGGAGGGCCTCACCCGCCCCCGCGTGCCTTCACAGCAAGGGGAAGGGAGGCCCTCAACAGCCCCCGCGTGCCTTCACAGCAAGGGACACGGAGGGCCTCACCCGCCCCCGCGTGCCTTTACGGCACAGAGCAGGGAGGGCCTCGTCCGCCCCCGCGTGCCTTCACAGCAAGGGGCAGGGAGGGCCTCACCTACCCCCGCGTGCCTTCACAGCGAGGGGCAGGGAGGGCCTCACCCGCCCCCACGTGCCTTCACAGAACTAAGCAGGGAAAGCCTCACCCGCCCCCGCGTGCCTTCACAGCACGAGGCAGGAAGGGCCTCACCCGCCCCCGCGTGCCTACACGGCACGGGGCAGGGAGAGCCTCACCCGCCCCCACGTGCCTTCACGGCACGGGGCAGGGAGGGCCTCACCCGACCCCGCGTGCCTTCACAGCACGAGGCAGGGAGGGCCTCACCCGCCCCCGCGTGCCTTCACGGCACGAGGCAGGGAGAGCCTCGTCCGCCCAGCGTGCCTTCACGGCACGAGTCAGGGAGGGCCTCACCCACCCCCGCGTGCCTGCACTTCACGGGACAGGGAGGGCCTCACCCGCCCCAACGTGCCTTCACGGCACGGGGTAGGGAGGGTCTCCCCCTCCCCCGCGTGCCTTCACGGCACGAGGCAGGGAGGGCCTCACCCGCCCCCGCGTGCCTTCACTGCACGAGGCAGGGAGGACCTCACCCGCCCCCGCGTGCCTTCACGGCACGAGGCAGGGAGGGCCTCACCCACCCTCATGTGCGTTCACGGCACGAGGCAGGGAGAGCCTCACCCGCCCCCGCGTGCCTTCACTGCACGAGGCAGGGAGGGCCTAACCCGCCCTCGCGTGCCTTCACGGCACGAGGCAGGGAGAGCCTCACCCGCCCCCGTGTGCCTGCACGGCACGAGGCAGGGAGGGCCTCACCCACCCCCGCGTGCATTCACGACTCGGGGCAAGGAGGGCTTCACCCCCCCCCCCCCCCCCGTGCCTGCACAGCACGGGGCAGGGAGGGCCTCACCCGCCCGCGCGTGCCTTCACGGCACGAGGCAGGGACGGCCTCACCCGCCCGCGCGTGCCTTCACGGCACGAGGCAGGGACGGCCTCACCCGCCCGCGCGTGCCTTCACGGCACGAGGCAAAGAGGGCCTCACCCGCCCGCGCGTGCCTTCACGGCACGAGGCAGGGACGGCCTCACCCGCCCCCGCGTGCCTTAACAGCACGGGGCTGAGAGGGCCTCTTCCTTTCCCGCGTGCCTCGACAGCACGGGGCAGGGAGACCCTCACCCGCCCCCGCGTGCCTTCACAGCACGGGGCAGGGAATGCCTCACCCGACCCCGCGTGCCTGCACGACACGGGGCAGTGAGAGCCTCACCCGCCCCGCGTGCCTTCACGGCAAGGGGTAGGGAGGGCCTCACCCGCCTCCGCGTGCCTGCACAGCACGGGTTAGGGAGGGCCTCACCTGCCCCCACGTGCCTGCACAGCACGGGGCAGGGAGGGCCTCACCGCCCCGGCGTGCCGTCACAGCACTGGGCAGGGAGGGCCTCACCCACCCCCGCGTGCCTTGACAGCACGGGGCAGGGAGGGCCGCACCCTCCCCCGCGTGCCTTCACAGCACGGGGTAGGGAGGGCTTCACCCGCCCCCGCGTGCCTGCACGACACGGGGCAGGGAGGGCCTCACCCGCCCCCGCGTGCCTTCACAGCACGGGGCAGGGAGGGCCTCACCCGCTCCCGCGTGCCTGCACGACACGGGGCAGGGAGGGCCTCACCCGCTCCCGCGTGCCTGCACGACACGGGGCAGGGAGGGCCTCACCCGCCCCCGCGTGCCTTCACGGCAAGGGGTAGGGAGGGCCTCGACCGCCCCCGCGTGCCTGCACAGCACGGGTTAGGGAAGGCCTCACCCGCCCCCGCGTGCCTGCACAGCACTGGGCAGGGAGGGCCTCACCCGCCCCCGCGTGCCTTCACGAAACGGGGCAGGGAGGGCCTCACCCGCCCCCGCGTGCCTTCACAGCACAGGGCAGGGAGGACCTCACCCACCCCCGCGTGTCAGCACAGCACGGGGCAGGGAGGGCCTCACCCAACCCCGCGTGCCTGCACGACACGGGGCAGGGATGGCCTCCTCCGCCTCCGCGTGCCTTCATGACACGGGGCAGGGAGGGCCTCACCCGCCCCCGCGTGCCTTCACGGCACGAGGCAGGGAGGGCCTCACCCGCCCCCACGTGCCTTCACGAAACGGGGCAGGGAGGGCCTCACCCGCCCCCGCGTGCCTTCACAGCATGGGGCAGGGAGGACTTAACCCAGCCCCAGTGTGTCTGCACAGCACGGTGCAGGAAGGGCCTCACCCTCCCCCGCGTGCCTGCACGACATGGGGCAGGGATGGCCTCACCCGCCTCCGCGTGCCTTCATGACACGGAGCAGGGAGGGCCTCACTCGCCCCCGCGTGTCTTCACGACACGGGGCAGGGAGGGCCTCACCCGCCCCCGCGTGCCTTCACGACACGGGGAAGGGAGGGCCTCACCCGCCCCCGCGTGCCTGCACTGCACGTGGCAGGGAGGGCCTCACCCGCCCGCGCGTGCCTTCACGGCATGAGGCATTGAGGGCCTCACCCGCCCCCACGTGCCTTCACAGCACGGGGCAGGGAGGGCCTCACCCACCCCCGCGTGCCTTCACAGCACGGGGTAGGGAGGGCTTCACCCGCCCCCGCGTGCCAGCACGACACGGGGCAGGGAGGGTCTCACCCGCCCCCGCGTGCCTTCACGGGAAGGGGCAGGGAGGGCTTCATCCGCCCCCGCGTGCCTGCACGGCACGGGTTAGGGAGGGCCTCACCCGCCCCCGCGTGCCTGCACAGCACGGGGCGGGGAGGGCCTCACCCGCCCCCGCGTGCCTTCACGACACGGGGCAGGGAGGGCCTCACCCGCCCCCGCGTGCCTTCACAGCACGGGGCAGGGAGACCCTCACCCGCCCCCGCGTGCATGCACAGCACGAGGCAGGGAGGGCCTCACCCACCCCCGCGTGCCTGCACAGCACGGGGCAGGGAGGGCCTCACCCACTCCCGCGTGCCTGCACGACACGGGGCAGGGAGGCCTCACCCACCCCCGCGTGCCTTCACAGCGAGGGGCAAGGAGGGCATCACCCGCCCCCACGTGCCTTCACAGAACGAAGCAGGGAGGGCCTCACCCGCCCTAGGGCCTTCACAGCACGAGGCAGGAAGGGCCTCACCCGCCCCCGCGTGCCTACACGGCACGGGGCAGGAGGGCCTCATCCGCCCCCGCGTGCCTTCACGGCACGGGGCAGGGAGGGCCCCTCCCGCCCCCGCGTGCCTTCACGGCACGAGGCAGGGAGGGCCTCATCCGCCCCCGCGTGCCTTCACGGCACGAGGCAGGGAGAGCCTCACCCGCCCCCGCGTGCGTTCACGGCACGAGGCAGGGAGGGCCTCACCCACCCCCGCGTGTCTGCACGACACGGGGAAGGGAGGACCTCACCCACTCTCGCGTGCCTGCACGACAAGGGGCAGGGAGGGCCTCACCTGCCCTTGCGTGCCTACACGGCACGAGGCAGGGACGGCCTCACCCGCCCCCGCGTGCCTTCACGGCACGAGGCAGGGAGGAGCTCACCCACCCCCGTGTGACTGCACGACACAGGGCAGGGAGGTTCTAACCCGCACCCGCGTGCCTTCACGGCACGAGGCAGGGAGGGCCTCACCCGCCCCTGCGTGCCTGCACGGCATGAGGCAGGGAGAGCCTCACCCGCCCCCGCGTGCATGCACAGCACGAGGCAGGGAGGGCCTCACCCACCCCCGCGTGCCTGCACAGCACGGGGCAGGGAGGGCCTCACCCTCCCCCGCGTGCCTTCACAGGACGAGGCAGGGAGGGCCCCACCCGCCCCCGCGTGCCTTCACGAAACGGGGCCGGGAGGGCCACACCCGCCCCCTCCTGCCTGCATGACACGGGGCAGGGAGGGCCTCACCCGCCCCCGCGTGCCTTCACAGCACGAGGCAGGGAGGGCCTCAACCGCCCCCGCGTAACTTCACAGCACGAGGCAGGGAGGGCCTCACCCGCCCCCGCGTGCCTTCACAGCACGAGGCAGGGAGGGCCTCACTCGCCCCCGCGTGCCTTTACAGCACGAGGCAGGAAGGGCTTCACCCGCCCTGGCGTGCCTTCACAGCATGAGGCAGGGAGAGCCGCACCCGGCCCCGCGTGCCTTCACAGCACGAGGCAGGGAGGGCCTCACCCGCCCCCACGTGCCTTCACAGCACGAGGCAGGGAGGGCCTCACCCGCCCCCGCGTGCCTTCACAGCACGAAGCAGGGAGGGCCTCACCCGCCCCCGCGTGCCTTCACAGCTCGAGGCAGGGACGGCCTCACCAGCCCCCGCGTCCCTACACAGAAGGAGGCAGGAAGGGCCTCCCCCTCCCCCTCGTGCTTCACAGCACGAGGCAGGGAGGGCGTCACCCGCCCCCGTGTGCCTTCACAGCACGAGGACAGGGAGGGCCTCACCCGCTCCCGCGTGTCTGCACAGCACGGGGCATGGAGGGCCTCGACCGCCCCCGCGTGCCTTCATGGCAAGTGGCAGGGAGGGCATCACCCGCCCCCGCGTGCCTGCACGGCACGGGGCAGGGAGGGCCTCACCCGCCCCCGCGTGCCTTCACGGCAAGGGGCAGTGAGGGCCTCACCCGACCCCGCATGCCTGCATGGTAAGGGGCAAGGAGGGCCTCACCTCGCCTCAACCAATAGGTTGGAGTTGAGAAGATTGGAACCCATAAGGTGTCTTTACTCTTTCTGCTCTAACCATCACAGCCTTCGTTACATGCACCCTCAAAATAGAGTTAAGAAGTGCAGGTTGGAGTTAAGAAGAATGGAACGTAAACCATAACATTAGGGGTAAAGAATATTAAAATCAAATCAAAATCCTCCCTGACCGTCCTCCAGGCCACTGCCTCCACGCTGGCGACCACCGCCAGCGCCACCGCAGGGCCTCACCAGCCCCGCGTGCCTTCACGGCACGGGTGAAGGAGGGCCTCACCAGCCCCTGCGTGCCTTCACGGCACGGGTGAAGGAGGGGCTGGTGAGGCCCCAGTATGCTATCACGGCACGGGGCAGGGAGGCCCTCACCCGCCCCCGCGTGCCTTCACGGCACGAGGCAGGGAGGGCCTCATCCACCCACTCCGTGCCTTCACAGCATGAGGCAGGGAGGGCCTCACCCGCCCCCGCGTGCCTGCACGGCACGGGGCAGGGAGGGCCTCACCCGCCCCCGCGTGCCTTCACGGCACGGGGCAGGGAGGGCCTCACCCGCCCTCGCGTGCCTTCACGGCACGAGGCAGGGAGGGCCTCACCCGCCCCCGCGTGCCTGCACGACACTGGGCAGGGAGGGCCTCACCCGCCCCCGCGTGCCTTCACAGCACGAGGCAAGGATGGCCTCATCAGCCCCCGCGTGCCTTCACAGCACGAGGCAGGGACGGCCTCACCAGGACCCCGTGTGCCTTCACGTCAAGGGACAAGGAGGGCCTCATCCTCCCCCGTGTGCCTTCACAGCACGCGAGGCAGGGAGGGCCTCACCACCCCCGCGTGCCTTCACGGCATGGGGCAGAGAGGTCCTCACCCGCCCCAGCGTGCCTTCACAGCAAGAGGAAGGGAGGGCCTCATCCGCCCCCGCGTGCCTTCACAGCACGAGGCAGGGAGGGCCTCACCCGCCCCCGCGTGCCTTCACAGCAAGAGTGAGGGAGGGCCTCATCCACCCCCGCGTGTCTTCACAGTACGAGGCAGGGAGGGCCTCACCCGCCCACGCGATTGTTCACGACAAGGGACAGGGAGGACCTCACCGCCCCCGTGTGCCTTCACGGCAAGGGGCAGGGAGGGTCTCACCCGCCCCCGCGTTCCGTCACGGCAAGGGGCAGGGAGGGCCTCACCCGCCCCTGTGTGCCTTCACGGCACGAGGCAGGGAGGGCATCATCCTCCCCTGTGTGCCTTCACGGCAAGGGGCAGGGAGGGCATCACCCGTCCCGCGTGCCTTCACGGCAAGGGGCAGGGAGGGCCTATCCCGCTCCGGGCGTGCCTTCACAGCACGAGATAGGGAGGGCCTCTACCGCCCCCGCTAGCCTTCACGGCAAGGGACCGGGAAGGCATTACCCGCAACCGCGTGCCTTCACGGCAAAGGGCATGGAGGTCATCACCCGTCATCGCGTGCCTTCACAGCACGAGGCAGGGAGGGCCTCACCCGTTCCCGCGTTCCTTCACGGCACGAGGCAGGGAGGGCCTAACCCGCCCCCGCGTGCCTTCACGGCAAGGGACAGGTAGGGCCTAACCCGCCCCCGCGTGCCTTCACGGCAATGGGCAGGGAGGGCCTCACCCGCCCCGCGTGCCTTCACGGCTCGAGGCAAGGAGGGCCTCACCCGCCCCCGCTTGCCTTCACATCACGAGGCAGGGAGGGCCTCACCCGCCCCCGCGTGCCTTCACAGCACGATGCAGGGAGGGCCTCATCAGCCCCGCGTGCCTTCACAGCACGAGGCAGGGTCGGCCTCACCCGCCCCCGTGTGCCTTCACGTCAAGGGACAGGGAGAGCCTCATCCGCCCTTGCGTGCCTTCACGGCAAGGGGCAGAGAAGTCCAAACCCACCCCCGCGTGCCTTCACAGGAAGAGGCAGGGAGGGCCTCATCCAGCCTCGAGTGCCTTCATAGCACGAGGCAGGGAGGGCCTCATCAGCCCCTGCGTGCCTTCACAGCAAGAGGAAGGGAGGGCCTCATCCGCCCCCGCGTGTTTTCACAGTACGAGGCAGGGAGGGCCTCACCCGCCCTCGCGTGCCTTCACGGCAAGGGACAGGGAGGACCTCACCCGCCCCCGCGTGCCTTCACGGCAAGGGAAAAGGAGGGCCTCACCCGCCCCTGTGTGCCTTCACAGCACGAGGCAGGGAGGGCCTCCCCCGGCCTCGCGTGCCTTCACGGCAAGGGGCAGGGAAGGCATCACCCGCTCCTGTGTGCCTGAACGGCAAGGGACAGGGAGGGCCTCTACCGCCCCCGCGTGCCTTCACAGCAAGAGACAGGGAAGGCATCACCCGCAACCCCGTGCCTTCACGGAAAGGGCAGGGAGGGCATCACCCGTCACCGCGTGCCTTCATAGCACGAGGCAGGGAGGGCCTCACCCGTTCCCGCGTTCCTTCACGGCACGAGGCAGGGAGGGCCTAAACCGCCCCCGCGTGCCTTCACGGCAAGGGACAGGTAGGGCCTAACCCGCCCCCGCGTGCCTTCACGGCAATGGGACCGGGAGGGCCTCAACCGCCCCGCGTGCCTTCACGGCTCCAGGCATGGAGGGCCTCACCCGCCCCCGCGTGCCTTCACATCACGAGGCAGGGAGGGCCTCACCCGACCCCGCGTGCCTTCACAGCACGAGGCAGGGAGGGCCTCATCAGCCCCCGCGTGCCTTCACAGCACGAGGCAGGGACGGCCACACCCGCCCCCGTGTGCCTTTACGTCAAGGGACAGGGAGAGCCTCATCCGCCCCCGCGTGCCTTCACAGCACGCGAGGCAGGGAGGGCCTCACCAACCCCGCGTGCCTTCACGGCAAGGGGCAGAGAAGTCCAAACCCACCCCCGCGTGCCTTCACAGGAAGAGGCAGGGAGGGCCTCATATGCCCTCGCGTGCCTTCATAGCACGAGGCAGGGAGGGCCTCACCAGCCCCCGCGTGCCTTCACAGCAGGAGGCAGGGAGGGCCTCATCCGCCCCCGCGTGTCTTCTTAGTACGAGGCATTAAGGGCCTTACCCGCCCCCGCGTGCCTTCACGGCAAGGGACAGGGAGGACCTCACCCGCCCCCGTGTGCTTTCACGGCAAGGGGCAGGGAGGGTCTCACCCGCCTCCACGTGCCGTCACGTCAAGGAGCAGGGAGGGCCTCACCCAACCCCGCGTGCCTTCACGGCAAGGGAAAAGGAGGGCCTCACCCGCCCCTGTGTGCCTTCACGGCACGAGGCAGGGAGGGCCTCACCCGGCCTCGCGTGCCTTCACGGCAAGGGGCAGGGATGGCATCACCCGCTCCTGTGTGCCTTCACGGCAAGGGACAGGGAGGGCCTCACCCGCCCTCGCGTGCCTTCACGGCAAGGGGCAGGGAAGGCATCACCCGCCCTCGCGTGCCTTCACGGCAAGAGGCAGGGAGGGCCTCACCCGCCCCCGTGTGCCTTCACGGCAAGGGACAGGGAGGGCCTCACCCGCCCCCGCGTGCCTTCACGGCAAGGGACAGGGAAGAACTCACCCGCCCCTGTGTGCCTTCACGGCACGAGGCAGGGAGGGCCTCACCCTGCCCCGCGTGCCTTCACTGCACGAGGCAGGAAACGCCTCACCCGCCCCCATGTGCCTTCACGGCAAGGGTCAGGGAGGGCCTCATCCGCCCCCGTGTGCCTTCACGGCAAGGGACAGGGAAGGCCTCACCTCGCCCCCGCGTGCCTCCACGGCAAGGGACAGGGAGGGCCTCACCCGCCCCCGCGTGCCTTCACTGCACGAGGCAGGGGGGGCGTCACCTGCTCCCATGTGCCTTCACGGAAAGGGACATGGAGGGCCTCATCCGGCTCCACGTGCCTTCACGGCAAGGGACAGGGAGGGCCTCACCCGCCCCCGCGTGCCTTCACGGCACAAGGCACGGAGGTCCTCACCCGCCCCTATGTGCCTTCATGGCAAGCGACAGGGAGGGCCTCACCCGCCCCCGCGTGCCTTCACAGCACGGGGCAGGGAGGGCGTCGCCTCGCCCCCGCGTGCCTGCACAACACGCGGCGGGTGAGGGCTTCACCCGCCCCCGCGTGCCTTCACAGCTATGGGCAGGGAAAACCTCACCGGCACCCGTATGCCTTCACAGTTAAGGGCAGGGAGGGCATCACAGGGACAGAAGGGGCCTCACCAACCCCCGCGTGCCTTCAAGGCACGAGGCAGGGAGGGCTTCACCCGCCCCCCTGTGCCTTTATGGCAAGGGTCAGGGAGGGACTCACCCGCCCCCGTGTGCCTTCACGGCAATGGACAGGGAGGGCCTCACCCGCTCCATTGTGCCTTCCCGGCACGAGGCAGGGAGGGCCTCACCCGCCCCCATATGCCTTCATGGCAAGGAACAGTGAGGAACTCACCCGGCCTCGCGTGCCTTCACGGCAAGGGACAGGGAGGGCCTCACCTCGCCCCGCGTGCCTTCACGCCAAGGGACTGGAAGGGCCTCACCCGCCCCCGCGTGCCTTCACTGCACGAGGCAGGGAGGGCCTCACCCGCTCCCATATGCCTTCACGGCAAGGGACAGGGAGGGCCTCAATCGGCCTCACGTGCCTTCACGGCAAGGGACAGGGAGGGCCTCACCGAGACCACCGAGAGACAAGGCCTGGTGGATCGCCCGTGACGTCACACCATAAGGATGCCACCCGCTCCGCTCCCCGTACAAGTTTACCTACCTAATATAATGTTTATCAGTATAAAAGATATACTGTTATCTTCGGAAATGTTTGTTCTATAATATTATCAAATAAAAAACCGTAAAACACACAAAGAAAAGGCCATTATGAGAATTTCAAGAAATATGCATTAACTTAAACTCTTCGCCCTTTAATATTTTGCTCCCAAACATTTTACATGGAGAATATCAATAGAAGCGGAGTTTAATTAGCTTTCCATTGATATACTTCGTTTAGTGATAAATGAATTAGCGGCATGCATAAATTAGCGTTAACTAAATATAAAAAATCATGAAATCGGGTAATTTCCTACCTAATATATGTTTATCAGTATAAAATATATACTGTTATCTTCGGAAATGTTTGTTCTATAATATTATCAAATAAAAAACCGTAAAACACATTAAAGAAATGCCATTATGAGACTTTCAAGAAATATGCATGAACTTTTCGCCATTTAATATTTTGTGCAAAAACTTTTTACATGGAGAACATCAATAGAAGCGGAATTTAATTAGCTTTTCATTGATATATTTCCTTTTCTGATAAATAAATTAGAACTATGCATAAATTAGCGTTAACTAAATAAATAACATCATGAAATCGGGTAATTTCCCAGATTTCATGATGTTATTTATTTAGTTAACGCTAATTTATGCATGGTTCTAATTAATTTATCAGAAAAGGAAATATATCAATGGAAAGCTAATTAAATTTCGCTTCTATTGATATTCTCCATGTAAAAAGTTTTTTCACAAAATATTAAATGGCGAAAAGTTTAAGTTCATGCATATTTCTTGAAAGTCTCATAATGGCATTTCTTTAGTGTGTTTTACGGTTTTTTTATTTGATAATATTATAGAACAAACATTTCCGAAGATAACAGTATATATTTTATATTGATAAACATATATTAGGTAGGAAATTATACGATTTCATGATTTTTTATATCTAGTTAACGCTAATTTATGCATGCCGCTAATTCATTTATCACTAAACGAAATATATCAATGGAAAGCTAATTAAACTCCGCTTCTACTGATATTCTCCATGTAAAATGTTTGCGAGCAAAATATTAAATGGCGAAGAGTTTAAGTTAATGCATATTTCTTGAAAGTCTCATAATGGCCTTTTCTTTGTGTGTTTTACGGTTTTTTATTTGATAATATTATAGAACAAACATTTACGAAGATAACAGTATATCTTTTATACTGATAAACATTATATTAGGTAGGTACAATTGTACGGGGAGCGGAGCGGGTGGCATCCTTATGGTGTGACGTCACGGGCGATCCACCAGGCCTTATCATCTCGGTGGCCACGGCCTCACCCGCCCTCGCGTGCTTTCACGACACGAGGCACGATGGTCCTCACCCGCCCCCATGTGCCTTCACGGCAAGGTACAGGGACGGACTCACCCGCCCACGCGTGCCTTCACAGCACGGGGCTGGGAGGGCCTCACCTCGCCCTCGCGTGCCTGCACAACACGGGGCGGGTGAGGGCTTCACCCGCCCCCGCCTGCCTTCAAAGCTATGGGCAGGGAAAGCCTCACCGGCCCCGGTATGCCTTTAAAACAAGGGGCAGGAGAGGGGCATACCCCGGGG
>JACEEZ010022818.1:0-5000 GCA_016584305.1 Chionoecetes opilio
GGAGGGAAAGAGGGGCAGAAAAAAGAAGAAGAAAGGAAAAAAAGGATTAGTTTTGGTGTGTGTGGGGGTGTGTGTGTGTTTTGTGTGGGGTGTGTGTGTGTCTGTTGTGTGGTGTGGTGTGTCTGTGTGTGTGTGTGATGTTGTGTTGTGTTGGGGTGTGTGTGTGTGTGTGCGTGTTGTGTGTGTTGTGTGTGTGTGTGGTGGTTTGTGTTCTCTGTATGTGTGTTGTGGTGTGTGTTGTGTCTGTATTGTTGGGGTGTGTGTTTGTGGGGTGTGTGTGTGTGTGTGTGTGTTGGGGGTTTTTCTGGTCTGTGTTGTTTGTCTGTGTCTGTGTCTGGTGTGTGTGTGTTTCGTGTGTGTGTGTGTGGTGTGTGTGTGTGGGTGTGGTTTTTGGGGTGTGTGTATGTGTGTGTGTGTGGTTTTTGTATGTGTGGTTTGTGTGTGTCTGTGTCCCCCTGTATGTGTATGTGTCTGTGTTCTGTATGGTATATGTGTGTAAATTTCTGTGTCTCTGTATGTGTTGTGTGGTGTGTCTGTGTCTGGGTTTTTGTGTTTGTGTGTATCTTGTGTCTTGTCTGTTTTCTTTTTTGTGCTCTGATGTTGTGTTGTGTGTGGTGTTTTGTCTGTGTCTGTGTCTTGTCTCTGTCTGTGCTGTGTGTGTGTGTGTGTGGTTTTTTGTGTTGTGGTGTGTGTTTTTTGTATTCACTAGTTGTATTTTACAGAGCCAGAGCAAGCTCGTGTGGCCCCGCTCCATATCAAAATTTTTATCAATCATCCTTGGGGCTTGTGTTGGGGGAACCACCACCCCGGGGGCAGGTCACAAACCCCCGGCTAACACCCGGGACCCTTCACTGCTGGGTGGAAGGGCTCGGGTTTTTAAAGGAAAAAACCCCTGTTTCCCCTCCCCCCGAGATCGCCCCCGGGGCTTTCGTTGTGAACCGAGCGTCTTCCCCCACACCCCGGGAGACCCAGGGGTGTGTGTCTGTGTGTGTGTGTGTTTGTGTCTGTATGTGGTGGTGTGACTGTGTGTGCGTGTGTGTGTGTGTGTGTGTGTGTTGTGTGTGTGTGTGTTGTGTGTGTGTGTGTTGTTTTCGTGTCTGGTGTGTGTGTGTGTGTGTGTGTGTGTGGTTTTGTGTCTTTTGTGTGGTGTGTTTGTGCATCACACAGCACTGTACATACACATCACACATGCACTGTACATCACACATGCACTGATACATCACATACCCATCACTGATACATACACATAAACATGCCTGATACATACCCATGCACGATACATACACAACACAATGCACTGATACATCACACATGCACGTACATACCATACTACATCCTGATACATCACACATCACGATACATACACACATGCACTGATACATACACATACAACCCTGCACTGATACAAAAAACAGCACTAATACCTAAAACATACGCCCCCTGCACTGATCATACACACTGCACTGATACATACACAAAAAAACATGCCCCCTGGGTACATACATCATGCCTGATACAACACATACATACATGCACTGATACATACACACATTCACTGATACATACACATACACACATGCACTGATACATACACACATGCACTAAATACATACACATACATACTGCACTGATACATACACACATGCACTGATACATACACATACACACATGCACTGATACATACACATACATACATACATACATGCACTGATACATACACACATGCACTGATACATACACATACACACATGCACTGATACATACACATACACACATGCACTGATACATACACACATGCACTGATACATACACATACACACATGCACTGATACATACACACATGCACTGATACATACACATACACACATGCACTGATACATACACATACACACATGCACTGATACATACACATACACACATGCACTGATACATACACATACACACATGCACTGATACATACACACATGCACTGATACATACACACATGCACTGATACATACACATACACACATGCACTGATACATACACATACATACATGCACTGATACATACACACATGCACTGATACATACACATACACACATGCACTGATACATACACACATGCACTGATACATACACATACATACATGCACTGATACATACACACATGCACTGATACATACACATACACACATGCACTGATACATACACACATGCACTGATACATACACATACATACATGCACTGATACATACACACATGCACTGATACATACACATACACACATGCACTGATACATACACACATGCACTGATACATACACATACACACATGCACTGATACATACACACATGCACTGATACATACACACATGCACTGATACATACACACATGCACTGATACATACCAAAATCACACCTTTTGCACTTGATACCATACACACATGCACTGATACATACACATACACACATGCACTGATACACTACACCATACACACATGCCTGATACATACCATCCCATGCACTGATACAAATACCACCTTCAAACCAGCACTGATACATACACATACACACATGCCACTGATACATACACATACATACATGCACGATACATACACACATGCACTGATACATACACATACATACATGCACTGAAATACCACACATGCACTGATACATACACATACATACATGCACTGATACATACACACATGCACTATACATACACACTACATACATACTTTGCACTGATACATACACACATGCACTGATACATACATACATGCACTGATACATACACACATGCACTGATACATACACATACATACATCCCCTGAATACTACACACATGCACTGATACATACACACATGCACTGATACATATACACATACATACAAATGCACTGATACATACACACTGCACTGTACATACACACATGCACTGATACATCACACATACTAAATCCACTGATATCTACACACATGCACTGATACATACACAATCACATCATAACATAACACATGCACTGATACATACACACATGCACTGATACATACACACATGCACTGATACTTTACACATATACCATGCACTGATACATACACAATGCACTGATACATACACACATGCACTGATACATACACATAATATACAAAATGCACTGATACATACACACATGCACTGATACATACACACATGCACTGATACATCCCAAACACATGCACTGATCATACACCTTTATACACATGCACTGATACATACACATACAACATGCACTGATACATACACACATGCACTGATACATACACATACACACATGCACTGATACACACACTGCACTGATACATACACATACACACATGCACTGATACATACACACATGCCTGATACATACCATCACATGCACTGATACATACAACATACAAAACCCATGCACTGATACATACACACATGCACTGATACATACACATAAAACATGCACTGATACATACACACATGCACTGATACATACAAAATACAAATAACATGCACTGATACTTTACACACATGCACTGATACATACACACATGCACGATACATACACCACACACTGAAACTGATACATACACACATGCACTGATCATACACATAACACATGCACTGATACATACACACATGCACTGATACATACACAAACATGCACTGATACAAAACACATAAAAACCATGCATGATACATACACCACATGCACTGATACATCCCACAACATGCACTGATACATACACACATGCACTGATACATACAAAACCATGCACTGATACATACACACATGCACTGATACATACACATACAACATGCACTGATACATACACACATGCCTGATACATACCCCATTAACATACATGCACTGATACATACACACTGCACTGATACATACACACATGCACTGATACATACACACATGCACTGATACATACACACATGCACTGATACATACACACATGCACTGATACATACACACATGCACTGATACATACACACATGCACTGATACATACACACATGCACTGATACATACACATACACATGCACTGATACATACACACATGCACTGATACATACACACATGCACTGATACATACACACATTGCATTGATACATACACCAATACATACATGCACTTGATACATACACACATGCACTGAACATACACATAAACATGCACTGATACATACACACATGCACTGATACATACACATACAACATGCACTGATACATACAACATGCACTGATACATACCCCATACAAAAAACAATGCACTGATACATACAAAACCACTCACTGATACATACACACATGCACTGATACATACACATACACACATGCACGGATACATACACACATGCACTGATACATACACATACACACATGCACTGATACATACAAAACAATGCACTGATACACAAAACACATAACATCCCAAATTCACTGTACATACAAAACAATGCACTGATACATACCCCACATGCACTGATACATACACATACACACATGCACTGATACATACAACATGCACTGATACATACACATACACACATGCACTGATACATACACACATGCACTGATACTTTACACAAAAACATCATAACATACACACATGCACTGATACATACACCACTGCACTGATACATACACACATGCACTAATACATACACATAACACATGCACTGATACATACACATACATACATCCCATACTGATACATCACACATGCACTGATACATACAAAACATCACCTGATACATACCAAAAACATGCACTGATAAAATACAACATGCACTGATACATACACACATGCACTGATACATACCAAAACACATGCACTGATACATACACATACATACATGGCACTGGATCCATACACAACATGCACTGATACATACACAATACAAATACATCAACTGATAAAATACACCCCATGCATGATACAAAACACATACACATGCACTGATACATACACACATGCACTGATACATACACA
>JACEEZ010022818.1:10000-17204 GCA_016584305.1 Chionoecetes opilio
GGTGGTGGGGTAGTAGTGGTTGTGGGTGGTGGTGGTGGTGGTAGTGGTGGTGGTGGTGGTGGTAGTTTGGGGGTGGTGGTGGTGGGAGTGGTGGTGGTGGTGGTGGTGGTGG
Source organism: Chionoecetes opilio (assembly GCA_016584305.1). Taxonomy (NCBI): domain Eukaryota; kingdom Metazoa; phylum Arthropoda; class Malacostraca; order Decapoda; family Majidae; genus Chionoecetes; species Chionoecetes opilio. The sequence goes on from JACEEZ010022818.1 coordinate 10,113, forward strand.
TTGGTAGTGATGGTGGTGGTTTGGGGGTAGTGGTGGTTGTGGTAGTAGTTTGGGGGTGGTGGTGTGGTGGTGTGTGGTGGTGGTGGTTGGGGGTGGGAGTGGTGGGGGGGTTGTGGTAGTGGTAGTGGTGGTGGTGGGTTGGGGGTGGTGGTGGGTGTTGGGGGGTGGTGGTTGGTGGTGGGGGTTGGTTTGGGAGTGGTGGTGGTGGGGGGTTGTGGGGGGGGGGTTGGGAGTGGTGGTGGGGGTGGGGGTGGTTTGGGGGTGTTGGTTGGGGTGGGGTGGTGGGTGGGAGTGGTTGTGGTGGTGGTGTGGTGGGGGTAGGGGGGTTTGGGGTTTTGGGGGGTAGTGGTGGGGTGGGGGGTAGTGGTGGTGGTGGGGGTGGTTAGTGGTGGGGGGTGGGGGTGGTGGTGGTTGGTAGTGGTGGGGGTGGGGGTGGTTTGGGTGGTTGGGGGTGGGAGTTTGGGGGTGGTTGGGGGGGGGGTTGGGGGTGGGGGTGTGGTTTGTGGTGGTGGTGGGGGTTGGGGGGGTTTTGTAGGGGGTTGGTTTGGGGGTGGGGAGTGGTGGGGGTGGTGGTGGTTTGGGGGGGTGGTTTGGGGGTGGTGTGGTGGTGGTGGGGGTTTGGGGGGGGTTGTGGTGGTTTGGTTTGGGGGTGGTTTGTGGTGGTTGGGGGGGTTTTTGGTGGTGGGGGTGTGGGTGGGGGTGGTGGTTGTTGGGTTGGGGGTGTTAGGGGGTGGTGGGTTTGGGTTTTGGTGGGGAGGGGGGGTGGGTTTTTGGGGGGTTGGGTGGTGGTGGTGGGGGTATGGTAGTGGGGGTGGGGGTAGGGAGTGGTTTGGGGGTGGTGGGTTGGGGGGGGGTGGTAGTGGAGTGGTGGTGGTGGTGGGGAGTGGTGGAATGGTGGGTGGGTTGGGGGTGGTGAGTGGGTAAGGGGTTTTTAGGGTGGTGTGGGGGGGCCCCCACTATTTGTGGAAAAAAAATTCATAAAAAAAACCATTTTTTTCCTTTAGGAGTGCACACTGTGCCCCAAAAAAAACTTAAAAATATGGCCCACCTTGGTACCCCCAGGGAAAACTTAAAATAAAAAATAAGGGTCAAATTTTTGGTTTTTTTTTAAATTTTTTGGGACCTCGTCCGGTGTCCCCCCCCCGAGGGGGGGACACCCGGGTCAGGGATGGGGGGGGCACCGTATTTAAATTTTTAAAATCATATTTCATAAAAAATTATTGTTTTTTTTTTTGCCTGAAATTTTAAACATTATCAAGGGCCCAGGACACCCCCCATTAATTAGGTGATAAAATGAAGATAAGCTCATATAAAAAGCTTTATTAAAAGTAGGTCTAGGTATTTTTTATGCTCACTAGTCAGAAGTGCATCATGAAAGGCATGCGCGGGGGAAACACCTTCACCAGGTCAGCTGCCTCTTGGTGATGCCCTTGGAGGTCACCAGACCCCTTGCACTGTTCTTGATCACAGAAGCTTCATCTAGTATGTTAGGGAAGGTGACACGTGTCCTCGGGTGTTTAGCGGACTTCATCCGGAGGAAAGAAAGGTTTAATTTCCCATCCTCCATGATGGCCAACACCTGAGCAACTGCACACTAATGTGCCCCACAGACCCCTTCCCTCCTCCAGCTTCAGCTGACCAGAACAAAGTCCCCCACCGTGATGTTTTCGCAGCAAAGGGTACTATCTGCAGTCCAGGTGCCCTCGTCCGTCCACCTCATCCGAGTACTCGGAGGAGTTCGTCCAGCTGAATTCGGACATCATCAACCTCCTCCTCGTCGTGTGTCTTCCTCCAGGACAGGCCAGACTTCTTTCTTTCCGCTGTGACCCTTCTTTCTTTCCCAATGTTTTTCTTTTCAGCCGCGTGCCTTCTTTTTTGTCTTCCCAGCTTCTGCCTCTTCTCTGCTTCAACCTCGGTTCAGATATTGCCTCCCTCATTCTCGGTTAAATGCGTCCCGCACCCTCTCCGTCCCTTTCCATAGGACGAGGATTGCTTAGGGAAACGGCCTGACCACTCTGGGGTTAAGTCCTGTCCCTGTTGAGATGGGTGTCCGGGGGTGGCAGGGTGCGTCGTGCTCGGGCCCGGGGTGGCAGGGTGCATCGTGCTGGGGCCCGGGTGGCAACAGGTTTTTGTCCGTGCCTGGGGGGCCCGGAGTGGCGTGGCGTCGTGCTGGGGGCCTTGGTGGCAGGCTCTGTCGTGCCTGGGCCCGGGTTGGCAGGCTTCTGTCGTGCTGGTGCTCGGGGTGGCAGCTCTGTCGTGCTGGGGCCCGGGGGGGCAGCACATCATCTAGCCTGGGAAGACACGCGGGAAGGGGTGCTATTAGCTTCTGAGGTATGGCCTTCAGCCATTGCTCTCCTCTCCATCTGAACTTCCTCCATCAGAAGGTTGGAGTAACTTTCCACTACAAATTCATGGTGGTGCCGGTCGCTTCGGTTTACATGCGTCCCGACAAACACATCATCTGGGAAGATGTTGCGCTGAGTGGCCATATACCATCCGCCCCGGAAACACTGAGAATGTTGAGGGGTGGGGGGGGGTAAAAAAAAAAAAGTTGGGGGGGTGGGGCTTTGGTCCATGCCTCAGAACAAACTCTGGCAACTTTTGACTGTTTATGTGCTCGTTAGGGTGCATGAGCGCGTGGTTCGTTCAGTATGGCACGCAGGAATGTCTTAAAGGGACCAAAGACCTCACATCCAATGGCTGGAGTTTGTCTGTTGTATGCGGAGGCAAGGGTAACATCCGATACCATGCTTAAAATCGCAAACTCACCTCTGAATGTTCATCGTGACATTCCACAATTGTCCCATGATCTAAGAATCCTTGTTCTCTAACAGAAGGGGGAGACAAACTTTCTCATGGCGATGTCTGACTGTCTGCACGAAACATTCACCATTCATCCAGCCACTAGGATCAATATCCCTTTGGCACAAGATCGTGTTCCTCATGAAATCGGATTCCATCGGCATCTGGGAATTATAAACACTGGAGGGATGGACTGCCCCACAGCATTTTATAATGCCCACAAAACGTCCATGCTGTCACCGCGTTCACGAGTTACCTGCGTGGCTACTGCTGCCTCACTCGCACACACAAACTTGACTTGCTTCATACAGTCGACAAGGACTCTCATCCAAATGGTATATCCGGTCCGGCTGAATGTGTACTTCTCCAAAGCTAATGTGTAAGCATTAAAGAGAGGTTTCCAATTGATTGTTGAAGGCAACAATCCTGGCAATGGACTTCCTTCCGGAGCCTTCAATAGCAAGGTTTGAATGACGGTTCATGAAGGCATAGTACCATTCCCTTGTCGCCACATTTTCTCTTCTCCATGCGCCTGGATGCTCTTGCTCCCACAAGCTATGGCTAGACTGGTACAACCATCCTACGCACCTCGTTCATGGCCAGGCCGTAGAACAGTCTTGGCTGCGTGGATGGTAAATCAGCAATGTATATTTCTTGTTGAGGGCTGAAAACCCTATTGCTACGGGAAGCAACAGCCATATAGGTACCTCCATCCGACAGCTTCTTCGATAGATTAAAGGCGTCCTGTAACAAAAGAAATGAATTAGGACTTAACAAAGCCCTTGCTGGCAAAAGTTACAAAAAAATTAATAAATAGAGCGCTTGAAGGCAGCCTTTTAACAAAAGAAATTAATTAGCTTAGAAGGCCCCTTGCTGGCAATAAAAGCTAACACAAAAAATGAATATTTTAAAATCTATCTATTAAAATCGTATAGACTCCTTAAGACTTTCCCTGAGGTCTTTTGCATGCCCTCATCCAGGGAGACCAAAGAAGACGTGGGCTGAAGGTCCCATAACAAAAGACATTGGGAGAATATGAATAAATAGAGCAACTTACAGCAAGAGTTTGTTTTCTTGATGGTTTGAATCTGTCAGCGCTTTCTTTCAGGCTGCAGCTAGTGGCCACGCGGTGCTTTAAAGGCACCTCCAGGTCAGTGCGGTCCATCTGCTTGTCGCTCTTCCTGACCATATTTGCGCGGCATGATGACGTGATGGCGTAGGTTAGTTTAGATCTGAAAAGAGTTTAATGACATAGAACAACATGCATAGTTTAGGTTAGGTTTTAGTTTAGGTTACTTATCTTAGTATTTTTTACAGTGTAGAGAGCGATTCTTGCATTGCCACCATAGTATTTGGGACTATGAGTCTGGCAATATATGTGGGGATCACCGAACGTCATTTCCCCCAAAATATGCAGTGTAAATGTTTTTTTTTAAAACCAATAAAAAATTACTTCCTAGAATTCATTCTAATAACATATAATCACTTATATTAATAGTTAGTTAATGTGCTTATAGCATAATAAAAACTGATATAGCATCTAATTTAATAACCAATCACCTCCAACTTTCACCACAAAAAAACACTGTTCCATTTAGTTTAATGCACTAGTTTCAACCACCACCATTTAATAGCATGCTAATATGCAATAGTCAGTCACTTTTTCTTATGGTTTTTCTAAGTTTTAAAAATATATAGATTTTCCAAAATCGAGTGATGCGGGGGTTCAACGAAACGTCCATGCCCCGAAAATATCCAGTGTTAAATGTTTTTAAACCATAAAAAAAATTAATTCTAGAATCATTCCTAATAACATAATTCACTTATTAATAGTTAGTTCATGTGCTTTATTAGCATATAACACTGATATGAGCACATATTTAATACCAATCACCTTCAACTTTATGCACAAAAAAACACTGTTCCATTTAAATTTGAAATGCAGCTATTCACCACCACCACTTTATATCAGGCGAATCTACATAGTCAATCCACTGTATGTTTATGTTTGTGTAGGTATTTCAAAAAGATCTAGCTTTTTTTCAAAATTTCACTGTACGGTGATCCCCACGCACTTCACCATACGTTGATCCCCCGCGCCACAATTTTTTTTTGTAATATGCCCACCTGCGGCCTGTTCGAAAGCATGCACTACTTTTTCAACTCATAAACATGTAAATACGGTTATACCTCGTTATTGCAACTTACTCAAAAGAATCACGCCCATCACAGCCGACATGAGACACTATATAAGACGGCGAAAGTAACAGGACATAACGAAAATACACTTTCTTACCTGGTAAACACGAGAGGTGACGCATGGCGCTACCCTGTTGCTCGCTGTAGTTCATTGAGTGTGGCGCTGCAATCCGTGGTGGCAGTGGTGGCGGCGAATTTGAATTATTTTCGCGTTGTATCCTTCGTACGGTGATCCCGTTCGTGTGACCCCACCCCACCCTACCATAAAATCTATTTAACAAAAAAAATTATAGGTTTGCGAAAATAAAAAAACTATCTCATTAGAAAGAGGCACCTATTGTAGGCCAAGAAAAAATAGTCGTTGGTCTCTGAAAACGACCGCGAAACTCTCGTCCATTCTACCGGTTAGGTTACCGTTAGGTTACGAAAGGTCCATTAGGTTAGGTATTCATAATCACAAGGTAAAAGCTTATTAGTTTATACATCATACTGCCCTCTAACACACTCTTTAACCTTCAATACATCCCCATTCCTTCCCAGTCTACTCTGTCATATGATTTGTATTAGTTCAGATTGAATACCGAATCTTCACTTGGTGACGAAACAATATTTTTCTGGTGTTGTTTTTATGTATCTTGACATGACTCTGCTAACCGTTTCTGTCGCCCCAATTTTTTTTTTATTAAAAAAAAAATTTTTTTTTTGCAAAAAAAAAAAAAAAAAAATTGAACCTAACCTACTGACCCATACCTAACTTATACCTAACTTCACCTTTACAAAAACAAAAAACAAAAACTAACCTTTTCCTAAAAAAAAAAAAAAAAAAAAAAAAAAATTCACAGAAAACGGTTAGCGGTATTTTGAATACTATCATAACATAGAATATGTAACAACCTACAAGAGAAGACTACGACGATGAAAAAATTTCGAGTTTTTTGGGAGGCGAATTGATTTCCAGGTGCTATATTTCCGTGCTCGCTGACACATAAGGAGACCTGAGGTGATGGTTTGATGTGCAAGGCTTCTAAACCAGGAAAACTTCATCCAGCAGATTCTCTTAAGAATAAGCTAGGTAGGACACATTACGTACCTACCAGTTGGCTCACCTTTTGACGAGGCTCCTGTTATGGCTCTGTTTTTCTTTGTTTAAAAGCCTCTGCATATCAGCCATTACCTCAGGTTTCTCTATATGTTGTCAGCGAAACAGAGCACAGTAATATAGCACCTGGAATATCAATTCGCGCAAAATAACTCGAAATTCTTCCTCGCCGGGTAGTTTTCCGCTTCGTAGGTCACCGCGCCGACCCCGCCTTATCCCCACAATGCACCGATGTAAAAAACCCTGACGTAGTTATGTCTGGGGCCCCTTAACTTGTGAGTGATACATAAATCAGCCTGCGAGCGGTGCAACAGGAAAAATATGTTGTAAGCTTTAAAAGTGTTTTTCCCCCGTACAGCAGAGAAATTAGACATATCTCATGTAAAAGTACGACTTTCGCATACAATATTATTATAATGATGTGCATCATGATCAGCTAGTTTCTGAGGCACACTTTGTAAAGGTTCTTTTCCTTTGATTTTATGATAATTAGGTAATCTGTTAACCCAAAGTGTAAGGTAAACTAACACAATACCACCTAACCACCACCACCACAACCATCAACAACAGTCAAGAGCCATGGAATAGAACACTTCACTCCAGGATTTATCTGAACTAGACTTCCTCTTTGTATACACTATAGGACTACACCACCAGTAAGGGGTCACCTGTCTATTTGTGCTTCCCCGACGCTAGTAAGTTTTTGACAGGGTGAACTATGGAAGCTGTTCACCAAGCCGGGATGCACCAGCACACCTGCTGAACAATCTGTGCTCTGGTACACCAAGCATGAGTTCAGGGTGAGGTGGGGCAGGTCGCTGTCCAACAGCTTTACTGCTTCTAATGGTATCAGGCAGGGCAGTATTGGTCGCCTCACCTGTTTAATGTATACTTTGGGCGACTTGACTGGTGCCCTGTCAGAGTCTGGCACTGGCTGTTTAAAGTTTATGAACGGTGCATCAACTTCTCTGAGCTATGCGAAAGAAACCCTG
>JACEEZ010022819.1:0-5000 GCA_016584305.1 Chionoecetes opilio
TATATATATTATATATATATAATAATATATATATATATATATATATATATATTATATATAATATATATATATATAATATATTATATATTTTAATATATATATTATAGTTTTTCACTACACAAAATTGCACAAAATAGAAAAAAAAATTTTTATACACACTAGAAAAAATTTGTAAAACAAGAATAAACCCGGGAATTTCAAAATTTAATACACCAAAACCATGAAAAATCCCAGATCCCTTGACACAGGCCCGGGACCAGGGGGGGTTTTCCCAAAACCCAAAATGGGTTTAAAAATGAATTTATTCAGGGAAAAGGGGCAAGGGGGAATGGCCCAAAATTTTTCCCCAAGAGCCCTGACCAAAAACAACGACAAAAATTTTTTGGGGTGGGCTTTCCCCCCGCAAAACCCCCTCACCCCGTAAAAAACATTTTATTTTGCAAAAACCCCAAAAGTCGGAAATGGTCTCAAATTTTTTCAAAAGAGCCCCCTGAAATTTGTAAATTTGGGGTTGAAAGGCCCCAGGCTAGAAGCAGCCTGGCAATTTTTCCACATTGCCACCAGAGTCCTGTAACGTCGACTAGGGTAACAACAAAACCCAGCGACTGGCCGGGGTTTTTTCCGTAAAAAATGACATTTAAAGAGTACGTAATGAAATCCCAGAGCCTCACCCATATTTTTAACTTATACTGATTTCTCAACACTGAAACGTTGCCACCCGAACCTTAAATGTTGTTCTTGGGGTTGTTTAGGCTGCGAGGAATCTTTAAGGACCCTATGTCCTGACGAGATCCTTTGAGGCTACAAGGCGTGGTTTTTCTTCTTCGGGGAAAGTGCGGGGGGCGGTGAACGCTCGTGTCGTGAGGGGTGGACGCTTGCCCCCGCCAGCAAGATTGGCAAGATCATAGGTGGTGACGTTCGGGGCCCGGGAGTTGGAGTGGGAGAAAAACGCGTGGGAGGGGAAACGGGGACACTGCAGCACTAATTTTTTTTGGGCCCCGGGGAGGGTCTTGCCCCGGGGTGAGTGAGGGTCAGGAGACAACTCCGGCGGTGTATGTGACCCGGGACGATTTCCCGTATTCTAAACAGTATGTCGCGTTTACTCTTAAACACGTCAGGTTAGGTTACTTTAGGTTACGTTGGGGTGGGTTTTAGGATTCCGGGACTATTAATGGAAACTTTGTGTGGGGGAATCCAATGAGGTATTTCGAGATAATCCTTTGGTTATTTTTGGGAGCTACGCCAAGCGTCTTTACTCGGAACCCCAATACTCGCATAGAGTTGGGAATACGAGAGGACTGAAGATGGCGGGGCGGAATCTATTGTTTTCGGGATTGTGACTGTTGATGCTTGAATTGAAACAAACCGCCAAAAAATAAAAAAAAAAAATTTTTTTTAAAAAATTTTTTTTTATTTTCCTTCCGCTTTTTTGTTGGAAAAACAAAGGTATCTGGCAAATATCAAAGTTAATAGCGTTTTGGAAATTTTTTTTTGAATAAGTTTTGAAAAATGACTTTTAGGGGGGGGATGTTTTAGTGCAGTGGAAAACGAAAAATGAAAACAGCTCCATTAGCTTCCCTTCCCTTTTCCCCAATTTTTCTTAAATTTCCTTTTCATTTTAAACTTTACATGAAAAAAAACAAAGGGGAACCCCAAATAAATAAAACCCCAAAAAAAACCAATTTTTCTTTTCCTTTTTAAAATTATTTCATTTTTTTTAAATAAAAAACCCCCTTTTTTGTAAGATTTCAAAATTCCCTTTTAAAATTTTAAAAACCAAATTCTTAAAAGGTTTTCCTTTTTTTCAAATTCATATTTTAAAAATTTGTATTATTTTTTAAAAAAAATTTTTTATACTTTAAAAATCTTTAAAGGCCCCATTTTCGAGGTTCAAGAACCATAAAATTTAACAAAAAATTTTTGCTTCCAAAATTTTAAAGTTAAGGGTTTTTTTAAACCCCAGGACGAAATAAAAAAATATTTTTTTGTTTACAATCCATTTTGGAATAAATTTTTACTCTTTTTTGGGGGTTTTTAATTTAAGGGAGAAAAATCATTCCTTTTTAAAAAAAACGGGGGGTCCCCCAAAATTATGTTTTTTCTCAATTCCTTTTTCTATTGAACAAAATGACTTTTTTCAGTGGACTTGCTGTCCCCATTCCATTCTTACGTGTTATCTGTCTACATTTTCTAACATCATTTATCAAACAAGGGGTGATCTTGATGAAAAAAGTTTACACCCTTTTTTAGTAAAACAAATCGATTTATATCAGTTTTTAACTTTTTAGATTTTTTAAGTTTTAGTAAAATACGAAAAAAAAATAATTCTTTTCATTTTCTCACTGCAAAGTTCATCAGACATGTAAAATAAAATTTATGTGTAAAGGGAAAGAAAAAAAAAGCATTTTAAATAAAAAAGCCATCTAAAAATAAAGCGTTGCAAATAAGATATACTTTCAAAAAATATTTATATTTCATTAATCATCTTTTTGTCCTCCATGCTGGGAGAACGAAATTTAATTTACTATTTTATATGATACAATTTGAAAAAGGGAAAAATCTTTTTTTCCGAGTAAAAGGGAAAAAAATACTTTTAATGGAAAGTTTATATATTTCAGTGCAAAAGATTTGTATGAGAGAAATAATAATAGCTCGTTTCTAAAATTTCATATAATGATGTACTTGAGGCTATTAGAAACCTGCCGCCGAGGATCACAGCTTTATCATGGACCAGTGTTGGATACAACGCGCATGTAGTCTGGCCCAGTATATTCCAAACATGGGGCTCCCAAACCCATATAGGACCTTAAGCAGTGCTGGTCATAGCCTTCCCCCGTGAGTAACCTTTTTATTTTTTTTATGTTTTATATAAGGGGAAAAGGGGCCGATGGTTGGGGTCTTGAGTGGGAAGCTCGTTTCCCTGAGTTCGAATCCTGACAGGGGGAACTCTTTCTGCCCCTTTACGCGGTCAAGACAGCCCCGGGAGTGACACAAGGACCCGAGTTAAGTCCCACCAAGGGGGCAACTGTAAAAACCATCGTGGTGGGTGAAGAAACCCGCAGCTACATTCCTTTTCTTTCGACTACAATTCAGTGGGCGGGGGGGAAACACCCGGTGGCAACAGACCCAAACGGGGGTGACCCTCACACAAAAAGGGCCCTTTATTTTAGATCAAAGGGGTCACTATAAAAACCAGCCTAGCCCCACGGGGAAGGCCAGCCCTCACGACCCCCAGATTTTCAGGGCCAAACCCCCTGAGCCTCAAGGAAAACAAAAATAGCCACACGGGGCTATAGTATGTATAGGCTTATACCCCAAATGGGGGGGGGAAAAAAAAAAAAACCCAAAAAGAACAAAAAAAAAATTTTTTTTTTTTCCCTAAAGGAAAAAAAAAAATTTAAAAAAATTTAAAAAAAAAAAAAAATTTTTAAAAAAAAAAATTTTTTTAAATTTTTTAAAAAATTTTTTTTTTAAAAAAATTTTTTTTTAAAAAAAATTTTTTTTAAAAATTTTAAAAAAAAAAAATTTTTTTTAAAAATTTTTTAAAAATTTTTTTTAAAAAAAAAAAAAATTTTTTATTTTTTTTTTAAAAAATTTTATTTTTTTTTTTTTTAAAAAAAAAATTTTTTTTTTTTTAAAATTTTTTTTTTTTCCCCAAAACTTTTTTTTTTCCAAAAAAAAAACCCCCCCCCCTTTTTTTAATTTCCCACCAAAAAAAAATTTTTTTTTTAAAAAACCCCAAACCCCCTTTTTCTTTAAAATTTTTTTTTTTAAAAATTTTTAAAAAAAAAAATTTAAAAAAAAAAAAAATTTTTTAAAATTTTAAATTTTAAAAAAAAAAAAAAAACCCCTTCCCCCCCTTTTTTAAAAAAAATTTTTTAAAAAAAAAAAAAAAAAAAATTTTTATTTTTTTTTTTTTAAAAAATTAAAAAAAAAAAAAAAAAATTTAAATAAAAAAAAAAGGGGGAAAAAAATTTTAAAAAATCTTTATAAAGGAAAAAATTTTTTAAAAAAAAAAGGGAAAAAATTTTTTTAAAAAATTTAATTTTTAAAAAAAAAATTTTAAATTTTAAAAATAAAAAAATTTTTAAATTTATTTAAAAAAAAAAATTTTTAAAAAAAAATTTTAAATTTTTTTTTTGGGGAAATTAAAAATTTTTTAAATTTAAAAAAAAAATTTTTTTTAATTTTAAAAAAAAATTTTTTAAATTTTTCATTTTTTTTTTAAAAAAGGAAAAAAAAATTTTTTAAAAAAATTTTTTTTTTAAAAATTTTTTAAAAAAAAAATTTTTTTTTTAAAAAATTTTGGGTTTTTTTTTTTTTTTAAAAAGGGTAAAAAAAAATTTTTTGGGTAAAAATTTTTAAATAAAAATTTTTTTTTAAAAAAAATTTTTTAAATTTTTTTTTTTTTTTTTTTTTTTTTAATTTTTGAAAAATTTTTAAAAAAAATTTTTTAAAAAAAAAAAATTTTTTAAAAAATTTTATTTTTTAAAAAAATTTTTTTTAAAAAAAAATTTTAAAAAAAAAAAATTTTTTTTTTTTTTAAAAAAAAAAAAAAATTTTTTTTTTTTAAAAAAAAAGGGGGGTTTTTTAAAATTTTTAAAAAATTTTAAGTTTTTTAATAAAATTTTAAAATTTTTAAAAAATTTAAAAAATTTCCCCCCCCCCCCCTTTTTTTTTTTTAAAAAACCCCTTTTTAAAAAATTTTTTTTAAAAAAATTTTTTTTTCCCCCCCCCCCCCCCCCCCCCCCCTTTTTTTGGAAAAAAATTTTTTGGGGGGGAAAAAAAAAATTTTAAAAAAAAAAAAAAAACTTTTTTAAAAAATTTTAAATTTTTTTAAAAAATTTTAAATTTTAAAAAATTTTAAAATTTTTTTGGGGGGGTTTTTTTTTTTAAAAAAAAAATTTAAACCCCTTGAAAATTAAAAAAACCCTTTTTTTCCCAAAAAAAAAAAAAAAATTTTTTTTTTTAAAAAAAAAGTTTAAAAATTTTAAACCCCC
>JACEEZ010022819.1:10000-24111 GCA_016584305.1 Chionoecetes opilio
AGTATATTATTTTGATCTATTCAGTATTGTACTAAATTCTTAAATATCTACATCGTAAAAACTGATATAAATCGATCTTGTTTTACTAAAAAAGGATGTAAGACTTTTTTTCATCACGACTCATCCTCTTGTTTGATAAATGATGTTAGAAAAATGTATGACAGATAATCTAACGTAAGAATGGAATGGGCACAGCAGATGTCCACTGAAAATGTCATTTATGTTCAATAGAAAAAGGAATTGAGAAAGAACATAACTGTGGGGGACGTCCGTTTTTTATAGGCCTTGAAAAGGAAGTGATTTTTTACTACCTTTACATATACTCAGAACGGCCCTAAAGATAATTGAGATGAAAATTATTCAGAAACTGATGATATATGTAAAACAAACGAAATATATTGATATATATCAAGTAACACTAAGGGTTTCAATAAAATCCTCTGGATACATGATTTATTTAGGAGAGTCAGAAAAATCCTGTTTTAGTTCAATGTATGGTTATACATTGAACTAAAACAGGCCAAGTAGAGACCATGTTAAAGAATTTTAAAGAATACAGTCAAAAGGTTTCGAAGAAAATGAATTGACAAACTGTCTACCAATATAGACAGTTTGAAGGATTAAAGGCACTACCATTTTTAGGAGCAAGTTGAATATAATCAAACTTTCGGAGATAAGGAATTGTGAATTATCATATATTCATTAAATTTTGTTAGGGGTCTGGTCTTAGGGTAAAAAGAAAATGACAATAACCCGCTTGTTATCAAGCCCTGCAAAACGCACAAAATTGGTTCTTATTGGGTTTACCACATTTATTTCGAGGTGTATGTGAACTCCTCTCGTGGCAGGAGTTTCAGTCGTAGGAAGATGGAAAAGTAGAAATAGCGAGAGATCTCAAGAAAATACTGTGAAAGGATGAGAGTGAAGCTAATGGAGCTGTATTCATATTTTCGTTTGCCACTGCACTTAAAATCACTACCACCTAAAAGTCATGTTCAAAATCTTATTCAAAAAAACTTTGACCAAACGCTATTAACGTTAGCATGATTTGCCAGATACCTTAGCTGTACTCTGCTAAGTCCAACTAAAAGCTGGAATGGATATCAGTAATCGGATATAAAAGAATATTTGGCGCTTAAGTAACATCAAAAATATTTTCGGTGTTGTATAAATAAATATCGGTGTTGGCGGCTTGTATCAACTCAATTCAAGCATCAACATGTCACAATGCCGCCAACAATAGATGTCCGCCTCGCCAGTCTTCAGTCCGTCTCGTATATTCCCAACTCTATGCGAGTATGTGGATTCCGAGTAAAGACGCTTGGCTGTAGCTCCGAAACTAACCAAAGGATTATCTCGAAAGTACCTCATTGTGATTCCCACACAAAGTTTCCATTAATAGTCCAGGAATCCTAACCTACCCTAACCGTAACCTAACGTAACCTAACCTGACGTGTTCAAGAGTAAACGCGACATACTGCTCCAGAATACGGGAATATGCGTCCGGCTCACATACACCGCCGGAGATTGTCTCCTGACCCTCACTCACCCTGGTGCAAGACCCTCCCGGAGACCAATGAAAACTTAGTGCTGCAGTGTCCACGCTTCCACTCCCACTGCGTTGCTCCTACTCTCAACTCCCGGCCCTGAACGTCACCACCTATGATCTCTGCCAATCTTGCTGGCGGCGGCAAGCGTCCACCCCTCACGACATCGAGCGTTCATCCGCCTCACCTGCACTTTCCTGAAGAAGACAGCCACGCCTTTGATAGCCTCAAAGGATCTCGTCAGGCCACATAGGGCTCCTTAAAGATTCCTCGCAGCCTTAAACAACCCCAAGAATCAACATTGAAGGTTCGCGGTGGCAACGTTGCAGTGTTGAGAAATCTATGTATAAGTTAAAAATATGGGTGAGGCTCTGGCATTTCATTACTGTACTCTTGAAATGTCATTTCTATCGTGAAAACCACGGCTCAGTCGCTGGATTTGTTGTTGGTCTACCGTAGTCGACGTTAGCAGACTCTGGCTGGCAATGTGGATAAAATTGCTCAGGACTGCTTCTAGCCTAGCAGCACTTGCAACCCAATTCACAAGTTACAGGGGACTCTTAGAAACAATTTGAGACCATTGCCAGACTTGGCGCTTTTCGCATAGATAAATGTAACTTTTTATCAGGGGATGAGGGGGGTTGCTGTCGAGAGCAAAGCCCCACCCAAAATTGCTGTCGTTGTGCATTTAGTGTACAGGGGACTCTTAGGAACAATTTGAGACCCCTTTCCCGCCTTGCCGCTTTCCATAAAAAAACATTTAAACCCATTTTGGGGTTTNAAAATTACCCCAAATTATGATTTTACCCATCTTTTAAAATACCAACATTTTAAAAAAAATTGAATAAAAAATTTTTAAGTTTGGTGGGTTAATATGTATTTAAATTATCGAACGTTTCAAAATTAAAGAAATGATAATAATTTATAATAAAAATTTTAAAAATATATCCAAAGGGAAAACATAAGTATTTAAATACCAGGTTTAAATGATTACTTACATCGGGCCTAAACTTAATACATACAATTGTAAAGCCTTACTTAAAATTTCATATAAATGAGCCCAAAATTAAGGATAAAATTCAGAACTAAGTAATTGGGTTAATCCACAAATTACTATCAAAGGGGAAGTAGGTGAAATTTATATATAATTATTTTTACAATTGGAATGGGTATTCTAATAATTACAGTAACTTGTGGTTTGTTTTGTTCGGTTAAAGGGTCATGGGAAATTGGGCCCATGCATCGAGGTGAAAACAAGGTACAACCCATTTACTTGAGGGGGGTTTAACCAATTTCTTAGCAACTTTAACATAAACGAAAATCCAGGGTTTTAAACTTGTGGGGTTCTTGTTAATTGGGGGGGTTTTAAAAGGTTGTTGGGAAAATTTTGGGGGTTGGGTTGCGGACGGGTGTTTATGTTTTGAATAAATTGCCCGAAGTGTTTCCTTCTCTGCTCTCTTGCTTTGCCCTTTTCCCCTCGGGCCTCCCTTTCGGGTTTGGTCCGTGACTGAAAAGGTTTTTTTAATACAATTGGGAAACCGTAGTTTTTTTGAGTTGTTGGATTTTCAATAAAAAAGGGATTAAGAGACATTGTAAATTTAAAAACCCGAAGAGAAAATAAGGTATGAGTAGAGGGGAAGAGGAGCGAAAATAATTTAAAGTGAAAGGAAATGGGGGGAGGAGAGGAATGCTGCGGGAATTCACAAAGTAAAAATTTGAAATTCTGCATGACACATAACGGAAAAACGGTGGGGTAATAGGATTTAAGATTCATGAAAGTAGAGGGATGGAAGAGGCTGTGAAGGCAGGTGTGGTAGAGGGTGGCTTAGCCCCCGGGGAGGCAGGGGCAAGGCTTAGTGAAGCGTTTAGCCCCAGAAACTAGTGGGGAAACCCGTTTTAAGGCTTTTGGGGGCCGGGAAAGGGTTTAGAAGGAAGAAAATTCCTTTGGGTTAAGAGTTTGCCCCATTAGTTGACAAAAAGGGTGCGAAATGGGAGAAGTGAATGGTTTCCCTATGGAAAAGGGGGGTTGACCGGGTGGTTGGGTGCTAAATGCGTTTGTTTATTTTCTGTTTTGGGGTGTCCTAAGGAGTCCCCGGCATAAATTTTCCGGTAGCCGGGTAAAATTAAAAAAATAATAATAAATAATTATATGGAAGGTAAGAAGGCCCAATGCGCTTTTAACAAAAGCCGGGTTTTGTAAGAAAATGAAGGGCGAAGGTATCCCAAGGGGATGGAAGAGAATAGGGGAAACGCAAATTTTGGAATGTCTAAAGGAAGGGAAAGGGGGGGGAGGAATGGGGCAGGGATACACGGCATTTAAACGTGCGGGCCCACCAGGTTACCAAACCAAACAAAGAAACCCGGGTGTTACATTTTTTCAATTTAAAAAGTATGAAGGGGGGGCCTGTTGAAAGTCCAGTTTTAAGGGGGGAAAATTGATGGGGGGTTGTGTAAAATTTATGAAAGAGTTTGTACTTGTGGTAATTGTTGGCCCGAAAGGGCCTTGATGCGTTTGGGATGGTTTAAGTTTTATTTAAGTTTGCAACTAGTTTAGAGTTTAAAGTTTCTTCCAGAAAGAAAATGGGTATTGGAGAACTCGAGGGGAAAGGATCTGGCAGGTGGGGTGCGAAGGGTGGGGAAGTGGGGAAATAGGTTGGGCGATTTAATCTGTAATAAAACCAAAAACCAAATTAAACCCTAATAACAACAAAATTAAAACTACAACTAAAACTATCATTTAAAACAATTTTTCCTAAGTAAACAATAACCACTAAACACTTACACATTTAAGCAAGCCCTAACCTAAACAACGGCTAACCAAATCAATACGAAATTCCAAAATTAATATAATTTACTAAATATAATTTAACTATATTACATATAAAAAAATTATAATTATAATACGTAATTAGTAACAATTATATAACCAAATTATACAAAAACTGCATTATATTTAAATTTCTGACAACCCCAACAACCAAAAAAATATAACTACTACAAAACAAATAATTATAACATAAATTATAACTAAAAAAATTTAAAAATATCCAATCCCCAAAAATTTATTCTATGGACATGAAACCATTGCCGAACCTTTCTTTTAACTGTCCTAAACCAAACATGAAAGTTAACTAATTATTTTAATTTAGTATTAATTTTTTTAAATTCAGGCCAATTTTGAATTGTATTATTAATTAAATTAATTATTTTTCCATTGATGGGAAAAATTATTAAAATTTTTAAACCTTTTAAATTTGGGAAATAAAAAAATGGAAAAGGTAGAGAGAAAGTTTAAAAATCAAGGGTAGATCTTTGTAGCCGGTATGCAATTAGTATTATTTATTTTATGTATAATTTTAAAAATTTTGAATTATAAAAAAATGAAGGGATATAGAATTAAGATAAAAAAATAGATAGAATAAATAAATATAAAAGAAAGGAATAGGATAAAATAGATAAAAGGGAAAAAATTGATTATATAAAATTTTAAATTTATATGTATTAATATATATATAGTATTAATAAAAATATTTATTTCAATCATAAAATATATAATAAATGATGAAATGTTTCTACTTTTTAAGTAATTAAGTCTTTTATAAATTTAAATTTGAATTTTATTTATAAATAAAATTTATTTTTAATATATGTATAATTAATAAAAATATATATGTAAATTAATATAAATATTATTTTTAAAATTGAAAGATTATACTGAAATTTTATAAAATCTTATAATAATAAGTTCCTTATTAATGTTAAGAATTATTTTAGTATTATTATTTCTTTTTAAATAAATATATTTTGTTCAAGGACAAAAATTATACTTTGAGTCTATAAAAATCGGGATCTAACACTAACTTTAGAACCCTTGAAGGGTGGTATCTAAACTTAGGTCCAACCAATTACAATTTCCTTAGGGGAAATTAGGATGTAACTAGTTATTACCGAAGGGTGTGTGAGAAGGGAAAAAAGAAAAGAGATTTATTTATAATTTATTATTTATAATATATTTATATTTTGTTAATGATGAAATCGTTTTAATGGCATAAGGGTAAAGGGGATTTTGTTGGTTTTCCCCGAAGGGGCGTTCAAAGAACCCCGCAAAACATTCTATGCCTGGAATCACCAAGATTACCTAAAAAAAGTTAAATAAAAAAAGGGTTTATCATTAACATATTAATTAACTGTAATTAAAATTTATTTATTATTTATAATTATTAAGCGGTAATAAATTCTTTCCTTTTAATAAGTAACTAACATACTATATGTTATATTAATTTTTGTTAAATTTAAATTAATTTGCAATCACTTTATGATGTTGTTTTATACTTGAGATTAGTCAATTTGGCGCTGGGGAAAGATGTTTGCGGGGGCCCGAAGGAAGGTGAGGCACCTTTTGGGAGGTTGCCCGCCGGGCTGAGAAGGGTAAAATGACGCTCCTTTCCGGCTTCGCGCTAAAAGACGTTATCAAGGAATGCCCCTTTTTTTAAATATGGAGTTTAAACACCAAAATTTCCAAATTTGAGCTCTTATACCTTCATTTTTTAAAAGGTTTAAAATTTTAAAAAAATTTCAATCCTTTCCCCGTAATGATACTATGAAAATGTTTTGCATTTGGTAACCCAAAATTGTCCTTGAAGGGAGTGAAATTAACCTTATAAAGCAACATAAATTATTAAATTTATGAGATTATTAATTTTAAAATTTTATTATAAGATTGTTTTGAACAAGATTAGTTAGGGGAAGGAGGGGATCTAAGGTTTGCGTTAAAAATTCTAAGATTTTATTATTGATAGGTATTGCAAGGTGAGTCAAGGATATAAGATGTATTATAATGTATATATAAGAAGTTATATAATGTAACTACTAATTATTTAAATTACATTCATATTATTGGAACGAATATAATGGGTTTCGGGTTAAATAAAGACAATCTGTAATAATACTGTGTCTATTATGGTTATGGAATATTTAATTTTATAGGTATTTCTTTCACAGTTTAAGACAAGAAACGTAATGAGTTGGGTATGACTAGGAATGGGATGAACCTGAGCCTTATTGGGCATTGGTTACTGATGGTGTAGCAGGACTTATATTTCGATTGAGTCTATGAGCTCATAATGTTTTATCCAAGAATGATGGTAAGTTAGAGGAAGGGATGGGCGTAAAGGCCATTATGTGTAGAAAAATGGGCGAGTGTATGAGGGTGTTCACCGGACGGCAAACTTGCCAAACAGCCCGTGTTCTAATGAGATCGTTACGACATCTGACAATTTTAAAATATAAATTATTTGAAGTATAATAGATAATAGATGGCTAATTACTATTAATAGGCATGTGGAGGTAAGCAAAAAAAAAAGGAAATCGCTGTTCGTATCATGCTTAGAGAGCTGTAGTCACAAGATACCGGAAGTAAATTTTCTAGGGCTCTGTCACTTGCAGACTTAAGTGGAAGTGATAATGAAACAGGATGAAGGTGAGAGTTTCAGAAGGATAAAGCAAAGCCTTAACTAGAATTGGATTTCAGAATGGTTTAATAATGAAAAATCTGTGTGTCGATGATGAGAGATGGAATTAAACTAGAAGCGCAAAGGTAGCATTGAAAAGCATAAATTTAGAGAATAGTGTGAATGAGTAGGTTTAAAATTAAAATAGTGAAGAGGGGAAATTAGGCAAAAGTCGTTGGACTAATTAGGAAGCTGGAGCGAGATCCCCATACTGTGAAAAGTTCCATAATCTTTTTCCCTCATGGCCTGTCATGCTTATTATTGAAGAAATGAAGCGTACGACGCTTTATGTTTCCGATAAGGTGAATTCCCAGAATTAAAGGCAGTCATAATAGTCTTACTAGTTCCGTTTTGACTTAATAGTTTATGACTTCCTCTTGTTTCTTCACGTTCCGATTTTTTTTTTAAAAAATTTTTCCAAAATAATTTAAAAAAAGTTTTTAGGGGGGGGTTTAGTTTTTTAAAAACCCCCCCCTGTTTAAATTTTTTTCCCCCCCCCCCAAAATTTTTTTTTTCCCCCCGGGGGGGGAAAAAAAAATTTTAAAAAAAGGGGGGAAAAAAAGGAAAAAAAAAAAAAAAAAAAAAAAAATTTTAAAATTTTTTTTTTTTTTTAAAAAAAAAAATTTTTAAAAAAATTTTAAAAAATTTTTTTAATAAAAAAAAAGTAAAAAAAAAAATTTTTTTTTTTTTTTTCCCAAAAAAATTTTAAAGGGCCTTTAAAAAAATTTTGAAAAAAATTTTTTTTTTTAAAAAAAAAATTTTTTTTTTTAATTTTGGGTTTTTCCTTTTTTAAAAAAAAGGGGGGGGGGGGGGAAAAAAACCTTTTTCCCCCAAACCCCCCCCCCCCCACCCCCCCCTTTTTTTTTTAAAAAAAAAAAATTTTTTTAAAAAAAAAAAGGGGGGGAAAAAAATTTTTTTTTAAAAAGGGGGGGCTTTTCCAAAAAAAAAACCCCCTTTTTTTTTTTTTTTTAAAAAAATTTTTTTTAAAAAGAAAAAAGGGGGAAACCCCCCAAATTTGGGGGTTTTTTTTTTTTTTCCCCGGGGGGGAAAGGGGGGGTTTTTCCCCCCCCCCCCCCAAAAAAATTTTTCCCCCCCGGGCCCCTTTTACCCCGGGGGTTTTTTTAAAGGGTTTTTCTTTTTGGGCCTTTTTTTTTTTTTTTTCCCCCCCCCGGGGGGGTTTTTCTTTTTCCCCCTTTAAAAAGGAAAAAAAAAAATTTTTTTCCCCCTTTAATTTTTTTTTTTTTTCCCGTTTTTTCCCCCTTTTTTTTTTTTTTTTTTTTTTTTCCCCCCCCCCGGGTTAAACCCCCTTTTTTCCGGTTTTTTTTTTCCCCTTTTTAAAAATTTTTTTTTTAAAACCCCCCAAAAAAAATTTTAAGGGCCATTTTTTTTAAACCCTTTTTAAAAAAAAAAAAAAAGGGGAAAAGGGGGGGGCCCTTTTTTTTCCCCCAAGGGGAAAAAAAAAAAATTCCCCCCCCTTTTCCTTTTGCCCCCTTTTTTCCCTTTTTTTAAAAAAAATTTTTTTTTTTTTGGGAAAATTTAAAAAAAATTTTTTTAAAATTTTTTGGGTAAAAAAACCCCCTTTTAAAAAAAAAAAAAAAAAAAAATTTTAAATTTTTTTTTTTTGGGAAAAAAAAAAAAAAAAATTCCAAAAAAAAAAAAAAAAAATAGAAAAAAAAAACCCCGGGAAATTTCCCCCCCCCCAAAAGGGAAAAAAAGGGGGGGGGGGGGGCCGCCCCCCCCCGGGGGGGTTTTTAAAAAAAAAACCCCCCCCTTTCCCCCAAAAATTTTTTTTTTTGGGGGGCTGCGTAAACCTCCCACGACAAGGATCTTTACATGAGAGAAAATATTTTGTTTGATCACACTTTTTCATCTTCTTTTCCCCTTAAACTTAGAAATGTGGTGAGTGTTTTTTACACGTTAACATTTTGGGTAAGGGTTTTGGAAAGTTCCCCTTTCCTTTTTTAAAGGAAAAAAAAAAAAAAAAAAAAAAAAAATTTGTAAATTTAAATATATTATATAATTTTTTCTTCATATGATAAGCAAATCGGTATAGTTTTTCCCGCCGGGATGTGGAGGTGGAGTTTATCCATCTCGCTATGAAGGATTCCGGGCCTTACAAACAAACTCACCCCCTTTTTTTTAAAGGTTTTAAAAAGGGGGGGGGGGAGGAGGCGGGGGGGGGGAAGGAAAAATGAGGCGAATTACCACCCCTTTTGTTTCTCCAGTTCCCCTTTCCCCCCTGGTGAAATCAGGACAATATTGGGCCGCGGTGTGGGGGAGGCCGGGGGAAACGGGGGGACTGTCACAAGTCCCCCTGTGGTGAATATTTCCCTTGAAAAGCCCGACCATATTGCTGTAAAATATGTTTTTTTCCCTAGGAGTGAAAAGGGGAGTGAGAAAAAAAAAAAAAAAAAGGAATTCATATTTTTTTCTTTTCCAAAAAAGGGGGGCAGCGTTGGGGGGGGGGAAGAGAAGAAAGAAAAAGAAGGTAATCATAAAAAGGGGTTTTAAAAGAAAAAAAAGAAAGATTTTATTAAGGGGAAAAAAAATCAGACATACTTTTTCTTCAGATCAAAATGAAGAAGAAGAAGAAGAAACAATACCATCCCTCATTGGGCGTGACCGTTTGCTTTAGGGGCGATTATACAAGATTTGTTTTACAGTATAAACCCTTACGCGTTTCGTGCAAACCCAATGGCTTTTTGTCTTTTACTTCTTTTTTTTTCCCAAACGAAATGCAAAAAACATTTTCAAAAAAAAACGGGGGCCCCGCGAATAATCCAGAAATGAATTTTGGAAAAAGCAAAGACAGCCTATTGACGCACCCGCGAAATAAAGGAAAACATCAAAATTATTAAAATAGCATGGGCCCTCCCCCTGGAAGAATTTTACAATCTCCCAAAAGGGTGGTTTGACGTTTTTCTAATAGATTAGAGACGGTGATTTAAGATTTTCCCGGTTCAGGTTTCATTATCACTCGAAAATTTCATTCAGCATTGGTTTTTTTTGCCACGAGTAGCCAAGTGGGTTGGGGGGTTTTGTTCCCCTCCCCCCGAAATTTAGGGGGAAGAAGAATATTCAAAACCCCCCTGGACAGGATGATGGATGCATATCAGATGTTTTGGGGGCTTATAAACTGAAAAGGGATAATTACCATGGGAAATTTTAAAGAACGGTAAAGGCACTGGAAAAATTGTAAACCCTATCTTAAATGTAGGAAAACTAAAATTTTTCATTACCTTCGAATGGCAAGGAAAAGGGTATGAAGTTTTCGAACCAAAAGAATAAAATTTCCGGAGATATGTTTTCCCTGATGAAGGGGAAGAAAAAAAATTTTGTGGTCTGGGGAAGGAAAGGGGGGAAAGGATTCCGCGTCCCCATCCTACTCTTGAAAAATAAAACACGCAACCCCGATTTAAAGGATTTTGAAGGGGTTTATCGAAGATATACGGGAAAGAGATCATCGGGAAAGGGGAAATTTTGGGCGAACTGTCTAACCCCGATTGAACATACTTTTGCCACCCCTGAAAATCATGCCCGCGAAGGGAAACCAGTCTTTTTCCCCGAAAAAAACGAACGAAAAATTTAAATTTTTTGCAATTTTTTCTCATGGTTTTCGCCCCCATTTTTCACATTGGGGTTTTACGATATCGAATCGTTGGGAAATCCCCCGGGGATAGGGGAGGTCAGAACCAAATTTACAATCCATCAACCCTTCGCGGTTGGGGTACGCAAAGTTGGGTTTTGAAGGACTGTCGTTGAAAAAAATTTTTACACGTGGGGTTTTAATGCAATTAGTCTTTTTAAAAAAAAGCGACGAGGCTGGAAGAAATAAACAAGCGATTTCCCCCTTTTTTTCCCTTCCGGGTCCCTTTAAAAAAACGAATTTTTCAAGAACCCCTCACTGTCAAATTTTGTAAAAGGGGGAAAGGAAAGGGGGGGAAAAAACCCCCCCCTTTCGACCTAAAGTACGTCCCTATTCCCCATAGAAAAAAAAAAATAATTTTTTTGGGCACTGTCTCATTTTTTTAAAACTATGTGTAAAAAAGAAAAAAACCTTTACTTTCTTTTTTCATAACCTAGCTTTTTGATGGCGGGGTTAATATTTAAAATATTTGACTACCAAAAAGAAAGTTTCGGTCATTTCCCCTGGGAAAACGGGTGAAGCTATTAAAAATTTGGAAAACGGAAACCTAATTTTTTTTGATTCCCTTTGCCTAATGCCCGGATCCCTTCCAGGTTAGTGAAAGCCATATTTAAGGGGGGGAATAAACCTACCCCCTTTACCCGTCGCCTCCTCCCCTACCCCCCCTCCTCCCAAACCCCTTTTCTTCGGGAAAACAGTTGCTTTTGTTTTGTTATTTTCCCCATAGGATCGCTTGAAGAAACAGAGTTACCACCATAGATTTTTTATAATCGTTTTTTTAAAAAAAAGTTTCCCCCCGTCAAAAAAATTCTGGAAGCGCGGGAAAATCCTTTACAAGAACGGGTGCAACATTGAAAGATTACGTTAAGCTATTTTTTAAAAAATGGATATAACTTTGGGTTGCGGATATCTTTCTTTTATTGGGAAATATGCCCACACTCGTTGACGGACTTTACTTGCTTTTTATAGCTTACCCTCTTTTGCCTATGACTGTTTTTCTGGAAAAAAAGCGAGGTACAATTAGACCCCATTATTAATCGCGAACTGTACACACTAATCAGAAATAATTTAAGAGGGGGATTCGTAACTGCCGTCACACAGTTTACGAGAGTAATTGCAAACGAAAGCTTATTGTATCTCGACTTCAACAGTCTATATAGCCAGTGTATGACAATGCCACTTCCCTGCGGAGATATTCATCAGCTAACGAAAGAAGAACAAATAACTTTCACGGAGAAAGGATGGGAGAATCACGAAATGGGGGGAGATAAGGGTTACTGGTTAGTGATCGACACCCGTCCGATAACAGGGGACGTGGCGCGTCGCACTGACGAGTTACCTCTAGCGTTAAATCATGGGGTAATAAACCCGGACCAGTTGTCCCCCTTTTGTCGTAAAGTGTTCCAGCGTGAAGGCAGAACTAGATTTTCTTCGGTTGCAAAGTTATTGGCTACCCATCTGGGACTAACTGAATATTTAATATCACTGAGAAACCTGCAACTATTATCGAAATTAGGACTTCAAGTGGAAAAAATTCATGCCGTATATCAATACACACAAAGCATGTTTATGAGTGATTTCATTACAAAAAACATACAACAACGAAGGCTCTCTTCCTGTCCCATTACAGCATTGAGTTTCAAATTGATAAATAACGCCATTTACGGGAAATGTCTGATGAATTTAAACCGCTACTCAATTTTATTTTCGTATTGCAATAACAGAAACACCTTCTTGAAATTAATGCGAAACCCTTACATGAATTCAGTCACACCGCTAGGAAAACAGAGCGTCCTCGTAACGAGAAGAAAACCGATCCTTCATGTGAAACAGGCAACGTATGTTGGTTTTGCAATTCTGGAACATGCAAAATTCATAATTTACGATACCTATTATAATAAGCTTAAAAATTGGTATCACGACCGACTCCACCTGATATACAGTGATACTGATAGCTTCATCTTAAAACTTGAGTGTGAGAATTTGGAAGAAGAATTAAGAAAAAAACCACTTAATGATTTGATTGATTTCTCTAACTTCAAGAAAACGCACAGTCTTTACGATGATTCAAGAAGGGGGGAGCTGGGATTGTTGAAGAGTGAAGTAGCCGATAATGTTATCATTGAAGTGATAGCATTGCAAGCAAAGTCTTATTCACTGAAAATGACGGGGGAGAAAAATGTAAAGAGATTGAAAGGGGTTCCAGGCAGGGACGATAATGTAACACATAATGATTATCTCGCCGCATTAGAGGGAGGGAACAGGGACAAATGTGAATATTATTCAATTCGCAACAGTAAGGAGAAATTTGACACGAAAAGGGTTTAAATTTTTTTTTTCGGCTTATGAAGATAACGTTTACGTACAGTATGCTTCGCTCCCTACGGGCACCCGATATTGGGGAACAAGCCTTATAATTTCACTTCTTCCCCTTTCGTTCATTCAGGGGCAAAAAGGTACCAACAAGGCTTCACCCAAAAAAATTTAAAATTTTTTTCCCCCAAAACTCCGCTCGCATTTTTATGGCGGATTTTAAAAGCGGAAAGGTAATTTCTTCAGCCTCATAGACTTGTTCCAAAGAATCCCCACCCTTCTGATATGCGGGGTTGAACCACGATTTGCAAAAAGAAATATC
The DNA here is from genome assembly GCA_016584305.1 of Chionoecetes opilio. Lineage (NCBI taxonomy): Eukaryota > Metazoa > Arthropoda > Malacostraca > Decapoda > Majidae > Chionoecetes > Chionoecetes opilio. The sequence continues at coordinate 23,339 of JACEEZ010022819.1, forward strand.
CCCCCAAACAAACAGTTCGCGGAAATCGTAGACCTTTTTCAATTTCAAGTTATAAAAAAAACCCTTTTATTTTTAATTGATGATTGCCTTTTTCTGAAGGATAAAACGAAAAAAATTGTTGGGGCAGTTTCCCCAAGGGGCGTCATTTGAATTTATCGGGTTATTTGATTACCAAAATATTTTTGGGAAAAGGGAAATATGCACGGGTTTTACTTGAAGAACCCATTTTTTAAAAAGCGCAATAGAGATATCTGTCAAGAAACACGTTTCTCAATTATTTGGTAAGAAACGGTAAAGACGCTATCAAAATTTACAAAAAACTGTGTACTCACGCCCCTTTGGATATTGAGGTAGATTATCCCCCCCACTCCAGAGATCTTTCAACTGCGAAGCAATACCTAAGGGGGAGCCTTTTAACTTGTTTTCTTTTCAACAGAACAAAATTTTTGGAAAATATTTATCTTCTCCCCGAAAAGGATATCGGAGTGGAAAATTTTTTGTTAAAAAGGCGGGTAAAAGCGGGACCCAACCGGACACAGCCCCTTTTCGAACTTCTCCAATCATCAAAACTCACATTCCTCACACTCGAAAATAAAAAATTTTCCCCGGCGGAAAAATTACCGTAAACCCAAATGATAATTTCATGCGATCTGGCCGCATGACCCCTTTTTCGAAATACAACAAGAAAAAAAATTCCCCCTACTGCTTGACCATTTTCCGATATATGCAATTATTCCTTTGCAAATAAACTCCAGGGAAGTTTTAAGGGGGGA
>JACEEZ010022819.1:24400-36900 GCA_016584305.1 Chionoecetes opilio
GGGGAAATATTGAAGGGGGATTTTATAAAAGCGAGCTAATCCCAGTCAATCTTCCGCCTACCTTTCCCATCGATATTATCAGACGACGAGGGAAAAAGTATAGGGTTCATTTCAGAGGGTATGACTCCACCTTCGACCGATGGGTAGATAAATCTGATTTGGAGAAAATATGAAGCCCTTATTAAGCGAACATAAGGAATTTATCTTATTCCTAAGTAAACTGCCTCCCTATAAAAGGAATAAATTAATTGAGTCGCTAACGAAAGGACATCTTGATTGCTTATCGGAACTTTGTAACAATTTTTTACGAAAAAATCTACCAGTAGATTTGCAGACTGTGAAAAGACTGCGGAAATACGAGAGAGAAATTAAATTAATATCGCGTAGACGTACCTCATTAAAAAATAAACGAGATATTTTAAAATCAAAAAGAGGAGGAAGCATTTTATCATTATTGCTACCGTTGGCAAAATCAATCATTTCATCGTTAATATCATGAAGGAATTTTGTCTCGTCCCGCGAGCATGGGTCAGAAAACAAGAAAAACAACAACAACCCCTACCTCTGCCTACCCCCCTTAACTCATTCACTCATCTACACTTACTCATCATCTCAACGCCAGAAGAACATGTCAAGAGGACATTCCCAACGTTTTGTCATGTGAAGGGGGGGACTCTTCACTCGATTGTTCCTGCTCAAATCTCTTCAGAGTTTAACATTCTCTAGAATATCTATTGTTACTAAAACCTTCTCTGAGATCAAGTTCTCTGACGAGTCGCAGTATGCCGCGGCTCTGGAGAACGTCTCTCCTGATTACCTAAACCCCATTGTTTTTATTCCAGTGTACTATAGCTACTTTGTTGTTGTGTCAAGCTAGCTATCACGTTGGGCAAGTATATTTTACGTGGAAAAGCTCAATCTTCACATGTCTGTCAGGTATTACACATTTTTATAACATGGTTAGGTACATTTTCTTATGCCGCGTGGGCGCGCCAGGCACGTGACCGAGCGATGTTGAGGCATATGTATGGGTGTGATAGGTATGGGCGTGGTACTCGCGAAGACAACGAGTGACGTAATTTGGACGGTATCTGCAGCCTGGTTCTACAAGCAACAATTTTGCTAAATAGCTACAAACATTTTAGCTTACTCTACAATAACACTTAATTATTTAGTTACACAAACATGAGGAATTAATTTACTTTATATCGTTGATAGGCAATCTTATCAGTTGATAATATTTTGCCCTAAGTGCGTATTTTTTCTATAGGTAGGAGACTTTCTACGAGTGAAAGAGAAAACGGTATATTTTAACGGGGTCTCCCGAAACTTATTAATTTCTCAAACCAATTTTTTTTTTCCACTTATGGCGGCGTTTGCGTTGTAATTCCCAAAATTTTTTAACTACTTTATTGTCTTATATAATGCCAAAAGTAAGAAAGATTAGAAAGCTTATAAAGCGATTTACTCTAAAAAAGGGAATTGATGGTCAATAAACACACAAAAGAAAAGGGTTGATTTAACCCCAGACTTAAATAAACATTCATGAGGAGCGTAATAGCATTCCAATCCCTACTACTACTACTTTTACTACTACTACTCCTACTACTACACTACCACTACAAATCTACTACTCTACTACTACTACACTACTGTTTGCTACTAATACTGGTACACTACTACCACAAATTTTACTCCTCTAACAGCTGTTAAAACCAAAAACTGCGAAAAACCTCAGGCTGGCCTCCAATGAAATGCCCATTATTCGGGAGAGTAGTATGAAAATTTATTATCATAAAAATTCCGAGTTATGTTTGTAAGTATTTTCATTTTTTTTTTTTCACGGGTGCTCATCGCCTTTTTTCCCTAAACCACCATTTTGTTTATCTTTTTCCTTCTTCCGCCATTTTCTTTCTTCCTTTTTTTCCTTCCTCCCCCCCCGACATCCCGTATGCAGGCAAGATCCGTGGGATAATTTTTCTGCGATCCCTGATAAAAATGTTCAAAACTTTTCATCTTTCCCCCCCGCTATTTTTCAACCAACTCACTCCCGATTTAATGTCTTTCAAAATAAACCCATTTACGGTTATGGTTAAAACATGGGGCGTGTTAGTAAAAATACGGCTAAAATGAAAAACCCACCAAAATTTTTTATGCTAATATTTCTACCCTCTCATCTGAAAACGCGTTCGGACTGTCGACATTTCATATAAAAACCCCTTTTTTGGGTATTAGATTAAAAAATTAAAATTTTTCTATATCAAAGTAAAAAGGGTTTTAGTATAAAAGGGAGGGTTTTTTTTTTAGGTACGCGAGTTTTTTATTATTTAATAGTTTTTTTGGGATTTAAGCTATTCTTTGAGGCCCCGTCGAGTTTCAAAACATTCCCCTTTTATGCCGCGGGCTCGGAGTAACCAGACGGCAGTTCCATCCATCTCTCACCTAGGAATCCGCCTGCGCCCCCTGTTCCCCCCCCCCCTTTTTCCTTGTTATCTATATTTTAAATATGGGTAACAAATGTTTATTTTACGCTAACGTAAGGAGGTCCCCCACCCTTATAAGTATTTTTTAAATGGGGCTCCATCCACTCTCCCCTGGGAAAACGCTGCTCGGTCCTCTTCAAAGAGCATGGTCTTATGAATACACACAAAACCTTACCTCACATTTTCTCACTATATATAATTTTCCATGTGAAATTTAATATTAAGCGGTATGTTTCTAAGTTAGGATATTCATTAAGTGGGTTTTCAGTGGGGAATTAGTCATAAGAGCTTTCTTTTCACACATGGAAGAGTTTCCTGTAAAAAAAGGTTTTTCTTACATCCGAGTAAGTTTTCCGGTATTTGTTAACCCTTAATGTTTTAAGATCTCAAGCAAAGCACACTATGTCACATGAATAAATAGGGTTATTTTGCAAAAATAGTTCTTGTGTTATTATAAAACCCAGGTGTTATTCTGTTTAGGGGCAGTAATTCCCCACACTTTCCAAAAGAAGCCTTATCTAAATTTTCCACGTACCAACACGACTCCAAGTCAATCTAAAATTTAAAATTAAACAACGTGCCCGGGGGTAATCGTGAAACTCTCGCCGGGTGGTGGCAGCACTTCCCCTTAAACCCAAACTCTTTTCCTTTCCCCCCCTTAAATACATCCCCCTTTTAGTACTCTCCGCAGGAACTGGTACTTATAAAACACTAGTGAAGTATAAGACTAATTAAAACCTCCCTTCAAGTTGTAAACTTTTATCAAAACATCTCAAGTTAATTTATTCAAGTAACGTTTGACCAGTTATAAATACCCAACCCGTTCCCCCAAAAACCAGCAACACACTGGTGACTAAGCGGTGGGTTATTATTTCCCACAAAAAACAACAGAATTCACCTTTGGGGAAGAGCTAGATAACTCAAAATTCAGGAAAATAGGTAAAAAAGTTTCATTGGGGGACACAGTCAAATTCCCCAAACATTCGACGTCCCAGGCACGGAAATTAAGATTTTTAGAAACCGGGAGGAAAAGAAAATTCCTTTTTCTCGATAAAGGGGGGGTAAATAGTGTCCGGAATGGCCACATACTGTGCATTTTGTGGCTAGGTAGTAACGATATTCCCGTGGCATAGATCCCTTTTCTTTGCTGACCTATCAAGGAAATTACGCCCCAAAATAAGGGGAAATTGTGAGGCGGTTGGTGCTCTTAATAAACCACGCATCTTTCCCGAAAGGGACCCATTAGCACGGAAATTAAAAAAAGTGCAAAATTCAATAAACAAAAAAAATAAAGCTGCGGGACACAACCAAATTAATTCAATTTGTACCACTAACGTAAACCCTTGGGATCCGACGGTGTTATTGGGTAAATGAGGGGGGAAAATAAAGAAAAAACAAATTAAAAACAGTAACGGGGCCCCCCCGGAAAGAATAACCGAAACGGCGGAGAATCACCCCTTGGGAGCCACGGGAAAACCCCAGTGCCCTTTTAGTGGCCGACGGAACAGAGATCAAATCTCTACCTGTATCTACAGAAGTTTTTCTCCCACGGGAAACATGAGTTGGGAAACAACCTATTTTTCCGGGGGTAAAAGGGAGGAGGGGGAGCGGAGACGGAAGTAAAGCCGCACAGCTAGAAATTTTTGTGGAGGGGTTAAAAAGCCAACTAAATCCAACAACCCCTTCTCCTTATCTCCATTATCCACGGGAAACAGCAAAAACAAAAAACCAACGAAACCCTTTTGATAAAATCAAATTATCCACGGATAGCGTTAAAAAAATGGGCTCTTCAAACCTCGAGATTTCCAGTCTAGAAAATTACATCAACTACAAGGCCTTGACGCAACGGCCCGATCCAAAAAGTTCTTTGAATTAAAATTTAACAATGTAGCTCAAAACGACGCAACACGCTCCAAATTTCAAAAAAGGGGGAGTGTTCCAAATTTCAATTTAACCACAACTACAACAAACCAAAGGTAGACACATGGTCGGCCCCTTAAAAATCTTTTCGTAACCGGTTCCCCCCAATGAGTTTATAACCCTGGCAAAAATTGAGGCAAGATTATGACTGGGGAGAATTCCTAAAAGCGTTCAACCAGTTTTTTTTTCCCAACATGCGGTGATGCGACAAAACTCCCAAATAAAAAATTTCCCGACCGTGATAGACAATAAAGAGAAATTGTGGTAGATACCAATCGCGTCGGGGAAAAAAATTAGAGGGATTTCTAGATAAGGTTTCCCCCTAAAAAAATTCCAAACCGCATGAACACAGCGCAGAACGGAAGACAGCCCGCCCAAAAAGGGATCAACATATTCCAAACCCCCAAGGGAGAAGGAAAAGGAAAGGGGAGAGGAGACAAAAGCACACACGTTCCCACCCCCGAAACCATCAGGACGAAGTGGAAGGTTAAAACAACAAACCCAAAAATTAAAAGGTCATTTTTGGCCCAAAAGCGAAACTAAAAAAAATACCCCCCCACGCGAGTTCTTCAGGGAGGGAAAATTCACTCAAAAATATTGCGTTTATTGTCAATCACCAAACGCAAAAACCTTCCGGAGTCTGGAAAAACCCTCCCCCACCCATTGTTTTCGACTGTCGAAAACCCCGGGTTGTGGGAAGGAGATCGAAACTGTCCTGGGCGTCCCCCAGGCAAGAGTTTTCAACAGCAAAGTCAAACTAAAAAATCCTAGAAAATTATCCTGACTAGTTTGGTGACGATTTCCCCCACTACCCAGAAAATAAAAGGGGAAAATAACAGAACGATATTTGGACACAGGGAGTGGCTATCCCTTAAAAAGAAATAAACCCAAACGGATCGGGGGGGAAATAACAAAACGACGGAATCCCCCTCACCTCGGGGAATCACAGACACCCCTTTGAAAATCCCGCAGATTGGGCAGAAATTGAATCGGGGACGGGCAAAAATTTAAAAGGGTTTCCCGTTACCCCCAACTCTTACCCAAAGGGTGATTTTTTTTGGGGTGTGACCCCTCAAAAAAGACCCTTACCTGGTGGTAAAAGTAGAGAAATGCGCTGGGGCGATACCCCCTTCCCGTGAATCACACCCGTCGAAAAAGGAACAAAATCAAAAGAACCCAAAAAAACCCGGGGTGGAAGTCGGAAACAGCCACAAACCCTTACAGAAAAACTTCTCACTCCTATAAAAATAAACGTTTTACCATCTAGTTTCGGGATGGTTAACGAAAAATGAGTTACCAGGTTCAAAACCTTCTTGTTCCCGCGGGAAAATTTTACAAAATAGTTCCCCTTTAGATACAAGTGTCGCAAAAAATTCAATTTCATTCCCTTCACGAAAAAACCCAAAAAGGAAAAAGCTTTTGTGCAAAGGCCTTACTGGGGGTCTACGACAAAGGGGAAAATTCCTCCGGCACAAAATTAATTCTATTCATGAACCCACAATGATTTAAAACCCGGAAATGATAACGCACAGCCGAAGGAACTCGCCCCCAAAAAGGTTAAAAGAATTAACCCGGGGAAAAAAATGGAAACACCTGACTGTTTCAAAACAAAAAAGAATTACAACAAGAAATTCCGAAAATGATCCTTTTTCACCCTTTGATCAAAATAAATTGGGTCTCATAACGGTCCTCCGGTTATATCGGGGTTGGATGCCCTCACCCGTCGAGGACCCTCGTCCCGGGTATCCCGAGAAAGCCAAGGAGCAAATTTCCATATGCTTCAAGATATGGAAGAAAGAAATATCTGAAAGATCCCGGCCGCGTGTTATCACCGATCGTTTTGGTAAATAAACCAGATGGTAGAAAGAAAATGTGTTTAGACTATCGACACATAAAAAAACATCTGCCACCCGATATCTATCCTCTTCCCGTTTGGAAAAATTGGAGAAAAGCCGGGGGGCCCAAAAAGTATTGTCACCTTAGACATGCCGAAGAATTTTTCCAGATTTTATAGATACAAAAGCCGCATCTGACCATTTTCAGCGACGGTGTCCCTTATATCTTTTTTCGACGCCTACCATTCGGGCTAAACTGCTCACCCGTATATTTTCCAGGCGAAGGCTTCAGTTTAACTCCCCCCCTTTCAGAAGGGATGGGTAAAAAAACTCCTGGAAACTTTTTTTCTAGGGGGTCCTACTTTTTCCTTTCTTTTGGAACGTTTTAATAAACTTTCGAACCCCCATACCAATGGGGTGAAACTAAACCCTCAGTAAGGTACCTTTGGGACTTAAAGAAGCACTTTTCTCGGTCTCGGATCTCAGCCGAAGGAAGTAAACCGGGCCCAAAAAAACGGGGAAGCCGTTTCAAAAATAAAGCCCCAAAAACGGAAAGGAAATTCGCTTTTTTAGGGAGTGTGGTTTCTATAGGACTGTTCCCTTTCTTTCGCAAAAAGTTGCAGCCCCACTTAAAAATTTAACAAGAGCTCACGAATTTCACCTGGAGGGAGGAGTGTCAACACGTTCGAACATCTCAAGTCGTGCCTAAAAATGCACCTGTCCTGGAAAGGGCAAAAATTCATGAACCTTTCATCCTAAAAACAGACGCGAGTAACATCCGTCGGGGGGGTTCAAAAGTCAAGTTCATCAAACGGTTAAAATTTGCCCCATTGGGATTTCCCAAAAAACGAATTTTTGCGGACACGTTACTCCGCGCCGACAAAAACTTTTGGCCATTTTTCCCCCTGTAAAAAATTTTACATTATCTATGGGGTAAAAATTTAAATTTGTCCGGATCACCAACCTCTCACCATATTTTTAAAAAAAGAAAACTAAATCTCCCAAGACCGGGTGGATTCTAAGATGCGCGAATTAGTTATGAGTTTAAAAATACCTGAAGGCAAAAAAACTTCGTCGCGGCCCAATTGTCGCGTCCAGGGGGGGGATGATAACCCCCCGACCAGACTACAGGGTTGGGACTCCCCCCAAACCAAAATTTTTATTCTACGTAAAAGGGGAAAAACCCCGTGTGGAAAGAGTTGGGGGATTTCTGGAGGGAGGAAAAATTCCTACCAAACGCTACCGAAAGCCACTTTGGTTCGTTTACGGTAAAAAATAATACTTTTTTTGTTCGAGAAAAAACCCGATGGGAGCCTAAAATATGCCCTCAAAATTTCCCTGAGTATCCCGGTCTCGCTCTCCAACAGCCATGATTTTATCAGGTCACTTAGGACAAAGAAAACCATCAAGAAAGCCGAGGGGCTATACTATTGGGCAAAAACTTAAAGTAGATGTGTGTGGTATTCAAATTGTGTAACTTTCAAGGTTAAAAAGTAAAGGGGTTTCAAAACCCTGGAGGAAAATTCCTCCGTTAAAACCCTTTTAAAAAAATAGGGATAGACCTCACTGGGTATGGGAGCAGGAGAAAAAAGGTTACCGTTATTTTGCGGGGAGCATCATTACGTAGGTTTGTTAGGGTTTTTCCCCCTTAAAACCAAACACCTAACACATCAAAAAGACCCAGTGGCAGTACCCCGGCGGACTATGGGACACCCCCCCCCAAAAATCGTCCTGGACAACGGAGGGGGGTTACCCGCCGGGAAATTCAGCAGTTCTGCACACGACACCAAATCATCTCTGCTATACGACCCCCTATCACCCCCAGGAAAATTTGGTGACCCAAGATGCACAGGACCCTGAAGTCATCCTCTCGCCCCTTTTTCAAGGACACCCTCTGAGTTGGCCCACATTTTTGCAGCCCTGCCCAAAATCACTATGAAACAAGCGGTACAAAACCCCCCTGGCAACAAACCCCACTTCGCGTTCTTTTCTCGTCATGCCCCCGGCTTGTTGGGCAGCTTTTCCACGTCGAGGGAGAACAAAACGCATGGGCGTGGGACACCCTAATCCCGAGACGCTCTGAAAAGTCGCGTCGGTACGGGGGCGTGCAAACAGAAAAAAGGAAAAATAAGTGGTGGAGGTAGGGGCATGGTATGGGTCAAAAAAAGGACCACAATCCCCGGCACGTGCCGTAAAATCATGTGAAAAGGTGGGGTCTATAGAGTGGTGGAAATAGTTTTTGGGGGGGAGCTCTACGTGGTAGAAAAGTTTTCACGAAAAAAAGTACAAAAAAAGGCCGAACAATGAAGCCTTATTTTGGCAGTGAAAGGGTTAGTAGAACCGGTGGAGAGGTCCCACAACCCCACCCCGGGGGACGAGCAACTAGCCCCCCTGTTAGGAGACCCCCTAAAAGGGGCCTTGAGGGAAAAATGAATTTTTTTTTTTTTATTTAAGTTGGTTTTTGAAATTAAAAACTGAGTCCAAGAGGGAGTGTAGTGTAGACTAGATAACATTTGGTCTAGGGGATTTCTCTGTCCAAAAACGGAGCTCTGGTTTTCACGGGGCTAAGCCCGGTTTGGGGGGAGGGGATTTTTAATTCGGATATATACTCGCTTCTCACTTTACAGTCAAAACCAGCTTGGGTGTGCGGGTATTTCAGATTGTTGGGCTCTTATCTTTACCAGAGGCTAGCCGGGGTGCGCCTCTGGATTTCCCCGCAACAGAAAACGGGGACGAGTAGGGTTTTACGGGCCCCGTCATTACCCCGGATCGGTTTTTGGGATACTTCCTTTCATTGGATTTTTTGTAATCTAACCAAACAGACACCCGTTTTTAAGAAAAGAAGATTTTTCCCTTAATTTACTCTAAAAGCGTCCCCATACCACCTCCCCCTTTTCGCCTTTTTAAAAGGAAAAATGATCCGTAAGTAGTAAATTTGAATTGAAGAATTTAAATTTTTCCCGGAGAAAAAGACGCGTGTAAAGCCCATTATTCGAGGGGAGATAGTATGGGTTTTTTTATCAAAAATTCCCGAGTTATGTTTGTAAGTAGTTCATTTTTTTTTTTTTCACGGGTGATCATCCCTTTTTCCCAAAACCCCCCATTTTTTTTATTTTTTTCCTCTCCGCCCTTTTCTTTTTTCTTTTTTTCCATTCCTCCCCCCCCCCCGACATCCCTATGCAGGGCAAGATCCGTGGGGTAATTATTTGCGATCCATGAAACTAATGTTTTCAAATCTTTCATTTTCCCCACTACTGATAACCAAGCTCACTCCCCGTTCTTTAAAGTCTTTCAAAATAAACCCTTTTGTTATCGGTTTTGGTCAACTGGACGTGTTAGTAAAGAACGTGCTAAAAGAAAACCTACCAAATTTTAGCTAATATTTCTACCCTCTCACTCTGAAAACGCGTTTGGACTGTCGAAATTTTTAATATAAAACCATCCCTTTTTGGGTTTTTAAATTAAAAATATTAAAAATTCTTCTATATCAAGAAAAGGTCTGTAGTATAGGCATTTTTTCTTTGGGACGCGGTTTTTATTATTTAAATATTATTTCGGGGTTATAAAATTTCATTTTAGCCACGTCGAGACATTCAAACAATTCCCCCTTTTTTGCCGCGGGGTCGAGTAACCAAACGGGATCTCCATCCATCCTCACCCAGGTAATCGGCCGCCTCCTGTTTCCCCCCCCCCCTTTTTCCTTGTTCTATATTCAAATTGGTTTTAAAAAAATGTTTGTTTTCGCTAACGAAAGGAGGTCTACCCTCCTTTTAAGTATTATTAAAGGGGGTTTTCCATCCACTCTCACCTAGGAAGACGCCGGTCGTGTCCTCTTTAAAAAGACAGGGCTTTGAATCACCACAACTCCTTTTCCCTCACTTTTCTCTATATATATAATCTTCCATGGTAATTTTTGAATTTAAGGGTATGTTATCAATGTGGATATTCATTAATAGGTTCTGGGGAGAGTTTTGCTCATCGAGCTTTCTTTTCATCCCTAGGAAGAGTTTTCCCGTATAAAAAAAGGTTTTTTCTAATCCAGTAGAGTTTTTTTCCGGGATTGTGTTAACCCTTTTAAGTTGGAAGATCTCAGGGCAAGAACACACTATTCCTATGAATAAATAGGATGATGTTTGCAATATAGTTCTTGTGTTTTTTATAAAACCCAGGTGATTTTCTGTGTTGGGCAGTAAATTCCCCCCCACTTCCAAAAAAAGTCAGCCTTTCTCGGTATATTCCACGTACCAAAAACGACTCCAAAAATCAATCTAATTTTTAATATTAAAACAAAACGTCCCCGGGAAATAATCCAGTGAAAATCCGCCGGGTGGTGGCAGCACTTCCCTTAACCTAAACTCTTATCCCTTTTCCCCCTTAAATACATCCCCCCTTTCAGTCTCTCCGCAGTGAGACTGGTACATTAATCACTATGAATCATAAGACTAAATTAAATCCTCCATTCAATTTGTAATCTTTTATCAAATCATACTCAAGAAATATCATTCAAGAAAACGTTGACCAGTTATAAATACCCCATACCAGTTACCCCCAAATACCAGCAACACACCAACACTGGGGCTGTTTTTCCCTACATCATTTAATTAAGGTGTTACCACACAAAATTTATCCGTGCGCCCATTTAGTGGAAAGATGAGGAAAATTACATTTGCTAAATCATTTGATCACTTTGGGGAGGATGTAATGAGTAACTAAGATGTATACAGTCCAGTTGATAAAATAGCTTCATTCGATTTAGACTGCAAACCCGGATCGAAAAGGTCAACAATTAATGCAGAACCCCAGCACTCTCTGCCCGGAAGATTGGGCAAGATTATGACAATTCAGGGAGAATTTCCTGAGAGTTTTCAGTGGTGGAGCGGCAACCACCGTAGTGAAAACAGGTAAGTCATGTGGGCTGACTCTATAATAATAAATTTGTCGTCGCAAACTGTATGGGATGGGTCTATCGCAGCCAATACGTTAACAGAGGGATGTATTAAGATTTTAATGGAGGCAAAATTGGTGTTTAAAAGAAAAAGAATTTGTATGGATAATATGTACTCATTTTTGAACTTTTGTTCTATATGTACATGTCCAGGGGAAGGTGCGTCGTGCAGCCCTTTTTTTGCCCTTTCCATCCTAGGGACGATTTAGTGGATTTCATAACAGCCTTAGACGGAAAGCAGGGAGATAAAAACATTTTGGTGCAGCGGTGGGATACGAACCCGCCTTTTAAAGAGACTAGTGCCCTTTTGGGCCCAACCCCAAATAAACCTGTGTAAAAACAAGTAGTTCTGGATAACATTTGAGTTTTTCTAATATACACAAAAGGGGCAAGGAAAAGGCTAAAAGTTCTCGTGCGAATGAGGCAAAACAACAGAACGTGGGGTTTTATTACTATAAGAAAAGGCGATACCGTAACGGTTCAGACACGAGTGGGAAATTTCCCAATTTGGCGCCGAATTTTTTGGGCCCCGCGCTTTGTTTTTGGGAGAACATGGAATAATTTTGAGGTATAGGACCCCATTTCTTATACTGCCCAGATAATTCAAAATGACGGTTAAAGAAGACCAAAGCCGAGGGGGACCCGGCTTTTGCTAAATGTGTTATCTACCCCACACATTCCACAAACCCCATCACCAAAAAACCCCATGCAGGCTAAAAATCTACGCCCCCGAGTCTAACTCTTTTCTTTAAAATCATGCTTGTGAAAGATGTATTGCAGTTTTTTTTATTATAGATTTTGGGAAAGGGATCGATGCCCTTGTAAAAGCTAACCTTGTTGCATGCCAACCATTTATGGGTTTCCTTTCCCCTTTGCATCCCCAACCAAGCGAGCCTTGTAAATGCTTTCGGTCGGGTTCAGTTCATTTTGAGACAGCTATGGTGTGGGCCGTGGGCTCCCGGGGGCCCCCATGCACCCCCCCCCAGTACTCTACTTTTTGGTTTTTTTTGTTCCTGGGGGGCCCTCGATGAGAAAAACGATGTTAACAAGAAAAAACTAGGGATGAACACGCCTTACGCCCCTTAAACACGCCTTTTTGTCCCCCTGATATTAACCCCCTCGTATCCGATTTTTCGCTGTTTTCGCAAAGTATTGATAGATGAGCGCTCAGCGATATGGCTTCAGTACAGACACGTACCAAAGCAGGATCTATCAAGGGGAAGGAAGAAAGGGGGGGTGTGGTGAGAATTAAAACATCAAGGGGGAATTACAAAAAAGCCCGCAGATTGGAATTATTCCCGTCAAACGACGAAAACA
>JACEEZ010022819.1:44400-46760 GCA_016584305.1 Chionoecetes opilio
TAGTATTTCATAAAGTATTAAAGTAATCGTCCAGACCATTTCATCATTCCTGATTTAATGTAATCAAAGCATAGCCATTAACGAGTATATCAACAATACGTCGTCACTTTTTGTATCCAGTCAGCCGTTTTTAAATAATCCGCAATCAAAATCTGCAAATTCCCCGAGTTTTCAAAACGCTCTCAAGGTTTGCAGACGCTCAGGCTCGGTGACGTACCATCAGGGAGGCTCATCTTCCCGCGCTGATCAGAGAGACGTAAACACAGAGATAAATACAGGGTGTAACACGAGTTTATGCAAATGTTGATACAGGAGATAAACCGAATTATTCTAAGAACAAAATGCTCTATACCCATATGCTTTCTGAAGCTTCCTTTACGTGACATGGAGTGAGAAAGAATTACCGCGGCCGTCATGTAACTCACGGCTAGCGGGAGGCAGGAGGGATGAGATGTGCACTCGCGCGTATGACCCCCAGTGAAATTATGAATTATTTAATCATAATTTCTACTAGTTATGAACAATTACAGTATCTTATAAGTTTTAACTACACGATCGATATTAATAAACGGCTGTTATTTACCAAATAAGCAGTACATGAGAACAGCAGGGCTGTCATAAGCAATAATGTCAAGGGCTACTTGGCATTATGTCGGCGAGAGAGAGGCAAGGTGGGTAGGGATGGGTGCCGTGCGAGGCTACATCAGCTGTGTCCCTCCTTCTCCCGCCCAGATTAGTGGCAGTGTTTAGTTTGAGAGAGTTAAAATCATGACTTATTTAGTATCAATTTGAGAGAAATAAGCTGTAGACAGTGTTGTACGCTTACGGTAATGTGAAGTATTATTCTGGATATGGGGTTCTGGATATGGGGATTATTCAGCCCCATATCCAGAATAATACTTCACATTACCGTAAGCGTACAACACTGTCTACAGCTTATTTCTCTCAAATTGATACTAAATAAGTCATGATTTTAACTCTCTCAAACTAAACACTGCCGCTAATCTGGGCGGGAGAAGGAGGGACACAGCTGATGTAGCCTCGCACGGCACCCATCCCTACCCACCTTGCCTCTCTCTCGCCGACATAATGCCAAGTAGCCCTTGACATTATTGCTTATGACAGCCTGCTGTTCTCATGTACTGCTTATTTGGTAAATAACAGCCGTTTATTAATATCGATTGTGTAGTTAAAACTTATAAGATACTGTAATTGTCCATAACTAGTAGAAATTATGATTAAATAATTCATAATTTCACCGGGGGACATACGCGCGAGTGCACATCTCATACTCCTGCCAAGATAAAGAGACAGATAAAGAAAGATAAAGAGACACCTATTCATCCACCTCGTACTCGGGCTCAAACATATAGGATCCCATGACAATCTGAGGTTCGTTTTCCTCATAGTATACGCGACCAGCGTCATTTCTTTCGGTGTCAGATTGAGCATCGTACTCTAAATCTGTCACAGCGACAGATTCACTGTCTGACACGGAAGTACAATCGCTCATCATAACATTTGCCGACAGGTGCCAGACAGAGTGTCTGCGGGCGTCCCTGTTCTGAACGTCATCAATAACAGTCGTAGCCCTGTTGGAGGGAAAGATTTTTTTTTTCGCGCGCTTTTTACAAAAGTCGTGTTTTTACGGAAATAAGGCCTGGAAATCAATTATTTTTGGTGGATTAGGTGTTTTGAATCATAATTCATAAATCATAAATCATAAATCATAATCTAAATCATAATCATAATCATAAATCATAATCTAATTCAACATAATTCGGCAAAAAAAAAATGGGTCTGGACGATTACTTTAAGCGATATATGGCAGGGTTGATAAAAAGAATGTTAACTCATATATATATATATATATATATATATATATATATATATAAAATATATATATATATATATATATATATATATATATATATATTGTTACGCCCCCCGTAACATACCAAAGACAGTTCACACTGTTCTGAGTTCGGCGTGGGGCTGGTGGTCCGAGGACTACCCTTAGCAAGTAGTCAGAGCACTGGCGAGAAAAAGAGCGTCTCCTTTAACCATTTATTTCCACATGGTACTTGAGAAGGCACACACAGTTACAGGAGGGAGTGTATACACTTCTCTTCACACAAGCACACGCTCCAAGCATTCCAGGGCACAGGCGTAGAGGCGAGAGGCGGGAGAGCAGATCCGGGCGTTACCACTGGACCGGCGCGGCGGACTGCCTTCCCCTCTTCCTTCCTCGCGTTCGGCGCGCCCCCCCCTGCCATGACCTCTCCACCCTCTCTCACTCCTGCCTCTCCGCCACCCAGACATACACACATACACGCATAATGATTTCAGATTACACTCGT
>JACEEZ010022820.1:0-24375 GCA_016584305.1 Chionoecetes opilio
CTTCTATTTAATAGCTTATGTAAGTACCTACTTATAGGTGCAAATTATTTTAAAAGAGGATTTTATACTTCAATTTGTAGGAAAACAGCTATATATCACTGATAAGTAGCTAAAATCATTGAAAACAATACATTTTATGGGTTTATAGAAATATATTAAGTAAAACTACTTGTATATATACAATAACGCTACAGTTTAGAAGAGACTATGAAAAACACTTGCAATATACCGTATATCACAATAATAACCTCTTACTCTTCTATTTAATAGCTTAATGTAATGTAAGCTACTTATAGGTGCAAATTATTCTAAAAAGAGGATTTTATACATCAATTTGTAGGAAAACAGCTGTATATCACCGATAAATAGCTAATATCATTGAAAACACTACATTTTATGGGTTTATAGCAATATGATAAGTAAAACTACTTGTATATATACAATGACGCTACAGTTTACAAGAAACTATGAAAAATGCTTGCAATATACCGTTATATCACAATAAATAACCTCTTACTCTTCTATTTAATAGCTTAATGTAATGTAAGCTACTTATAGGTGCAAATTATTCTAAAAAGAGGATTTTATACATCAATTTGTAGGAAAACAGCTATATATCACCGAAAAATAGCTAATATCATTGAAAACACTACATTTTATGGGTTTATAGCAATATGATAAGTAAAACTACTTGTATATATACAATAACGCTACAGTTTACAAGAAACTATGAAAAACGCTTGCAATATACCGTTATATCACAATAAATAACCTCTTACTCTTCTATTTATTAGCTTTATGTAATGTAAGCTACTTATAGGTGCAAATTATTCTAAAAAAAAGGATTGTATACTTCAATTTGTAGGAAAACAGCTATATATCACCGATAAATAGCTAATATCATTGAAAACACTACATTTTATGGGTTTATAGCAATATGATAAGTAAAACTACTTGTATATATACAATAACGCTACAGTTTACCAGAAACTATGAAAAACGCTTGCAATATACCGGTTTATCACAATAAATAACCTCTGACTCTTCTATTTAATAGCTTAATATAATGTAAGCTACTTATAGGTGCAAATTATTCTAAAAAGAGGATTTTATTCTTCAATTTGTAGGAAAACAGCTATATATCACCGATAACTAGCTAATATCATTGAAAACACTACATTTTATGGGTTTATAGCAATATAATAAGTAAAACTACTTGTATATATACAATAACGCTACAGTTTAGAAGAAACTATGAAAAACGCTTGCAATATACCGTTATATCACAATAAATAACCTCTTACTCTTTTATTTAATAGCTTAATGTAATGTAAGCTACTTATAGGTGCAAATTATTCTAAAAAAAGGATTGTTAACTTCAATTTGTAGGAAAACAGCTATATATCACCGATAACTAGGTAAAATCATTGAAAAGAACACATTTTGAGGGTATAATGGCATTCATAAGGTAAATTCCTTCTATTAATGATATAACACTACAATTAAGAAGAAACTATGAAAAACACGTATAATATACAATTGTATCACAATATAGAGTCTCAAACTCCTATTATAAGCTTACAGTAGTTTAAAATAGAAATTTCTAACGAGAACAACTATATTTCCACATTTAGAATGTTTCTATCAAAAAAAGGGCTGAATAATGTCAATTTTCGTCATTTTTTAACCCTTCAAAAATACATTAAAACACTTGAAAAAACGTTGTTTCTACGAATAAAATTGGTACATAAATTTCATGAAAAATACATATTTTAAGCTCATAATATTGTAAAATATAGTTGCGTATAAGTGCTGAATAATGTCAAATTTCGACATTATTTAGGCTTTCAAAAATACATTAAAACACTTGAAAAAACGTTGTTTTTAAGATTAAAATTGATACCAAAATATCATGAAAAATACATATTTTTAGCTCATAACATTGTAAAATATAGTTGAGTAAAAGTGCTGAATAATGTCAAATTTCGACATTATTTAGCCTTTCAAAAATACATTAAAATACTTGAAAAAACATTGTTTTTAAGATTAAAATTGATATCTAAATACATGAAAAATACATATTTCTAGCTATTAATTTTGTAAAATATAGTAGTAATAAATATAAAAAGCTATTTAGCTACAGATATAAAGAAATATACTTCAATTTGTAGAAAAAACCACTCTTCACTGATAACTAGCTAAAATCATTGAAAACGCTACATTTTTTGGGTTTATAGCAATATGATCAGTAAAACTACTTGTATATATACAATAGCGCTACAGTTTACAAGAAACTATGAAAAACGCTTGCAATATACCGTTATATCATAATAAATAACCTCCTACTCTTTTATTTAATAGCTTAATGTAATGTAAGCTACTTATAGGTGCAAATTATTCTAAAAAGAGGATTTTATACTTCAATTTGTAGGAAAACTGCTATATATCACCGATAAATAGCTAATATCATTGAAAACACTACATTTTATGGGTTTATAGCAATATGATCATTAAAACTACTTGTATATATACAATAGCGCTATAGTTTACAAGAAACTATGAAAAACGCTTGCAATATACCGTTATATCACAATAAATAAACTATTACTCTTCTATTTATTAGCTTAATGTAATGTAAGCCACCTATAGGTGCAAATTATTCTAAAAAGAGGATTTTATACTTCAATTTGTAGGAAAAAAGCTATATATCACTGATAACTAGCTAAAATGATTGAAAACACTACATTTTATGGGTTTATAGCAATATAATAAGTAAAACTACTTGTATATATACAATAACGCTACAGTTTGGAAGAAACTATGAAAAACGCTTGGAATATACCGTTATATCACAATAAATAACCTCTTACTCTTCTATTTAATAGCTTAATGTAATGTAAGCTACTTATAGGTGCAAATTATTCTAAAAAGAGGATTTTATACTTCAATTTGAAGGAAAAAAGCTATATATCACTGATAACTAGCTAAAATCATTGAAAACACTACATTTTATGGGTGTATAGCAATATAATAAGTAAAACTACTTGTATATTTACAATAACGCTACAGTTTAAAAGAAACCATGAAAAACGCTTGCAATATACCGTTATATCACAATAAATAACCTCTTACTCTTCTATTTAATAGCTTAATGTAATGTAACCTACTTATAGGTGCAAATTATTCTAAAAAGAGGATTTTATACTTCAATTTGTAGGAAAACAGCTATATATCACTGATAACTAGCTAAAATCATTGAAAACACTACATTTTATGGGTTTATAGAAATATAATAAGTAAAACTACTTGTATATATACAATAACACTACAGTTTAGAAGAAACTATGAAAAACACTTGCAATTTACCGTTATATCACAATAAATAACCTCTTACTCTTCTATTTAATAGCTTAATGTAATGTAAGCTACTTATAGGTGCAAATTATTCTAAAAAGAGGATTTTATACTTCAATTTGTAGGAAAACAGCTATATATCACTGATAACTAGCTAATATCATTGAAAACACTACATTTTATGGGTTTATAGCAATATTATAAGTAAAACTACTTGTATATATACAATGACGCTACAGTTTACAAGAAACTATGAAAAATGCTTGCAATATACCGTTATATCACAATAAATAACCTCTTACTCTTCTATTTAATAGCTTAATGTAATGTAAGCTACTTATAGGTGCAAATTATTTTAAAAAGAGGATTTTATACTTCAATTTGTAGGAAAACAGCTATATATCACTGATAACTAGCTAAAATAATTGAAAACACATTATTTTTGGTTTATACCAATATAATAAGTAAAACTACTTGTATATATACAATAACGCTACAGTTTAGAAGAAACTATGAAAAACGCTTGCAATATACCGTTATATCACAATAAATAACCTCTGACTCTTCTATTTAATAGCTTAATGTAATGTAAGCTACTTATAGGTGCAAATTATTCTAAAAAGAGGATTTTATTCTTCAATTTGTAGGAAAACAGCTATATATCACCGATAACTAGCTAAAATCATTGAAAACACTACATTTTAGGGGTTTATAGCAATATAATAAGCAAAACTACTTGTATATAGACAATAACGCTACAGTTTAGAAGAAACTATGAAAAACGCTTGCAATATACCGTTATATCACAATAAATAGCCTCTTACTCTTTTATTTAATAGCTTAATGTAATGTAAGCTACTTATAGGTGCAAATTATTCTAAAAGAGAGATTTTATACTTCAATTTGTAGGAAAACGCTATATATCACCGATAAATAGCTAATATCATTGAAAACACTACATTTTATGGGTTTATAGCAATATGATAAGTAAAACTACTTGTATATATACATTAACGCTACAGTTTACAAGAAACTATGAAAAACGCTTGCAATATACCGTTATATCACAATAAATAACCTCTTACTCTTCTATTTAATAGCTTAATGTAATGTAAGCTACTTATAGGTGCAAATTATTATAAAAAAAGTATTGTATACTTCAATTTGTAGGAAAACAGCTATATATCACCGATAAATAGCTAATATCATTGAAAACACTACATTTTATGGGTTTATAGAAATATGATAAGTAAAACTACTTGTATATATACAATAACGCTACAGTTTACAAGAAACTATGAAAAACGCTTGCAATATACCGTTATATCACAATAAATAACCTCTTACTCTTCTATTTAATAGCTTAATGTAATGTAAGCTACTTATAGGTGCAAATTATTCTAAAAAGAGGATTTATACTTCAATTTGTAAGAAAACAGCTATATATCACTGATAACTAGCTAAAATCATTGAAAACACTACTTTTTATGGGTTTATAGCAATATAAGTAAATAGTATAATAATATAAGTAAAACTACTTGTATATATACAATAACGCTACAGTTTAGAAGAAACTATGAAAAACGCTTACAATATACCGTTATATCACAATAAATAACCTCTGACTCTTCTATTTAATAGCTTAATGTAATGTAAGCTACTTATAGGTGCAAATTATACTAAAAAGAGGATTTTATTCTTCAATTTGTAGGAAAACAGCTATATATCACCGATAACTAGCTAAAATCATTGAAAACACTACATTTTATGGGTTTATAGCAATATAATAAGTAAAACTACTTGTATATATACAATAACGCTACAGTTTAGAAGAAACTATAAAAAAACGCTTGCAATATACCGTATATCACAATAAATAACCTCTTACTCTTTTATTTAATAGCTTAATGTAATGTAAGCTACTTATAGGTGCAAATTATTCTAAAAAGAGGATTTTATACTTCAATTTGTAGGAAAACAGCTATATATCACCGATAACTAGCTAAAATCATTGAAAACACTACATTTTATGGGTTTATAGCATTATGATAAGTAAAACTACTTGTATATATACAATAACGCTACAGTTTACAAGAAACTA
The DNA here is from genome assembly GCA_016584305.1 of Chionoecetes opilio. Classification (NCBI taxonomy): domain Eukaryota; kingdom Metazoa; phylum Arthropoda; class Malacostraca; order Decapoda; family Majidae; genus Chionoecetes; species Chionoecetes opilio. The sequence continues at coordinate 5,456 of JACEEZ010022820.1, forward strand.
TGAAAAACGCTTGCAATATACCGTTATATCACAATAAATAACATCTTACTCTTCTATTTATTAGCTTTATGTAATGTAAGCTACTTATAGGTGCAAATTATTCTAAAAAAAAGGATTGTATACTTCAATTTGTTGGAAAACAGCTATATATCACCGATAAATAGCTAATATCACTGAAAACACTACATTTTATGGGTTTATAGCAATATGATAAGTAAAACTACTTGTATATATACAATAACGCTACAGTTTACAAGAAACTATGAAAAACGCTTGCAATATACCGTTATATCACAATAAATAACCTCTTACTCTTTTATTTAATATGTTAATGTAATGTAAGCTACTTATAGGTGCAAATTATTCTAAAAAAAGGATTGTTAACTTCAATTTGTAGGAAAACAGCTTTATATCACCGATAACTAGGTAAAATCATTGAAAAGAACACATTTTGAGGGTATAATGCATTATCATAAGGTAAATTCCTTCTATTAATGATATAACACTACAATTAAGAAGAAAAATATGAAAAAAAAGTATAATATACAATTGTATCACAATATAGAGTCTCAAACTCCTATTATAAGCTTACAGTAGTTTAAAATAGAAATTTCTAACGAAAACAACTATATTTCCACATTTAGAATTTCTCTATCAAAAAAAGGGCTGAAAAATGTCAATTTTCGTCATTTTTTAGCCCTTCAAAAATACATTAAAACACTTGAAAAAAGTTGTTTCTACGAATAAAATTGGTACATAAATTTCATGAAAAATACATATTTTAAGCTCATAATATTGTAAATTATAGTTGCGTAAAATTGCTGAATAATATCAAATTTCGACATTTTTTAGGCCTGCAAAAATACATTAAAACACTTGAAAAAACGTTGTTTTTAAGATTAAAATTGATACCAAAATATCATGAAAAATACATATTTTTAGCTCATAACATTGTAAAATATAGTTGAGTATAAGTGCTGAATAATGTCAAATTTCAAAATTATTAAGCCTTTCAAAAATACATTAAAATACTTGAAAAAACATTGTTTTTAAGATTAAAATTGATATCTAAATACATGAAAAATACATATTTCTAGCTATTAATTTTTTAAAATATAGTTGTAGCATATATAAAAAGCTATTTAGCTACAGATATAAAGAAATATACTTCAATTTGTAGAAACAAACCACTCTTCACTGATAACTAGCTAAAATCATTGAAAACACTACATTTTTGGGTTTATAGCAATTTTGATCAGTAAAACTACTTGTATATATACAATAACGCTACAGTTTACAAGAAAACTATGAAAAACGCTTGCAATATACCGTTATATCAATATAAATAACCTCTTACTCTTCTATTTAATAGCTTAATGTAATGTAAGCTACTTATAGGTGCAAATTATTCTAAAAAGAGGATTTTATACTTCAATTTGTAGGAAAACAGCTGTATATCACCGATAAATAGCTAATATCATTGAAAACACTACATTTTATGGGTTTATAGCAATATGATAAGTAAAACTACTTGGATATATACAATGACGCTACAGTTTACAAGAAACTATGAAAAATGCTTGCAATATACGTTATATCACAATAAATAACCTCTTACTCTTCTATTTAATAGCTTAATGTAATGTAAGCTACTTATAGGTGCAAATTATTCTAAAAAGAGGATTTTATACTTCAATTTGTAGGAAAACAGCTATATATCACTGATAACTAGCTAAAATAATTGAAAACACATTATTTTTGGTTTATAGCAATATAATAAGTAAAACTACTTGTATATATACAATAACGCTACAGTTTAGAAGAAACTATGAAAAACGCTTGCAATATACCGTTATATCACAAAAAAATAACCTCTGACTCTTTTATTTTATTGCTAAATATAATGTAAGCTACTTATAGGTGCAAATTATTCTAAAAAGAGGATTTTATTCTTCAATTTGTAGGAAAACAGCTATATATCACCGATAACTAGCTAATATCATTGAAAACAATACATTTTATGGGTTTATAGCAATATAATATGTGAAACTACTTGTATATATACAATAACGCTACAGTTTAGAAGAAACTATGAAAAACGCTTGCAATATACCGTTATATCACAATAAATAACCTCTTACTCTTTTATTTAATAGCTTAATGTAATGTAAGCTACTTATAGGTGCAAATTATTCTAAAAAGAGGATTTTATACATCAATTTGTAGGAAAACAGCTATATATCACCGATAAATAGCTAATATCATTGAAAACACTACATTTTATGGGTTTATAGCAATATGATAAGTAAAACTACTTGTATATATACAATAACGCTACAGTTTACAAGAAACTATGAAAAACGCTTGCAATATACCGTTATATCACAATAAATAACCTCTTACTCTTCTATTTATTAGCTTAATGTAATGTAAGCTACTTATAGGTGCAAATTATTCAAAAAAAAAGGATTGTATACTTCAATTTGTAGGAAAATAGCTATATATCACCGATAAATAGCTAATATCATTGAAAACACTACATTTTATGGGTTTATAGCAATATGATAAGTAAAACTACTTGTATATATACAATAACACTACAGTTTACAAGAAACTATGAAAAACGCTTGCAATATACCATTATATCACAATAAATAACCTCTTACTCTTCTATTTAATAGTTTAAATGTAATGTAAGCTACTTGTAGGTGCAAATTATTCTAAAAAGAGGATTTAAACTTCTATCTGTAGGAAAACAGCTATATATCACTGATAACTAGCTAAAATCATTGAAAACACTACATTTTATGGGTTTATAGCAATATAATAAGTAAAACTACTTGTATATATACAATAACGCTACAGTTTGGAAGAAACTATAAAAAAACGCTTGCAATATAACTTTATATCACAATAAATAACCTCTTACTCTTCTATCTAATAGCTTAATGTAATGTAAGGTACTTATAGGTGCAAAAAGTATTCTAAAAAAAGAGGATTTTATACTTCAATTGTAGGAAAACAGGCTATATATCACCGATAAATAGCTAATATCATTGAAACACTAGCAATGTCTATGGGTTCTTATAGCAATATGATAAGTTAAAAACTACCTTGGATATATAAAATGACACTACAGTTTACAAGAAAAACTATGAAAAATGCTGCAATATACGTTATATCACAATAAATAACCTCTTACTCTTCTATTAAATAGCTAATGTAACCTGTAAGCTACTTATAGTGTGCAAAATTAGTCTAAAAAAAAGGATGTTAAACTTCAATTTGTAGGAAAACAGCTAATATATCACCGATAACTAGGTAAAGAATCATTGAAAAAAGAAACATTTTGAGGGTATAATGCATATCATAAAGGTAAATTCCTTCTATTAATGATATAACATAACAATAAGAAGAAAACTATGGAAAACCACGTATAATATACAATTGTATCACAACTAAGAGGTCTCAAACTCTATTATAAGCTTACAGTACTTTAAAATAGAAAATTTCACGAAAACAACTATTAATTCCACATTTAGAATTTTTCTATCAAAAAAAAGAGCTGAAAGAATGTCAAGTTTCGTCCATTTTTTAGCCCTTCAAAAATACATTAAACACTTGAAAAAAGTGGTTTTACGAATAAAAGTGGTTATTTAAAGTTCATGAAAAATAAATATTTTAAGCATCAAATATGTAAAATATAGATTGCGTAAAAGTCCTGAATATGTCAAATTTCGAAAATTTTTAGGCTTCAAAATACATTAAACACGTGAAAAAAACGTTGTTTTTTAAGATAAAAAGATACCAAAAATATCATTGAAAACAAATACATATTTTTAGCTCATAACATTGTAAAATATAGTTGTGTAAACAAGTGCTGAATAATGTTCAAATTTGACATATTTAGCCTTCAAAAAATACATTAAAAGACTTGAAAAAACATTGTTTTAAGATTAAAATGTGTATCTAAATACATGAAAAATACATATTTTAGCTATTAATTTTGTAAAAATATAGTTGTAATTAAATAAAAAAGTATTAGCTACAGATATAAAGAAATATACTTCAATTTGTAGAACAAAAAACCACTCTTCACTGATAAAACTAGCTAAAATCATTGAATACACTACATTTTTTGGGTCTATAGCAATATGATCAGTTAAAACGACTTGTATCAAACAATAGCGCTACAGTTTCAAGAAACTATGAAAACGCTTGCAATATACGTATATCACAATAAAATAAACCTATTACTCTTCTATATAGCTTAAAGTAATGTAAGCTACTTATAGGTGCAAAATTATTCTAAAAAAAAGGATATTTATACTCAATTTGTAGGAAAAAAAGCTATTATAACCACTGATAACTAGCTAAAATCATTGAAAACACTACATTTTATGGGTTTATTAGCAATATAATAAGTAAACTACTTGTATATTTACAATTAACGACTTACAGTTAAAAGAAACTATGAAAAACGCTTGGCAATATACGTTATATCAAATAAATAACCTCTTACTCTTTATTTAATAGCTTAATGTAATGGTAAAACTACTTATAGGTGCCCCCCCCCCCCAAAAATTTTCAAAAAAGGATTTTATACTTTCAATTTGTAGGGAAAAACAGCTATATATCACCGATAAATAGCTAATATCATTGAAAAACACTACATTTTATGGGTTTATACAATATGATAAGTAAAACTACTTGTATATATACAATAACGCTACAGTTTACAAGAAAAACTATGAAAAAACGCTTGCAATATACCGTTATATCACAATAAAAACCTCTTACTCTTCTATTTATAGCTTATGTAATGTAAGCTACTTATAGGTGCAAATATTCTAAAAAAAAAGGATTGTATACTTCAATTTGTAGGAAAACGCTATATATCACCGATAAATAGCTAATATCATTGAAAACACTACATTTTTATGGGTTTATAGCAAAATATAGTAAAACTACTTGTATATATATACAAAAAACGCTACAGTTTACCAGAAAACTATGAAAAACGCTTGCAATATACGTTATATCACAGTAAATAACCTCTGAACTCTTCTATTTAAGAAGCTTAATGTAATGTAAGCTACTTATAGGTGAAATTATTCTAAAAAAGGATTTTTACTTCTTCAATTTGTAGGAAAACAGCTATATATCACCGATAACTAGCTAAAATCATTGAAAACACTACATTTTATGGGTTTATAGCAATATAATAAGTAAAACTACTTTTATATATACAATAACGCTACAGTTTAGAAGAAACTATGAAAAACGCTTGCAATACCCGTTATATCACAATAAATAACCTCTTACTCTTTTATTTAATAGCTTAATGTAATGTAAGCTACTTATAGGTGCAAATTATTCTAAAAAAAGGATTGTTAACTTCAATTTGTAGAAAAACAGCTATATATCACCGATAACTAGGTAAAATCATTGAAAAGAACACATTTTGAGGGTATAATGCATTATCATAAGGTAAATTCCTTCTATTAATGATATAACACTACAATTAAGAAGAAACTATGAAAAACACGTATAATATACAATTGTATCACAATATAGAGTCTCAAACTCCTATTATAAGCTTACAGTAGTTTAAAATAGAAATTTCTAACGAAAACAACTATATTTCCACATTTAGAATTTTTCTATCAAAAAAGGGCTGAATAATGTCAATTTTCGTCATTTTTTAGCCCTTCAAAAATACATTAAAACACTTGAAAAAACGTTGTTTCTACGAATAAAATTAGTACATAAATTTCATGAAAAATACATATTTTAAGCTCATAATATTGTAAAATATAGTTGCGTAAAAGTGTGAATAATGTCAAATTTCGAATTATTTAGGCTTTCAAAAATACATTAAAAACTTGAAAAAACGTTGTTTTTAAGATTAAAATTGATACCAAAAAATATTGAAAAAAATATTTTTAAGCTCATATAATTTGTAAAATATAGTTGTGTAAAGTGACTATAATATAAATCTTCAAAATTATTTAGCATTTCAAAAATACATTAAAATACTTGACAAAACTTTTTGTTATAGATATAGAAGTATATAATTAAAAACCAATAGAAAAACATATGAAAAATCCTTGAATACTATATCATAATTTTGTATATATACTATCTAAGTAATAATATAAAAAGCTATTTAGCTACAGATATAAAAAGAAATATACTTCAATTTGTAGAAAAAATAACCACTCACTGATAACTAGCTAAAAAATATGAAAACTACATTTTTGGGTTATATAAGCAATATGATCGTAAAACTACTTGATATATACAATACGCTACAGGTTAAAGAAACTATGAAAAACGCTTGCAATTACCGTTAATACACAATAAATAACCTATTACTCTTCTATTTATAGCTTATGTAATAAGCTACTTATAGTGCAAAATTATTCTAAAAAGAGGATTTTATACTTCAATTTGTAGGAAAAAAGCTATATATACTGATAACTAGCTAAAATCTTTGAAAACACTACATTTTATGGGTTTATGCAATATGAAAAGTAAAACTACTTGTTATATACAATAACGCTACAGTTTAAAGAAACTATAAAAACGTTGCAATATACCTTATATCACAATAAATAACCTCTTACTCTTCTATTAATAGCTTAATGTAATGTAGTACTTGTAGTGCAAATATTTAAAAGAGGATTTTAAACTTCTATTTGTAGCGAAAACAGCTAATTATATCACGATAACTAGCTAAAATCATTAAAAAACACTACATTTATGGTTTATAGCAATAAATAATTTTAAAAACTATGAGTTATCAATAACGCTACAGTTTGAAGAAACTATGAAAAACGCCTTGCAATATACGTTATATCACAATAAAAACCTCTACTTTCTATCTAATAGTTTAATGTAATGTAAGGTATATAGGTGAATTATTCTAAAATAGGGAGTTTAACTTCAATTTGTAGGAAAACAGCTATATACCGATAAATAGCTAATACATTGAAAACACTACATTTATGGGGTTTATAGCATATGATAAGTAAAATACTATGTTAATATACAATGACACTACAGTTACAAGAAACTATGAAAATGTATGCAAAATACCGTTAATAAAATTTAAATAACCTTTTACTCTTTTTATAGATAATGTAATGTAAGCTACTTATAGGTGCAAATTATTCTAAAAAAAGGATTGTTAACTTCAATTTAGGAAAAAAGCTTATATCACGATAATAGGTAAATCATTGAAAAAAACACATTTTGAGGGTATAATGCATTATTAAGGTAAATCCTTCTATTAATGATATAACACTACAATTAAGAAGAAACTATGAAAAACACTATAAATACATTGTATCACAATATAGAGTCTCAAACTCCTATTATAAGCTTACAGTAGTTTAATAGAAATTTAACGAAAACAACTATATTCCACATTTAGAATTTTCTATCAATAAAAGAGCTGAATAATGTCAATTTAATCATTTTTTAGCCTTCAAAAATACATTAAAACACTTGAAAAAGTTGTTCTACGAATAAAATTGGTATTTTCAATTTCATGAAAAATTACATGATTTTTAAGCTCATAATATTGTAAAATATAGGTTGCGTAAAAAGTCCTGAATAAGGTCAATTTGACATTTTTTAGGCTTTCAAAAATACATTAAAACCGGGGTTGAAAAAACGTTGTTTTTAAGATTAAAATTGATATCTAAATTGACTGAAAAAACTACATCTTTCTAGGCTATTAATATTTGTAAAATTAGTTGTAATAATATAAAAAGCTATTTAGCTACAGATATAAGAAATATACTTCAATTTGTAGAAAAACCACTCTTCACTGATACTAGCTAAAATCATTGAATACACTACATTTTTGGGTTTTTATAGGCAATATGATCAGTAAAACTACTTTTATATATACAATAGCGCTACAGTTTACAGAACTATGAAAACGCTTCCAATATACCGTTATATCACAATAAATAACCTATTACTCCTTCTTTTATTAGCTTAATGTATGGTAAGCTACTTTAGGTGCAAATTATTCTACAAAGAGAAATTTTATAACTTCAATTTGTAGAAAAAGCTATATAATTCAACTGATTAACTAGCTAATCATTGAAAACACATACATTTTAATGGGTTTATAGCAATGTAACTACGTAACATTACTTGTATATTTACAATAACGCTACAGTTTAAAAGAAACTATGAAAACGCTTGACAATATCCCGTTATATCACAATAAATACCTCTTTACCTCTTCTATTTAATAGCTTAATGTAAGGTAACCTACTTATAGGGTGCAAATATTCAAAAAGTGAGGATTTTATAATACTCAATTGTAGGAAAACAGCTATATATCACCAGATAATAGCAATATCATTGAAAACACTACATTTTATGGGTTTATGGGGGCAATATGATAGTAAATTTACCTGTGTATATATATAATAACGGGGGGGGGTGGTGAGCTTACGTTTACCAGAACTATGAAAAAGCTTGCATATACCGTTATAATCACAATAAATAACCTTCTGACTCTTCTAGTTCATACTTAGATGTAATGTAAGCTACTTATAGGGTGGGCAAATTAATTCTAAAAGAGGCTTTTTATTCTTCAATTTTGTAAGGAAAACATCTATATATCACCGATAACTAAGCTAAATCATTGAAAACACTACATTTTATTATGTTTATAGAAATATAATAAGTAAAACTACTTGTATATATACATAAAGCTAACATGTTTAGAAGAGACTATGAAAACACTTGCAATATACCGTTTATATCACAATAAATAACCTCTGTACTCTTGCTATTCAATAGCTTTAATGTAATGTACTACTTTTATAGGGTGCAAATTATTCTAAAAAGAGGATTTTATACTTCAATTGTAGAAAACAGCTATATATCACCGATAAACTAGGTAAATCATTGAAAAGAACACATTTTGAGGGTATAATGCATTAATCCTAAGGTAAATTCCTTCTATTAATGATATAACACTACAATTAAGAAGAAAACTATGAAAAACACTTATAATCTACAATTTTGTATCCAATATAGTGTCTCAAACTCCTATTCTAAGCTTACAGTATTTAAAAATAGAAATTTCTTCTAACGAAACAACTATATTTTCCACATTTAGGAATTTCTAATCAAAAAAAGGGCTGAATAATGTCCAATTTTCGTTATTTTCGTCATTTTTTAGCCCTTCCAAAAATAATTAAAACACTTGAAAAACCGTTGTTTCTACGAATACAATTTGGTACAATAAATTTCCATGAAAAATACTATTTAAGCTCATAATATTTAAAATATAGTTTTAGTATAAGTGCTTGAATAATGTCCAAATTTCGACTTATTTAGGCTTTCCAAAATACTTATAAACACTTGAAAAACGTTGTTTTTAATATTAAAATTGAACCAAAATATCATGAAAAATACATATTTTTTAGCTCCTAACATTGTAAATATAGTTGAGTATAATGGGCTGAATATGTACAAATTTCAGGTTATTAAGCCTTTCAAAAATAACATTAACAATACTTTGAAAAAACCTTGTTTTTTAAGATCAAAATTGATAATCTAAAATCATGAAAAATACATATTTCTAGCTTATTAATTTATTAAAATATAGTAGTATAATATAAAAGCTATTTAGCTACAGATATAAAGAAATATTACTTCAATTTGTAGAAAAAACCACTCTCACTGATTAACTTACTAAAATCATTGAAAACACTAACAATTTTTTTGGTTTATAAGCAATATGATCATAAAACTACTTGTAGATATACAATACGCTACAGTTTACACGAAAACTATGAAAACGCTTGGGCAATTATACCGTTTATTCAACAATAAATAACCTATTACTCTTCCTATTTATTAGCTTAATGTAATGTAAAGCTACTTTAGTGCAAATTATTCTAAAAAGAGGATTTTATACTTCAATTTTGTAGGAAAAAAGCTATTATCACTGATAACTAGCTAAAATCATTGAAAAAAAACCACTACATTTTATGGGTTTATTAAGCACTATTAATAAGTAAAACTACTTGTATATTGACAATAACCTACAGTTTAAAAGAAACTATGGAAAAACTGCTTGCAATATACCGTTATAAATCACAATAAATAAACTCTTACTCTCTATTTAAAGCTTAATGTAATGTAACCTACTTATAGGTGCAAATTAATTCTAAAAAGAGGATTTTATACTTCACTTTGTAGAAAACGCTTATATATAAACTGCTGATAACTACTTGTAAGTAGCTAAAATCATTGAAAACAATACATTTTTGGGTTTATAGAATATATAAGTAAAAATACTTGTATATATACAATACGCTACAGTTTAGAAGAGACTATGAAAAACACATTTGCAATATACCGTTTATAAATCACAATAAATAACCTCTTACTCTTCTATTTTACTAAGCTTAATGTAAGGTAGCTACTTATAGGGTGCAAATTATTCTAAAAAGAGGATTTTATACTTCAATTTGTAGAAAACAGCGGGATATCACCGAAAAATAGCTAATATCATTAAAACCTACAAGTTTAAATGGGTTTTTTAGCATATATAAGTAAAAACTACTTGTATATATACATGACGCTACAGTTTTACAAGAACTATGAAAAATGCTTTTGCAATATACCGTTATAATCACGATAAATAACCTCTTACTCTTCTATTTAAATAGCTTAATGTAATGTAAGCTACTTAAGGTTCAAATTATTCTAAAAAGATAATTTTATACTTCAATTTTTGTAGGAAAACAACTATATATCACCGATAATAGCTAATAGTCATTGAAAACACTACATTTTATGGGTTTTTTTTTTATAGCATATGATAAGTAAACTACTTGTATATATAACAATAACGCTTGACAGTTTTACAAGAAACTATGGACAAACGTTGCAATATACCGTTATATCACATAAATAAACCTCTTACTCTTCTATTATTAGCTTTAGGTGTAAGGCGATATAAGTCTACTTATAGGTGCAAATTATTCTAAAAAAAAGGATTGTATACTTCAATTTGTAGGAAAACAGCTATATATCAACCGATAAATAGCTAATATCATTGAAAACACTACATTTTATGGGTTTATAGCAATATGATAAGTAAAACTACTTGTATATATACAATAACGCTACAGTTTACCAGAAACTATGAAAAACGCTTGCAATATACCGTTATATCACAATAAATAACCTCTGACTCTTCTATTTAATAGCTTAATGTAATGTAAGCTACTTATAGGTGCAAATTATTCTAAAAAGAGGATTTTATTCTTCAATTTGTAGGAAAACAGCTATATATCACCGATAAATAGCTAATATCATTGAAAACACTACATTTTATGGGTTTATAGCAATATGATAAGTAAAACTACTTGTATATATACAATAACGCTACAGTTTACAAGAAACTATGAAAAACGCTTGCAATATACCGTTATATCACAATAAATAACCTCTTACTCTTCTATTTAATAGCTTAATGTAATGTAAGCTACTTATAGGTGCAAATTATTCTAAAAAGAGGATTTTATACATCTATTTGTAGGAAAACAGCTATATATCACTGATAACTAGCTAAAATCATTGAAAACACTACATTTTATGGTTTATAGCAATATAATAAGTAAAACTACTTGTATATATACAATAACGCTACAGTTTAGAAGAAACTATGAAAAACGCTTGCAATATACCGTTATATCACAATAAATAACCTCTTACTCTTCTATCTAATAGCTTAATGTAATGTAAGCTACTTATAGGTGCAAATTATTCTAAAAAGAGGATTTTATACTTCAATTTGTAGGAAAACAGCTATATATCACCGATAAATAGCTAATATCATTGAAAACACTACATTTTATGGGTTTATAGCAACATGATAAGTAAAACTACATGTATATATACAATAACGCTACAGTTTACCAGAAACTATGAAAAACGCTTGCAAAATACCGTTACATCACAATAAATAACCTCTTACTCTTCTATTTATTAGCTTAATGTAATGTAGGCTACTTATAGGTGCAAATTATTCTAAAAAAAGGATTGTTAACTTCAATTTGTAGAAAAACAGCTATATATCACCGATAACTAGGTAAAATCATTGAAAAGAACACATTTTGAGGGTATAATGCATTATCATAAGGTAAATTCCTTCTATTAATGATATAACACTACAATTAAGAAGAAACTATGAAAAACACGTATAATATACAATGGTATCACAATAGAGAGTCTCAAACTCCTATTATAAGCTTACAGTAGTTTAAAATAGAAATTTTTAACGAAAACAACTATAATTCCACATTTAGAATTTCTCTATCAAAAAAAGGGCTGAATAATGTCAATTTTCGTCGTTTTTTAGCCCTTCAAAAATACATTAAAACACTTGAAAAAACGTTGTTTCTACGAATAAAATTGGTACATAAATTTCATGAAAAATACATATTTTAAGCTCATAACATTGTAAAATATAGTTGCGTAAAAGTGCTGTATAATGTCAAATTTCGACATTTTTTAGGCTTTCAAAAATACATTAAAACACTTGAAAAAACGTTGTTTTTAAGATTAAAATTGATACCAAAATATCATGAAAAATACATATTTTTAGCTCATAACATTGTAAAATATAGTTGTGTAAAAGTGCTGAATAATGTCAAATTTCGACATTATTTTGCCTTTCAAAAATACATTAAAATACTTGAAAAAACATTGATTTTAAGATTAAAATTGATATCTAAATACATGAAAAATACATATTTCTAGCTACTAATTTTGTAAAATATAGTTGTAGCATATATAAAAGCTATTTAGCTACAGATATAAAGAAATATACTTCAATTTGTAGAAAAAAACCACTCTTCACTGATATCTAGCTAAAATCATTGAAAACACTACATTTTTTGGGTTTATAGCAATATGATCAGTTAAACTACTTGTATATATACAATAGCGCTACAGTTTACAAGAAACTATGAAAAACACTTGCAAAATACCGTTATATCACAATAAATAACCTCTTACTCTTCTATTTAATAGCTTAATATAATGTAAGCTACTTATAGTTGCAAATTATTCTAAAAAGAGGATTTTATACTTCAATTTGTAGGAAAACAGCTGTATATCACCGATAAATAGCTAATATCATTGAAAACACTACATTTTATGGGTTTATAGCAATATAATAAGTAAAACTACTTGTATATTTACAATAACGCTACAGTTTGAAAGAAACTATGAAAAACGCTTGCAATATACCGTTATATCACAATAAATAACCTCTTACTCTTTTATTTAATAGCTTAATGTAATGTAAGCTACTTATAGGTGCAAATTATTCTAAAAAGAGGATTTTATACTTCAATTTGTAGGAAAACAGCTATATATCACTGATAAGTAGCTAAAATCATTGAAAACAATACATTTTATGGGTTTATAGAAATTTAATAAGTAAAACTACTTGTATATATACATTAACGCTACAGTTTAGAAGAAACTATGAAAAACACTTGCAATATACCGTTATATCACAATAAATAACCTCTGACTCTTCTATTTAATAGCTTAATATAATGTAAGCTACTTATAGGTGCAAATAATTCTAAAAAGAGGATTTTATTCTTCAATTTGTAGGAAAACAGCTATATATCACCGATAACTAGCTAAAATCATTGAAAACACTACATTTTATGGGTTTATAGCAATATAATAAGTAAAACTACTTGTATATATACAATAACGCTACAGTTTAGAAGAAACTATGAAAAACGCTTGCAATATACCGTTATATCACAATAAATAACCTCCTACTCTTTTATTTAATAGCTTAATGTAATGTAAGCTACTTATAGGTGCAAATTATTCTAAAAAGAGGATTTTATACTTCAATTTGTAGGAAAACTGCTATATATCACCGATAAATAGCTAATATCATTGAAAACACTACATTTTATGGGTTTATAGCAATATGATCAGTAAAACTACTTGTATATATACAATAGCGCTATAGTTTACAAGAAACTATGAAAAACGCTTGCAATATACCGTTATATCACAATAAATAACCTATTACTCTTCTATTTATTAGCTTAATGTAATGTAAGCTACTTATAGGTGCAAATTATTCTAAAAAGAGGATTTTATACTTCAATTTGTAGGAAAAAAGCTATATATCACTGATAACTAGCTATAATCATTGAAAACACTACATTTTATGGGTTTATAGCAATATAATAAGTAAAACTACTTGTATATATATTATACAATAACGCTACAGTTTGGAAGAAACTATGAAAAACGCCAGGAATATACCGTTATATCACAATAAATAACCTCTTACTCTTCTATCTAATAGCTTAATGTAATGTAAGGTACTTATAGGGGCAAATTATTCTAAAAAGAGGATTTTATACTTCAATTTGTAGGAAAACAGCTATATATCGCCGATAAATAGCTAATATCATTGAAAACACTACATTTTATGGGTTTATAGCAATATGATAAGTAAAACTACTTGTATATATACAATAACGCTAGTTTACAAGAAACTAGGAAAAATGCTTGCAATATACTGTTATATCACAATAAATAACCTCTTACTCTTCTATTTATTAGCTTAATGTAATGTAAGCTACTTATAGGTGCAAATTATTCTAAAAAAAGAATTGTTAACTTCAATTTGTAGGAAAACAGCTATATATCACCGATAACTAGGTAAAATCATTGAAAAGAACACATTTTGAGGGTATAATGCATTATCATAAGGTAAATTCCTTCTGTTACGAACGCGCCACAACTCGAGCTCAGGTTGAGATTGAGAGATGTTGAGTGGGTTGTTGTGGCGAGAAGAGGAGGAAGAGGAGGAGACCGCGTGGAACAAAACGGAGGCGAGGCATACCACTGGGAAAGGATCTCCGGCAGGAAACCACCCGAAGGATACGACGCGTCCACCAGGAAACAGGGTTACGGTAGGGCTAGTGGTGGTTCACAGGCAAGAAGGGTGGAGGAATAGTCCCCTGAGCTTGGGTGAAATAGGTAGCAGTGGCCGTGGGTTGAGCGAATGGCGGGCGCGCGTGGGGTGGATGTCGTGAGGGTATAACCAGTGTCTCCTTGTCCCCACCATCCGGTGGCATAGTGTGTTGAGTGTGGTGACTGGCATGTTATAAGGTGCATAACAGTGACTGTAGTTGCAGTGGAGGGAACATTTGGGGCTGCGACGGTCGGCAAGTGATCGGGCTTATGAGGAGGGGCTGTTGTGTCTCACGGTGGGCGTGAGGTTGTTTCTTAGTCGGTCAGCCCCGGTCCGAAATTTTGCTCACCGGTATCAAATTAGGGCGAGAATACTAAGAATGTTTTTTGAGAAGGTATAAATGCCTAGAGTTAGAAAACATGTGATAGCATTGTGGGGGTGGCAGCTTTATATGAGTTATCTCCCTTTTTCCAAAATGGCCGCCAAAATACACCCAATAATTATGAAATTTTTAAATTTCGTTTTATGGGCCTATCATGTAGAGCTTTTCCTGGTGATTCCAACGGTATGTTCATTTGTTCCCTAGCTTCGATATTTGTCCCCCAAATCGGCTTTTCCTCTAGGGGAAGAACCACTTTTCCCCTGGCCTAGGGCAATTTTCTAAACGTGGTAAATCGGGAAGATGATCAAGTATAAAATGTATTTAGAATCCGCTTTTAAATACATATACCAATTCAATCGGATAATATTTATATACATATGTATGTACATATGTATATATGTATATACTAGCCGCAAAGCCGCCCTCCGGGCGGACTTTTTGGCTAGCTCCTGCGGAGGGCTATTGGTGGTGGGCCTTCGGCCCACCAAACACGGACTCTCCAGATAGCCCCTTCTAACTTTCCTGAAATCATGGATGTAGAAATGTATGTATTACCCCCCCCCCCATTCACTCACCCATTACCCATCACCCCCCACCCATTCACTCACCCATTACCCATCACCCCCCACCCATTCACTCACCCATTACCCATCACCACACACCCATTCACTCACCCATTACCCATCACCCCTCACCTATTCCCTCACCCATCACCCATCACCCCCAACCCATCACCCCCCACCCATTCACTCACCCATCACTCATCACCCCACCCATTCACTCACCCATTACCCATCACCCTACATCAAGGTTTCCTCAATTCTCGCAACCCACTTTTTTTTCACAATTATCGCTAATAGGCTGCTAAAAAAAAAAAAAAAAGTGATCGGATCATCTCATAATTGGGCTTAAAACCTTCCCCTGGTCAACCCGGTTCCAAAAATGTGCCATATGAGGTGATTGCGCCACGGGGGGCGGAACCTATACCAGACACACACACACACACACACACACACACACAGACAAACAGACAGACAGACACACTTTCGTTTATATTTACCATTACCCATCACCCCCCATCTATTCCCTCACCCATCACCCATCACCCCCAACCCATCACCCCCACCCATTAACTCACCCATCACCCCACACCCATTACCCATCACCCCACCCATTCACTCACCCATTACCCATCACCCTACATCAAGGTTTCCTCAATTCTCGCAACCCACTTTTTTTCACAATTATCGCTAATAGGCTGCTAAAAAAAAAAAAAATTGATCGGATCATCTCATAATTAGGCTTAAAACCTTCCCCTGGTCAACCCGGTTCCAAAAATGTGCCATATGAGGTGATTGCGCCACGGGGGGCGGAACCTATACCAGACACACACACACACACACACACACACACACACAGACAGACAGACAGACAGACACACTTTCGCTTATATTTACCATTACCCATCACCCCCCACCTATTCCCTCACCCATCACCCATCACCCCCAACCCATCACCCCCCACCCATTCACTCACCCATCACCCCACACCCATTACCCATCACCCCACCCATTCACTCACCCATTACCCATCACCCTACATCAAGGTTTCCTCAATTCTCGCAACCCACTTTTTTTTCACAATTATCGCTAATAGGCTGCTAAAAAAAAAAAAAAAAAAAAAAAAGTGATCGAATCATCTCATAAGTGGGCTTATGACCTTCCCCTGGTCAACCCGGTTCCAAAAATGTGCCATCTGAGGTGATTGCGCCACGGGGGGCGGAACCTATACCACACACACACACACACACACACACAGACAGACAGACAGACAGACAGACAGACACACTTTCGCTTATATTATTATAGATGTATATATGTACATAACTACGCTAATTACCTAAAACATTGAACACACCTTTTATGAAATTAATCATCAACATCGTCGTCTTCGTCCGTGCTCTCCTCATCATCTGATGAACGATTCTCGCAGTCTGACAGTTTGCACATATCAGTGCACTTAAGTCCATTTGCCAGACAGACACACTTTGGCAGTGTACACATCCTTGAACATTTGCAGGCCAGTAGGGCCAAGATAGCCTCAGCGCACCGACCATCCATCCAATCCACTACCATTAATTCCTCAGCTACATCCATGTCAATTTTCCACCCTCTGCCAATGGGACTTGGTACACCTGGGTCTTGCTCAAGACATCTTCTCCATATTCCAGCCTGGTAGTTTGCCCTTTGTGCATGTTTGACTAAGCAGTCCCTGCAGGGTGGAAGCTGATGACTCTCTATCTCACCTTTCTTAACACAGAACAAGTGGTACCTGAGATTATTGACCTTAGTGAATGCTGCTTTGGGGACATAGAGGAGACATGTGAAACACTCTAGTTTGTCCATCAGTTCTCAGAATCATGTCATTCTTGATGGCCGTTCGGATATGTGACGAAGTCTGATCTATGATCTTGTTGATATCTGTAGACTTTGCCTTCCAAAGCTTGAGCTCCCTATGTAGATTTTGATTTTCCAAGACAACATCCTTTAATGAGACACAGCATGGAACCATCAACAACTTTCCCTTGTCGTCGGAAAATATTTCTACTGCACCTCTAAGCTCGGATTTCAGTCTTCTGTGCATATTCTTCTTTGTTGAATCCTTCAGAAGATTAACTCCACCAGACAACATTAATGATTCCAATTTTGTGGTCAAGGAGGTGACTGGTATAATCCTCTTGTTGGGATTTATCTCAGTTGTGATCACTCTCCTCCTCCGGGACCAATTTGTGGACGCGGTGAACCATCCCCAAATAAAGATATACATTCAACAGGCACACGTGGAGGACCTACAGCAAGCCCTGGCCCGAGGATTGGAAATGGAGTCCTTTTTGAGGACTAGTCAGGAGGTAGAAGGCCCGACACACAGGCCGAGAACCATGTTTAGGGCCAGGAAGGGGCACGTCCAGTCGCCCCCAGCTAGCCCTATATCGTCCCCAGGAGTTTTCCCCGGCAACTGTTTCCGCTGTGGGGAGAAAGGTCACTGGAAGAAGGAATGCCCTCGGCAGAGGCGCCAAAGCGTCTCACCTAGAGGGGGTAACAGCGGCCGGTACCAGTACAAGCCGTGGTGCTGGGATTGTGGGCAGGCTCACCGCACTAGCGAGTGCCCACAAAACGGGTACTCTGCCAGCGGGACGGCCGCGGGAAACTCTGTCTGGCTGGGAGCGGGGGCCCAACCCCAGCCAATCAACCAGAGGCCCCACTCCAAGTAAAGTGCCGCTCTACGGGCGCCAGGACCGTGCAGGTACAGGGACAAGTCAACGGGAGGCCCTGTAGCCTGACGGTAGACACGGGTGCCGAGCGCACGTTCCTACAGGCGGGTTTGGTAGACACCTCAGAATTTCCAGCCACCAAACAACAGTTGTGCGGGGTCACCGGCCACTGCACGAAGTTAAGGGGACCGGTATAGGCGAGAATTGAGGTCGGCGAGGCTAAGGAGGACTACCCGTGTATGTAGCCGACTGGA
>JACEEZ010022820.1:27016-68400 GCA_016584305.1 Chionoecetes opilio
TACAGTACCTTGTGCACTGTCCCTGTAGCCGTTAGTCCTGTGAATTTGATCAAAACGCTAAAATAACGGACTGTTTCTCGCCGTCGGTTTCTGGTTCCAAACAAACTGATTACAAAGCACTGCCAGCCACTTGCTCTCCCTTTCCTCTTCTTATTTCTTCTCCCTTCCCCTCTCTTTACTCTCTCTCCCCTTCCTCCCTTTTCTTTCTCCTTCCTCTTTTATTCTCTCTCTCCTTCCTTCTCTTTATCTTCTCTCCCTCCTCTCTTTTTCTCTCCCCTTCTCCTTATTCTCCCCCCTTTCCCTCTCTCTTTTTTCTCTCTCTCCCTTCCTTTTTATACTCTCTCTCCTTTCCTTCTCTCTCTCGTTTCCTCCCTTCCCTCTTTATTCTCTCTCCCTTCCCTTCTCTCTCTTCCCTCCTTCCTCTCTCTTTTTCCCTTCTCTCTTTCTCTCTTTTATCATTCCTTCCTTACTCTCTACTCTCTCAGCCTTCTGTAGGACATATACTTGCAGCTACAAAGCATAAAACAACGCTAGAAACAGGGTAGTACTTTAAATATACAGTCATGATATAAACTACTGTGTATCATCTTCAGTGGCACAGACACAGCAGTAGTGAGCTATCATTCGTAATATATGGCGCCTGGCGACATTAGTGCAAGTGGCGACTTTACTGGTTATTTTTACGGTAGTGATTTGCAATAAAAATGGCAAAAAAAACCACCACGGAACTCTACCTCTAATTTATTACCAACGTTCAAGTTACATACTGTTACGAACGCGCCAAAAACCCCGAGCTCAGGTTGAGGTTGAGGGATGGTGAGTGGTTGTTTTGTGGCCAGAAGAGGAGGAAGAGGGGAGAGCCGCGTGGAACAAAACGGAGGCGAGGCATACCCCTGGGAAAGGATCTCTGGCCGGAAACCACCCGAAGGATACGACGCGTCCACCAGGAAACAGGGTGACGGTAGGGCTAGTGGTGGTTCACAGGCAAGAAGGGTGGAGGAATAGTCCCCTGAGCTTGGGTGAAATAGGTAGCAGTGGCCGTGGGTTTGGGCGAATGGCGGGCGCGCGTGGGGTGAATCCATGAGGGTATTAACCGTGTTCCTTTGTCCCCACCATCCGGTGGCATAGTGTGTTGAGTGGTGACTGGTATGTTATAAGGTGCATAACAGTGACTAGTTGCAGTGGAGGGAACATTTGGGGCTGCGACGGTCGGCAAGTGATCGGGCCTATGAGGAGGGGCTGTTGTGTCTCACGGTGGGCGTGAGGTTGTTTCTGTAGTGTTTACCTATTACAATTATAGTCTGAAAGGATACGAGTGTGTTATCCGCATGTGCCTGTCTATGTGTGTGCCGTGGTGGTGATGTGCCCGTGTGAGAGCCCGTGCTCAAGGCCTTAGGGATTCATGGCGTCTGGTCCTGATTAGACACATAACCGGACTGAGCGATCATTCCCACGCGTCTGAAGGCCAGCCCAGCAAAGGAGGCAAGTCCGTTGGGGCGGCTGTGGGAGGGCGGGTTTGCAACATTGGTGTCAGAAGTGGGATGTTGTTGGTGCTCTGGTCGGCGCCGTAGAGTGAGGGCAAAGAGGTACGGCACGGGTCTAGAAGTACGGCAGGCGCGTTAAGGGATACGGCACACCATGCAGGACGGAAGTGGTGAAACAGCCAACTCTGGCTGACATCTTGCGGGTATTACGAATGCAGGCGTGTGCCATGACCAGACAAACAGAAGCTGTTGACAGTTTATACACGCAGAGGGTCAAAGGCTCGACGCCCAGGGAAAGCAGATAAATAAAGGTCTGGGACGAGCATTGCGAGAGCGTCAGCGCGTAGAAAAGGACACAAAGAGTACACTGATAACCAGCTTGAGCGGGTGAAAAGTGAGGTAAAGGAGGAAATGGGGCAGCTGGCCATTGACTTGAAAACCACATCAGTAAGACACGGGCGGGGCGTGGTGGTTATCAGAGTATGGGTGAAGCTGCTACAGGACTGGTGAAGGAGGAACCGTGTGAGTGCCAGCGAATGGGTTAGTTCAGACAGTGGGGGGGAGCAAGTGTGGGTGCCCAAAGCTACGGCGTGCTCCGTCAAGGGCCGTCTGCCCGTGCGACACCGAGAAGTGCTGCTCCACGCCTCCTTCAACACCATCCCGCCAAGTTCTCCATCCCATAAGGCACAAGGTTTCCCGACGTCGTTGTCGTCGTGGTGAGGGTGCCCGAAACGTCCCCAGGAATTGACGGTACTGTGTCCTGGGAGGCTTACCGGGCACAGTTGAGCTGTTGGCCAAGGCCTGGGGGCTGGAGCCGCTATGAGAGGGCGGTGCAGCTTGTGGGGTGCGTTGAAGGGTTCAGCGCTGAGGTGTTGAACCAGTTGCCGGCCGGGAAGCAGACCTCCTACAGTAGCGTCTTGGCGGTGCTAGAGAGCGGTACGGACACCAGCACCAGTCAGAGGTGTTTCGGGCCAGGTTCAGGCCAGACTAAGGAACCTGGAGAGCGTTGCCGCATTTGGCGCAGGACTGGAGCAGATAGTACGTCGGGCGTACCCGGGGGCAAGCGAGGACATGATCACTCTCCTCCTCCGGGACCAATTTGTGGACGCGGTGAACCATCCCAAATAAAGATATACATTCAACAGGCACACGTGGAGGACCTACAGCAAGCCCTGGCCGAGGATTGGAAATGGAGTCTTTTTGAGGACTAGTCAGGAGGTAGAAGGCCCGACACACAGCCGAGAACCATGTTAGGGCCAGGAAGGGCACGTCCAGTCGCCCCCAGCTAGCCCTATATCGTCCCCAGGAGTTTTCCCCGGCAACTGTTTCCGCTGTGAGGCAGAAAGGCACTGGAAGAAGGAATGCCCTCGGCAGAGGCGCAAAGCGTCTCACCTAGATGGGGTAACAGCGGCCGGTACCAGTACAAGCCGTGCTGCTGGGATTGTGGGCAGGCTCACCGCACTAGCGAGGTGCCCACAAAACGGGTACTCTGCCAGCGGGACGGCCGCGGGAAACTCTGTCTGGCTGGGAGGCGGGGGCCCAACCCCAGCCAATCAACCAGAGGCCCCCACTCCAAGTAAAGTGCGCTCTACGGGCGCCAGGACCGTGCAGGTACAGGGACAAGTCAACGGGAGGCCCGGTAGCCTGACGGTAGACCACGGGTCCGAGCGCACGTTCTACAGGCGGGTTTGGTAGGACACCTCAGAATTTCCAGCCCCAAACAACAGTTGTTGCGGGGTCACCGGCCACTGCACGAAGTAAGGGGACCGGTACAGGCGAGAATTGAGGTCGGCGAGGCTAAGGAGGAACTACCCGTGTATGTAGCCGACTGGACGAAAAATCCCTTGGCCTGGATTTCCTCCAGCGAGCAAGGCGGTGCTGGACCTGGGCTCCATGACCATGCGGGCCAAAGGAGGAGAAGTTACGCTGCAAGGGCGCGGACAGGGTGTGCGGGCGTTGACTGCACAGGTAAAGTCGAGTGGTCGGCAGAAAGAAACACGGGTGCCGCTGCATCTGCAGGAACCTCTGGCAGAGGAGTGGTAGCTGTTAACCCCAGGGCAGGCTGCCAAGGTGGGGCAGTTGCTGGAGCAGTATGCGGACGTGTTCTCAAAGGGTGACCACGACTTGGCAGGACCGGGCTGCCCAGCACTTCATCCACACGGGCGACAGCAGGCCCATTAAGCAGCCCCCTCGGCGGATAGCGCCAGCGAGGAGGAAGGAGATCGAGACAGCTGTGGAGGAACTACGGGCTCAGGGTGTCATCGAAAAGTCCAGCAGTCCATGGTCGTCCCCCGTGGTATTGGTTCGAAAGAAGGATGGGACGATGCGTTGTTGTGTGGACTACAGGGGCTCAATGCAGTTACCACCAAGGACTCCTACCCGCTGCCTTCGCATAGACGACACGTTGGATGCACTGGGTCGGTGCACGGTGGTTCTTGTACCCTGGACCTTAAGTCAGGGTACCACCCGGGTCCTCATGGCAAGAGGAGGACAAGCCAAAGACTGCTTCTCATCCGGCCAAGGATTGTGGCAGTTTAGGGTCATGAGCTTGGTTTGGTCAACGCTCCCGCCACTTTCGAGAGGCTGATGGAGCAGGTATTGGATGGCCTCGTGGGGAAATCGGCTCTGTCTACCTGGACGATGTGGTGGTGTACGGAGGCACCTACGAGGAGATGCTGGAAAGGCTGGAAGAAGTGCTGGACAGGTTTAGGGCTTCGACTTGAAGCTCAGCCCCAAGAAGTGCTGCCTCTTCCAGGAACAGGTGTCATTTCTGGGCACATCGTGAGCCGGGATGGGGTGTCCGCCGACCCCGGGAAGGTAGAAGCTATCAAGGAGTGGCCAGTTCCCCGTAGTGTAACGGAGGTGCGAAGCTTCCTGGGCCTCTGCACGTATTACCGGAGATTCGTGCAGGGCTTCGCACATATAGCCACACCACTTCATCACCTGACACGAAAAGGAGCTCGGTTCCTGTGGAGTGATGAGTGCCAGGCGGCCTTCGAGCAGCTGAAGGAGGCACTCACTCACGCCCCTGTATTGACATACCCTGTTCCTACGGAACCATATATCTTGGATTGTGACGCCAGTGCTGAAGGAGTGGGGGCTGTCTCTCTCCAGCTAGTGACGGGCAGAACGTGTAGTGGCCTACTACAGTCGCAAGTTTTCTACTCCGGAAAGGAACTACTGTGTCACCAGGAAGGAACTGTCGGCGGTGGTCAAGAGCATGGACCACTTCCACTCGTACTTGTACGGTGCCGAGTGCAAGGTCAGGACCGATCATGCTGCCCTAAAGTGGCTGAAAACCCTTAAGAATCCAGAAGGGCAGCTTGCTAGGTGGTTGGGCAAGTTAGAGCAGCATGACTACCAAATTGAGCACCGTCCGGGCCGGGTGCACAGTAATGCCGACAGTTTGAGTCGACGCCCTTGCCCTGTGGACTGCAAACACTGCAGCCAACGTGAGCCAAACCAAATATGTAACCGTGTTTCCCTCCATGTCGGTGCACCTCGTGGAGGCAAGACCTTGAGCTGGCCCAGCGACAGGACGCTGATATTGGGCCAGTTGTGGCGTGGTTAGAGGAGAGTCGTGTTAGGCCACCTTGGGAACGTGTGGCAGTGACCAGCCCAGTGACCAAATTCTTCTGGCGACAATGGGATGTGTTGCGATTATTAGGGGAGTGTTGGAAACGACAGTGGGTACCAGTGATGGAAAAGTGAAATTCTGGCTGACGGTTATCCCAAGAAAAAGAGGGCAAAACTATTGGGTGAGGCTCATGGTGGCAGCACAAGTGGGCACTTCGGTGTTAAGAAAACTCTTGTGCGGTTGCGGCAGCGTGTGTACTGGTTGGGTATGCGCCAGGACGTGCAGGAGTGGTGCCGGTCCTGTGACGTGTGCAGTGCTAAGATGGGCCCCAATGTACGCGCTAGGGCACCATACAGCTTTATCAGGTGGGGGCACCTATGGAGAGGGTGGCAGTGGACATAGTGGGTCCTTTGCCCCAGACGGCCAGAGGAAATCGCTATGTGTGTGTGGCGATGGATTATTTTACGAAGTGGCCAGAAGCCTACCCTCTCCCCAACCATGTGGCTACCACGGTTGCCGAAGTTCTGGTGGATGAATTTTTCTCAAGATTTGGTGTGCCTGAGGAGTTACACTCGGACCAAGGGAGGGAATTCGAGTCTGAGGTGTTCAGGGAGTGCTGCCAGTTGCTCGATGTGCAGAAGACACGTACAACTCCACTCCGGCCGCAGTCAGACGGCATGGTGGAACGTTATAATCGCACACTGGCCCAGCAGCTGGCGAAGAGCTGCCAGGAAGGACAGGGGGACTGGGACCTGAAGCTTCCCCTACTACTCATGGCATACCGGTCGGCAGAACATGAGGCCACCGGTTACTCACCTGCCAGGCTTATGTGTGGCCGGGAGTTGCGGTTACCACTGGACCTCATCACCGGACGGCCGCCGGACGAGGGGATGCCCACTGTTACCACACCTTACGCCGCTGCCTTAAAAGAACGGATGGAGGAAATACACCACCAAGTCCGGGGTAATCTCCGGATAGCGGGAGGCCATGAAGACCCGCTATGACCGGCATACTGAGGTGCCGGTATTCCAGGAAGGGCAGCAGGTGTGGCTGTACAACCCAAGGAGGAAGAAGGGGCAGTCTCCTAAGCTGCAGAGTCCATGGGAGGGGCCATACACGGTGGAGGAGGTGATTTCTGACGTCACCTTCCGGATCCGCAGGCCACCCCGAAGGAGAGCAATGGTAGTCCATGCTGATAGGCTCTGGAGGTACTATGGTCCAGGCCACTACAGTTGGGAGGATGGCACCGGGACAGACGTCTTAACGCCAGAGCCGTGTGGCAGTGAGGATGACGAGGAACGCGTTTTCTGGCCGGAGGAAGAGGACGCAGGCGACATGGGCTGGTCCTCTAACCAGCCTCGAACCCAGCGAGCAGGCGGCAGAGAGGAACCTACCTCGATAACCAGTTGATGTGGGCGGTAGCGAGGTCCAAGCAACAGGCTTAGGGGCGCACGCCCGAAGCGCCCCCGACGTACCCCTAGGTGGATGAAAGACTTCATATTGGAAGGTCCAGAGGGCTAGCTCACTCTGAAGGGAAGAGGAGGCGGCCTGGTGTGACTTTCCAAACACTGCAGGGGCGGATGGTGAATGGGCGATGGAGGGACTTGCAGTTGTGTAGTTTTGGAGTGGTAATGTTTGGTAAAAGGTAGTTTGTTTAATGATGGTGCGAGTTGCCCTTCATTTGAGGATTTTGTGTTATATGTGGCATGTAACCTTGTATTATGATTTTTCTGTTTCTTTTTAGTTTTGGCTGGCCGAGGTCGGCCAGTTTGTGACGGGAGGGCAGTGTACGAACGCGCCACAACTCGAGCTCAGGTGAGGTTGAGGGATGGTGAGTGGGTTGTTGTGGCCAGAAGAGGAGGAAGAGGAGGAGACCGCGTGGAACAAAACGGAGGCGAGCATACCCCTGGGAAAGGATCTCTGGCCGGAAACCACCCGAAGGATACGACGCGTCCACCAGGAACAGGGTGACGGTAGGGCTAGTGGTGGTTCACAGGCAAGAAGGTGGAGGAATAGTCCCTGGAGCTTGGGTGAAATAGGTAGCAGTGGCCGTGGGTTTGGCGAATGGCGGGCGCGCGTGGGGTGAATGCCATGAGGGTATAACCAGTGTTTCCTTTTCCCCACCATCCGGTGGCATAGTGTGTTGAGTGTGGTGACTGGTATGTTATAATGTGCATAACAGTGACTAGTTGCAGTGGAGGGAACATTTGGGGCTGCGAACCGGTCGGCAAGTGATCGGGCCTATGAGGAGGGGCTGTTTGTGTCTCACGGTGGGCGTGAGGTTGTTTCTGTAGTGTTTACCATTACAATTATAGTCTGGAAAGGATACGAGTGTGTTATTCCGCATGTGCCTGTCTATGTGTGTGCCGTGGTGGTGATGTGCCCGTGTGAGGAGCCCGTGCTCAAGGCCTTAGGGGATTCATGGCGTCTGGTCCCGATTAGACACATAACCGGACTGAGCCGATCATTCCCACGCGTCTGAAGCCAGCCCAGCAAGAGAGGCAAGTCCGTTGGGCGGCTGTGGGAGGGCGGTGTTGCAACAATACATTCAGAGATACGTACAAACCTGTGAGTAATTATAACTATGCAGTGGTTTTCATGTATATTTCATGCCTCCAATGTGATGCCAGAGTTTTTCCCCTAATTTACTTTACTTATTTCTCTCTGATTTGAACTGGTTATATGAATTTGGATTATTAATTGTTAATCTCCACTGACAGATAAATTCTTCTCGCTACAACTGAATTGGAATGAACTTAATTTAGTAGGGAATTGCTGCCACCAGTCCAAGCGGGTATCCTATGGTCTACCCTTGAACACGATTTAATATATAAGGATTACGGTAGTCGTGGGGATACTATTAGTATACCGAGTAAGTCGGGAACTCTCTGGGGACGTGGGGAAATATTTCCAAAACAGGAATAGTCCCCGGGGGTTTTTTTTGCAAAAAAAAAAAAGGAAATCCCTACTTTAATCTTTTGGGTTTTTTTAACAAGAAATTTTTCCGGGTTTGAAAAGTTAAGTAATGATTTTTTAATTTAGTGAAGGAAAGCTTCAAAGAGAAAACCTGCCTCACGGGACTATTTTCCCTAGACCACCATCTACAAATAAAAGGGATAAAACCTAAGAATACAGGAAATGGGGAAAGGGGAAAAAATGTGGGGTAATGAAAACTTTTTTGCGAGTGGGGACCATGTGGAAAGACATTTTCCCGCTTGAAAAATCTACCCAGCCCCTAAGAGACGGTGAAGAAACAAATCCTTGTTAAACGGGGGGGGGGGGGGGGGGAGGAGGAGACTAACACTGGTTAAAAATACACATCACAAAAGCAAGGTATTAGAGACGAAAACGAAAACCCTTTAACCCTAGGGACGGGAAGAAACGAAGCCTTGTTAAACGGGGGGTGGGGGGGGGGGGGGGAGGGGACTAACACGGTTAAGAATCATATCCAAAAACAAGGTATTAGAGACAAAAAACGTAACCCCTTCCCTAGGAACGGTGAAGAAACGAATGCCGCTGGGCCCCTTCTAGGGATGAGGACAGAAAACCGGGGAAATTAAAACGAGTTTTTCAAAATTCACCAGAGTCTTAAAACGAGGACCCAAAGTGTCGAATGTTTCTTATTAATGGGGAAAGCAGATTACCTACGAAGTGAGTAAAATAACACAATTTTCTTAATTTGATGAAGGAAAATTTAATTCATAAATAAAATCAAGGGGGAGGGTATTATTAATCCAGAAGGGGCCATAAAAACGCTTTTCCAGTGGCAGGGTACTTGTAAGCGTGAGGAATTTTGGGCCGGGCCTTTTAATTCAGCGAATGATCTACTAATCTATGCTTTAATATGCAAACACAACTCTTTTGTCTTTTTTTAAGGATGCTAGAATCTAAGAGTGTTTTTCACTGCCAGGAGGAAAGGGGGGGAAAAGAATTTTGACTATACAATTTATTGGCAATCGGAAATTAATGCTCACAATTTACCCGTGCCTTGGCGTTTGGGGGGGTAAGAGGAGGATGGGGGGGGGGGGGGGATAGGAAGGGAAAGAGAGAGAGAGAGAAGCTACGAATGAAAGAAAAAAATAGAAAAATAAATAATTTGAATGGCCTTATTCTAATAAAAAACCTTTTCCCTATTACTGGTTTTAGGAAACCCTTTATCTAGAAAAACCTATGGTTATTGAAACCTTCTTTTTCCCTTTTATAGAAATAACCGGAAATTGTGTGATGGAAATTTCCTCCACTTTTGGAATTTTCCGGGCACTACACCAACTGTCTCAGAAGCATTAGAGGTACCCAGTCAGCCACCCGCTCAGTCAGCCGCAGTGGTGTGGTAATTTAAAAACCATTGACACTAGTATAACCATTTAAGCGAAAAAATTAGGCACTTTTGAGAAATTTTGGGCTATAAGCTGTTAGCCCATTTAACTGATACAATATGGCACTGTTGATAATTTTGGGCTATAAGCTGTATAACCTTTTAAACTGAACAAATGGGAATGTGAGAATATTGGGCTAAAAGCGTATAGAATTTAAGGATACAATATAGGCACTGAGAGTAATATGGGCTTAAGCTGTAGTGTACTTTTTTTTGACAGTGGTGTGTGTGAGTTTTTCAGTATTGAAAAGAGTAATGCTGGACTAACTTTGTACATTGCAAGTTCAGTAAAAAACCCACGAACGTACGAAGTAGGGAGCTCCTGTATTTCCCTCAATGATTATTTTTTGTTCGGGTTTTGTAAAACTCCAACTGTTATTAATTTACTCATGGTGTTTATATAAACATTTCCATCGTGTTTGAGTTACTTTTCACCCTTGCCATAATGACATACTACCCCCTTTTTGGCAAATTTCTGCTTATTGTATTAAGCCTTCTATTTGGGGGAATTTTCACACTATAAAACATGTTTCATTTTTCCCCGGATATTTGATCACCCCCTATGAAAAACCTGCATGAAATAGACACGGGTGGAAAATTTATAGCCCTCTTTTTTTTTCCAAGTTCGTCGCCTGCTTGTATATTTGAGCCAATTTGGACTTGCTTTTAATGCAGTTGTATCACTTTTCCTGCGGCTGCCCAATGATGAAGAACGAGTAAGGTTTATGCGATATACATATATGTGACCTGAGAAAATAGGGTGTAATTTGCTGGAAAGATTTTTTTTAAAGGGAAATCAGCAAAGAAACCTTTAAAACCCTAGATCATTTATTAAAAAGCCACCCACTGCCAAACCCAACAACTGGGGGCCATACTCCCTACAAACACAAGGGCACGGCTGCCACCACACATGTAAACACTGCCCCCACCACCACCCCCCCCTTTTCCAAAAGGGACACACTCCCACAGGCACGGGACAACCACATTTGCCCAAACCAACACCCCACCTCAAAAGTGGATCTTCATGTGTGGGCAATTTTACCCTTTTTCTTGAAACACTTGCTACAAATATCCCCTTAAAACTCCCGCAAGCCAGTGTGTTAAAGGGTGGGTTGGGTTGAGTTCATCAGGGTAAAAACCTTTTCCACCCAGGCATTCATGATTTTAAACCACCGTGTGTCAGGCTGGTCTGGTGAGGTTAGACTTTCGAGTAAATCTTTTACACTCTAAACATTCATAATTCTTATCACCACTGTGTGTAGGGGGTGTTTGGGAGGTCACCCTTTGTAGTAAATCTTTTTTCCCCACTCAAAAACTTCATAATTTTAAAACCACGGTGTAGGGTGTGGTGGTGAGGGAACCCTTGTAGAAATCTTTCCCACACTCTAAAAATTCATAATTCTTGACACCACTGTGTGTCAGGGTGGTTTGGTGGGTGACCCTTTTTAGTAAAACTTTTCCCCAATCAAACATTCATAATTTAACAACACTGTGTGTCAGGGTTTGTTTGGGGGGGTCATCTTTGTAGAAATCTTTTTCCCCCACCTAAAATTCATGTTCTTAACACCACTGTTGCAAGGTGTGTTTGGTGGGTCACTCTTTGTAGAAATCTTTTTCCCCCATCTAAACATTCATGTTCGTAACACCATGTGGTCAGGGTGTGGGGGGCGAGTTTTGAACGGGTATAAAACCTTTTTCCCCCCACTTAGGGATTCAGAATTTTAACACCACTGGTGGGAGGGTGTGTTTGGTGATTCACCCATTGTTTGTAAATCTTTTCCCACACTCTAAACATTCTAATTCTTAAACCCCGTGTGTCAGGGTGTGTGTGGTGAGGTACCCCTTTTTGCAAAAATTTTTCCCCCACTCTAAAAAATTCATGATTCTTAACACCACTGTGGCAAGGGAAAGTCTCTCAAAGGTCACTCTGTATTTTTAAAGTTTTTTCACACTGCTGGACTTCAGCTCGTGTGTGCCTTGTGGCCGAGCTGCCTCCTCCGGTGATTCTTGCCACACCCCGGCCCCCCCCCTGAGGCAGATGATCCCGCTGTCCCGGCCCCTCATGCTGCTGCCCGGCCCCCCCACCTCCACCGCAGCAAACTCGGGCCACCACATCGACGGCCGGTCGATGACGAGGGACAAACAAGATGTGATGTACCAAGAGCCCGGAAAGGAGGGGGTTTTTTATTTTTCTAAAAATCCAGGCGTGGGGGTGTCTAACAGACTAGTGCTTAGAAGACCAAGTGTTGATAAGTAAAAATAAACATGTGCGAAGGGACAGAAGTGGTGGAAATTATGATAAGGAAAAAAAATAAGGGTGAAAGTATAAACAAAATGGAGGATGGGAAGAAGGAAAACTGCAAAAGGCAATAAACTGCAATAGAGCTGAATAGTGAGTGTACCAAAAAAGTCACAACTAGAGAAAAACCCGACTTGTGGCGGCCCCCTGTACCCCCCAAAACAAGACTTTTGGGGGAAGGAAAACAGAGAAAGTACTAGAGGAGACCTTGACAAGTACTAAAAGGGCTTTGCCAGTTGGGAAAAATTTCTTATTTTACCTTATTTTAGGGTTATTTTAGGGTTATTTTGTTTCCTTTAAACCCCGTAGCTGCCCCCAAGTGTCTACATTACCTTGTGCACTGTCCTGTAGCCGACAATCCCCGGGAAAAGGGTCAAAAACAGCTAAAATACACGACCGTTTCGGCAAAAAATATCAAAAAATTACCGATTTTATACGCCCTGTTTGGAAAAAGGGTTTTATTTTTCCTTATTTTAGGGTTATTTAAGGGTTTATTAGGTTGCCTGTATACCCGTAGTGCCTAAGTGTTTACAGTTTCCTTGTGCACTGTCGTAGCCGTTTGTCCCCGTAGAAATGGGTCAAAACAGCTAAAATAAAGGACTGTTTTGTCGCCGTCCGGGTTTTTGGGTCCAAAACCCAAAAAGTGTTCAAAATCCTGCCCGCCACTTTTCTCTCTCCCCCTTTCCCCTCTCTTTAAATTTCTCTTCTCCCTTCCCCCTCTTTATTTTCTCTCTCCCTTCCTCTCTCTTTATTTTCTCTCCCTTCCCCTTTCTTTTTTTTCTCTCTCCCTTCCTTCTCTTTATTCTCTCTCCCTTTTCCCCCTTTAAAATTTTCTCCCTTCCCCCTCCTTTATTCTTCCTTTTCCTTTCCTTTTCCTTTATTCTCTCTCTCCCTTTCCCCTTTCTTTATTCTCTCTTCGCCCTTCTCTCTCTTTTTTTCTCTTCTCCTTCTTTTAAGGAATAAAGGGATTTAATAAAGGGGAGGTGGAAAAGTTCTTACGCTTTAAAGGGTAGAACAAAAGTCACGGATTCAAGCTGGAAAAACGTAGATTTTGAAAAGGGAAAAAGGGGAAAAACTGGTTCACAAAAAAGGGTTGGGGAAATACGGCATGGTCTCAGTAGAAGGTAGTTTTGTGTGGGTCTTAGGGGGCTTTAAAGGGGGGCTGGATGGGTTTATGGGTGGGGGTGAAAGGTGGGTGAGTAGTGTTTGGTGACAGGAAAAACCAGGTGGCCCGCGGCCTCTTGTAGCTTCCCTTTTTTTCTTATGTTCTTATGTTTTTATGTTCCCTTCTCTCTCTTCTCCTTTTTTCATCATTCCTTTCTCTCACTCTCTCTCTCTCCTCATGCCTTCTTATGAAAATACTTGCAGTACAAAGCATTTAAAAAAACGCGAAACAGGGTGATTTACAGTCAGAATAAAAATTTGGTATCTTTCGTGGGCCGACACGCAGTAGGGAGGCTATATTCGTAATAGATGGCGCCTGGCGACATTTGTCAGGTGGGACTTGACTGTTATTACGGTAGTGATTTGCAACAAAAATGGCAAAAAAAAAACCCCCACGGAACTTACCTGTAAATCATTACCAACGTTCAAGTTACATACATTCGAATACATAAAACCTGTGAGTAATTATAACTACAGTGGTTTTCATGTAATTTTTCCCCCAAATTTTCTCAGAAGATTAGAGTGTAGCCAGTCAGCAGTCAGTCAGCCATCAGCGTCAGCCCGCCGCCCAGTCAGTCAGCCAATCAGCCGTCAGTCTACCGTCACCCCAGTCAGTAGCAGCAGTGCCCGCCAGTTGGATCCATGGGCCATGATTATGATTATTAATAAAAAAAAATATTTAATCCCCAAGGCTGTTTTATTACATAATCAAATCAAATCATAATCAAATATAAGCTGCAGCTTTAATCATAAAAAATTACAACATATTTTTTTTTATAAAAATCAAGATTAAAAATGGATTTTTGTGATTTTTTATTTATTTTCCGTAGCAATTCTAATTCCTAAATAAATTAGCCAATTTTATATATATATTTTTTCCCGGGCCAAGCATGTTTGAAAGCATGACCCTTAGGCCCAGTTCAAGAAGTGGTCATTTTTCCCCCCAGTCACGATTTGGTGGGGCGCCCCCCCCGTCGGAACTTCATTGATAAATTTTAGAAAAGGGTTTATTTTGCCCCCCCTCGGCATGAGGGACCCCCACGTCGTGAGCCATGCGAGGTTTTGGGATCCCGGGGGGGTCACCCCCCTAAGACCAAACCAATGCAATAAAAATAACCCCCCCCTTTCAATTTTCGCCCAAAACGGGTTTCCCGGGCTCCCCAACTCAGAGAAAAACTTTTATAAAGGGAAATATGATGTGTCTCACCAAGTTTAAAAAAATTTTGATGTTAAATATGCAGTTTTAACATACTAATATTGGACCAATATACTCTCCTGTCATAACGAGAGGGGGGGGGGTCTGCGCCCCTCAAGGACCCCCTGCAGTTAAATAACGAAAACTTGGACATTGTTTTTCGTAACCTAACCTCGCTAGGGGGGTATTGCCCACCCCCCAGGACCCTACGCTAGTTTAACGCACGATGCCTAGGCATGTTTTCTTAACCTAACCTCCGCAAGGGGGATTTTCGTGTTCCCCCCAGACCCCCCGCAGTTAATTGCACTGAGCCTAGGCATTGTGTTCTTAACAAAACCAGCAAGGGGTTTCGTTCCCCCCGGACTCCCCCGCTAGTTAACTAACCCTAACCTAGGCATTTGTTTTCTTAAACAAAACTCGCAAGGGGTGGTTTCATTCCCCACAGACCCCCGTAGTCAATAACCGACCTAGGCATTTGTTCTTAACAAACTCGCAAGGGTTTCGTTCCCCCCCACCCCCCCGATAGTTAACTACTAACCTAGGCATTGTTTTCTTAATCAAAACTCCGCAAGGGGTGTTTCGTTCCCCCCAAAACCCCCCGCTAGTTAACTAAAACTCCACCTGCGGCATTGTTTCTTAACAAAACTCGAAGGGGGGTTAGTTATCCCCAGGGACCCCCCCCGCTAGTTAACTACACCTAACCCTGGGCCATGTTTTCTAACACAAACTCGCAAGGGGGGTTTCGTTTTCCCCCCCCCCCCCGTAGTTAACGAAACCTAACCTAGGCAGTTTTATTAAACCCTAACCTCCCCAAGGGGAGTTTCTTCCCCCCCGACCCCCGATAGTTAAACGCAACTGAGCCTAGGCATGGTTTCTTAACAAAACTCGCAAGGGGTGTTTCGTTTCCCCCTCCAGGACCCCCCCCGCTAGTTCAAAATAACCTAACCGAGGCATTGTTTTCTTAACCAAAACTCGCAAGGGGGTTCGTTCCCCCCCAGGGGGGGACCCCCCCCCCCCGCTAGTAACTAAACCTAACCTAGGGCATTGTTACATAACAAAACTCGCAAGGTGGGTTTCGTTCCCCCTCAGACCCCCCCGCTAGTTAAACTAAACCTAACCCTGGGCATTGTTTTATAAGAAACTCGCAAGGGGCGTTTCGTCCCCCCTGACCCCCCAGCTAATTAAGTTAAGTAACCTAGCCTGGCATTGTTTTCTAACATAACCTCGCTAGGGGGGTTTCGCCCCCCCCACAGGACCCCCCCTGCTAGTTAAACTAATCAACTGGGCACTTGTTCGTTACCTAACCTCGCTAGGGGGGTCCCCCCCACCAGGCACCCCTGCTAGTGACTAAACCTAACCTGGGCAATTGTTTTCGTAACCAACCTCGTTTAGGGGAGTTTCGTCCCCCCCAGCCAGACCCCCCTTTTTGTTATTTTTTAATTTCGAGGCTGGTCTGTGGTCCAAGATTGATTTTTTGGGGTGAAAAATGGTTAAATAGGCCCTCCGCTCAAAAACAGGGGAGAACACCGATGGGTATGTGGTTGTTGACTGTCTTGACTGAGTTTCCTTTCAACGGAATAGTACCAGAAAACAACTGAAAAGTATGAATAGCTGCCTTTATGGCTTGTAACCGCGTTGATTCTCATCAGAAATGTATCACATATTGAATGTGTTGATTATTGATGTCAATGGAAGTATTTAATAATACATGATGCTCATCGATCACTCGTCGGTTAGGGGGTTACCGCCCGACAATTTTTGCACGATGGGGCCCACGCTGGGGAGGAAATGCGCTGTTATGAACCAGAGGTGTTCGGGCATTTCCACCCGGGGACCCTAGGGGAGCACGATAAGACCTCTTGCAACGGGGCCCTACATTGTGCGTTTATGCGGGGGAGCAAGAGAAATGTCGCTTGCAAGCGGTCAGTTTTCTCTCGCTGTATCCCCGCAGCAAACGTTCCCCCGCCGCTTGCTGCATGAGAGGGCGACGCGGCGGCTGAGATGTAAAGCAAAACAAAGATCAAAAGGGGACTATTTGACCCTCCAGATATTGTCACACTGGGACGCATCCTTTAACCGTCATAGCACAGAAAAGTGTGCAAGATCAGGAAACGTGCTTAGAAATTAATCGTGATCATAAATAGCCGAGCAAGAGATGATGAAGCCAAACAAGTGTGAGAAAATGTTATGGCACATGTTTTACTGAACCCTTGTTTGGTCTACTTGTACTAACATTACAGTGATAAATGTATCACTTAATGCCATGCAACATTTCCTCAGGAGCCGATAGTGTCTCAGGTTTCTTAATAATGCCATGGATTGCAAGCAAATCGGGTAGAGTGAGGTGTGTTGTGAAGTTGGTAATTTGCCTTTGTTGACAGTCGCACAGTCTTGAAGCTAGTGACAATTGCAATACAAAACACTGTTGACTAAGTATATGAACAAAAAATGACCTTAATAATAATCATACTGTGTACAAATAATCACACTAATTGTGATTATAATAAAATCTAATTCATAGCACGCAATATAGAAACAATCTTACTCATAATCACAAATACGTAGAGATCAAATAATCATAATCAAATCAAATCATTAAAAAGGACAAAAGACTAACTCTATCTAATCATAATCAAAAAATTATTCCGGATAAATCAAAACCCAAATCATAATCTTTTTTAATAATCATGCCCATGTCTGGTTGTGATTGGTAATAGTAAGAACCATTGGGGACACTACGTATAGACCATTTCAAGTAGTCGTCCAGACCCATTTTTTTTGCCTAATTATGTTGAATGTACCTCAAAACAACTAATCCACCAAAAATAATTGATTTCCAGCCTTATTTCCGTAAAAACACGACTTTTGTAAAAAGCGCGCTGAAAAAAAAATCTTACCTCCAACAGGGCTACGACTGTTATGATGAAGTCAGAACAGGACGCCCGCAGACACTCTGTCTGACACATGTCGGCAAGATTTTATGATGAGCGATTATACTTCGGGTCAGACAGTGAATCTGTCGCTGTGACCGACACTCTTCCCACACCCACGCCTGCACACACGCCTGCGCACCAACACCCTCCTGCACACACACACACAAAAACACAACACCACACGTGTTGGAGGCGTAGTGTGCAGGCGTGTGTGTGGGAAGGGGTGTGTGTAAGAAGGGTGTCGGTTGTGCAGACGTGTGTGCAGCGTTGTGTGTGGGAAGGGTGCCGGGTGCAGCGTCGTGTGGGGAAGAAAGCGTCCTTGTGTGTGTGAAGGAGGAGTGTGTGCAGGCGTGTGTTGTGTGCAGGCGTCCTGTGATGGGAAGGGTTGTCGGTGTGTGCAGGGCGGGGTGTGTGGGAAGGAAGCGTAGTCTGCCGGCGTGTGTGTTGTGGAAGGAGGGTGTGTGGCAGGCGTCATCGAGCAGTGTGTGTGGGAAGGAGGCGTGTATGCAAGCGTGTGTGTTGGGAAGGAGGCGCTTGTGGCAGGCGTGGGTTAAAACTTTGGAGAAGTCCTTCACCCCTATCTTTTTTCTTCCCCCTATAGCAACAAATGCCTGGGAACTGGGGGAATACGGGGTTTTTGGGTGGGGAAGCAAAAATAAGTGCTTTATGGCTCCCCAAAAAATCATTCAAAGTCCCACTATATGTAAAATCTAACCTAACCTAACTAACACAAAGTATACCTAACCTAACCTAACCTAACCTAACCTAACCTTAACCACAAAGTATACCTAACCTAACCTGAACCACAAAGTTACCTAAACCTAACCTAACCTTAAACCACAAAGTATACCTAACCAACCTAACCTTAAACCACACCAAGTATACATTAGCTAACCTTAACCACACAGTTATACCTAAACCTAACCTAGCTGTCTCAACTTAACCACAAGTATACCTAATCTAACCTTAACACAAAGTATAACCTAAACTAACCCTAACCTAACTTAACCTTAACCACCAAAGTATACCTAAACCTAAACCTAACCTTAACCACAAAGATACCTAAAACTAACCTTAACTCACAAAGTATACCTAACATAACCTAACCTAACCACAAAAGTATACCTAACCTAACCCTAACCTTAACCACCAAAGTATACCTAACTAACTAACTAACCTTAACCACAAAGTATAACCTAACCTAACTAACCTTAAACCACAAAGTATACCAACCTACACTAACCTAACCACAAGTATACCTAACTAACCTAACCTTAACACAAAGTATAACATAACCTAACCTAACCACAAAGTATTAATAACCTAACCTAACCTTAACCCAAAGATACCTACTAAACCTAACTTAACCACAAATAGTACCTAACCTAAACTGAACGCGGACTTAAATTTTGAGGCACCTCATATTTCATACCGGTCGTGTGGGTTAACCAAGGCTGAAGCGCCACTCTGGAACCTTTACGATGTGAGTATAAAAGCATACAATACAGTGGGTAGTTCAATTTCAGCAAAGCCGGAAGGATGAGTTCCAAGTATTCCAGGAGTTGGGTGATGGGAAGGTCTCGTGTGCAGGCGTGTGTGTAGGAAGGAAGCGTGTGTGCAGGCGTGTGTGGGGGAATGAGCGTGTGTGCAGGCGTGTGTGGGAAGGGGGTCGGTGTGCAGGCAGTGAAGTGTGGGAAAGGTGTGCGGTGTGAGGCGTGTGTGTTGGACGGAGGGCGATGTGTGCAGCGTGAGTGTGGGAAGGGTGTCGGGTGCAGGGTGTTGTGTGTGGGAAGGGTGTCGGGGTGCAGGCGTGTGTGTGGGAAGGGAGCAGCTGCACCCATAAAGGATGCATGCATTGGCATATAGCAAAAAAAAAAATATCAGAAAACACCCAAATATCTTCACGTACTATTATATTTATCTCTCGTGGTACGTGCCTGTTCTGATCAGCGCGGGAAGATTGAGCCTCCCTGATGGTACGTCACGGAGCCTGAGCCTGAGCGTCTGCAAATCTTGAGTGCGTTTTGAGATACTCGGGGAATTTGCAGATTTTGATTGCGGATATTTAAAAACGCTGACTGGATACAAAAAGTGACGACGTATTGTTGATATACTCGTCAATGGCCATATGATTTGATTGATTAAATCAGGATGATGAAATGGTCTGGACGATTTACTTAAGCTGATACAATATAGCCACTGTGGGAAGTAAAATGGGCTATAAGCTGTATAAGAACATTAAGCGATACAATATAGGCAACTGTGGGAGTAATATTTTGGGCTTAAGCTGTAAAAGACCATTAAGCTAACAATAGGCACTGTGGAGTAATATTGGGCTATAAGGTTGTATTGACCATTTAAGCTGATACAAAATAGGCCTGTGGAGTACGATTGGGCTATAAGCTGTATAGACAATTTTAAGATGATACAAATTAGGCACTGTGGAGTAATATTGGGCTATAAGCGTAGGTACTTTTTGTTCTTTTGGACAGGGTGGTGTGTTGCATGTGTTCAAGTATGGACAAGCAGTAATGCTGGGACTAACTTTTGTACATTGCAATCTCATTGGCAATCTCAGGCTTTGTCTTGCTGCTACAAAAACTACACTACACTTGCCTACACATATCACACTTGAACTCCCGCCAAGCCAGTGTGTCTAAAGTGTGTCTGGTGAGTTCAGGAACGGGTATTAAACTTTTTCCCACACTATAGGCCAGAAGGGTCGCAAACTTTGTCAGTGATGGCACCCTGGATTTATAATCATTTCGGTGGCACCCTTTTTTAACCATTCACCCCTCCTCAAATTAATTAACCTCTGATATATAAAACTGTACCTGTTGAATACTTTAATTAATTATTTAAATATTATCAGTATCAAACCACAATTAACAATGATAGGCTACTGTAGACATGCCCAAAAAAACATAGAAACTCATCAGTGGAATTAGATTCAGAATATTAGGATTAACTTAGAGTTATAAATGCCAAAGTAGCATAAAAAAGAAGAAGAGAAAAAAGGGTTCATGATATCACTGATAGTTCAATAAGCAAAACAAAACAAAGCTAACTGATTAGTGAGATACATCGTGTTGATGTGGACTGACAGCAGATCCTTTTTCAAGTGGGTTGAATAGTGGACAAACATCTCTCCATTTCATCTTCAAAGAAGTTTGCAATCTTGCCCTCTTGTGCGTTTTTAAGTTGCTAGATAACAGAAAAATCCAGCTCACACAGGTAGATGTTAGAGACAAACTGGATAAGGATTACCAGAGCTTCTTTACAACTTGAGGATACTTAGCCTCATCTGAACCCAGAATTCGTCAAGAGGCAGCTGCAGGTGCAATAACTTCAGGTTACGAGCATTCCGCATTTCCATAACTGCTCTTCTTCCGTAGAGTAAGGCCCCGGTAAGCTGAGATGGGGTTGATACTGGTGCAACAACTGGGTTTCTTATCCAGTCATAGTTTTCAGTGAATGTCTGGAAAAAAGTGTGGAAGCTTGCTTTCCAGTTCTGCAAAGATGCTCAGAAATAATAGAAATTGATCTCTCTTCGAAGTCTACGTCTACACGCTTGTTGCTGCTGCAGATGTGGAACCTATCCAAATTGCCTTTCTTTACTCGCCCACCCACAATCGCAGTTTTTCTCTCAGAGTGTTAATTTTATCAGTGAAAGATAAGATTATTTTCTGAATTTTACCTTGCATGCGTGGGAATTTACCCTTGTTTAAATGTTCAATTACGTCTACAAGGTAAGACAAGTTGGCAGACCAAGTGTCATCTGCCAGTAAGTCACGAATTCCTCTTGTTGTTCGAAGGGTGAAAAAAGTAAGCATCTCTTCTTCAGTTCATACACACGTGACAATACTTTCCTCTTGACAGCCATCTCACCTCCGTGTGTAGAAAAGTTCACATGTTTTGCCCTCAACCTCTTCGCACAGCTCTGGCAAAATCAGGACGAGTTTAAGTGGCGCCCTTCATAAAGTTCACCATTTGTTACAACTTTCCAGTACAGATTCAAATCATTGCCAATTGTTTAGCAACCAAGCGCTCACGATGAGAAAGCAATGTGTTGTTATGACACTGATGTTTTCTTCTTCACTAGTGACACAAATCCTTTAATTGAGCCCCAATCATGGCAGGCGCCCCGTTCTGTACAAATCCCTACACGAAGATTGCCAGGACAAACCAACTGATTTCTGTACTCACGTAATGTGCGAACATATCATTGCGTTGTTGTCTTCCTCAAGTTCCTTACACACAGAAAAAACTGGTCCACTATTTTAAAATCATGAATGTAGCGAATGAATGCCGATAGTTGAGCCTTACCTCCAATATCTGTGGACTCAATTCTACCTGAAGTGCAAACATTTCACTTTCCTTTACAGAGGCACATTACAGTTTCCTCTATGTACTGCTGACATATCCTGAATCCGTTGCTGAGGTACTATCCGAGAGGGAATTTTTTCACTGTTTTTCTGCTTCACTTCCAAACATGTTTTACAATGCACTACAAGCCGGAACTAAGTAGTGTCTCGCTATTGTATGAGGTTTCATGCTTTTAGCGACTAACTCTGCAACTAAGTAGTGGCCTCTTGTGCTTTATCAGAAACTGGATGTTTTTAGAAAGCATCACCTCTGTGTTTTGCTCATTTAAAAGTCCTTCAAAGTAGGATTCGAGGCTTGTGGCAGATGACCATGTTCAAAAGATAAATGCCTCTTTAATTTGCGGGTTACCATCGCATCATTAGCTAATTTTCACCACAAATAACACACAGTGTGTAGGAGTAACCTCATCGCCACCCCAAAAGAATCCCCAAATCTAGATAATTATCCAAATAAGAGGAGCGATTTTTTCTGCTTTTTTGGAAGCTGATTTTTTGCTGTGGGAAATGGCCCAAATCTTTTCACTCCCGTACTTCTACTTTCGTTTTCCTTCTTCACCCTCACCACTATCCTCCATGTTTACTCTGTCTTAATGACAAAACTGATCATTGCAAGTTCAATACAGCTGCAGAATATCAGAAGCAGCAAGGAAGACACCACGTTAGGTGGGTTGGGGAGATACCGTAATATGGATGTAACGTACAAATGCTCCTGGCCCTATTTATAGGTTTAGGATAGTACACGTTATAAAAGTAGTAGGAGAAAAGGGGTTCGATCAGCTGAGCGGCGTGAGAGACTGGATGGTCGGCGCTTGGATCATTTTAGAGGTGAGTTTTGTTGTTTTTGCATGTCCCCATAATCTTTGCCTCCCATTTCATGTCTCTTGTGTTCATGAAATGCCAGCAGTGTGGGGGGAAGGTATTAAGTATCGAAAAGTGTTCAGTTGTGATGTTAGCAAAGGGATATAAAGGACATTCCAGCCACAAGACGATCCGAAAATGTTGGTTTTACATGTGAATGGCGTCTGGGGACACTTCGTACAGTGGGGTTTAATGTACGTAAATCCACAGTGTAACAAAAAATTTAAAATTCTGGTAGGGGTTATGTGTTTTCCATAATGTCCAAGTAGGAGCAGCAACATAAATCTAGCACCCGATAGTGACACCTAGCACAGTAGTGATTTATTCATATGTTCATAATCCTGTGGTTGTTTTACCAGTATGTTCCTGCTTCCATCCATGCTTGTCAAGATTGTGTAGCTAATAAACAGGCTAAGGCCTATATCTCATTCTAAAGTAATTCCCAAGCAGTTTTAAGTTCAATCAAATTAAAATATGCCAATATTGCTTAATCATCTGCATTTTTTATAAATATTAATATTTATGTTTCCCTTCTGAAGTGCTACAGAGGACTTCCTGATTAAGTACATTATGTAGCTATGATATATATATATTATATTATATATAAAATATATTATAATAGATTTTAATATATATATAAATTATATATATATATAATATAAAAATAAAATAATATATGGAAGCACTTCCAGATTAAACATTTGTAGCTAATCAAAGTTTAATAAGTTTGGCAAATATAGATTAAAAAAAAAAAATCCAGGAACTTCAAAGTCAAATTTATTTTCACTTTTTTACTTTCCTTTTTAATTGCTTAAAATTGCTTGCACTATAGTATATAGTAGTAGTAGTAGTAAGTAGTAGTATTAAGATATATATTGGTAGTTTAAAGTGGTAGTAGTAGTGGTATATTTATTAGTATATAGTAGATATAGTATGGTAGTAGTAGTAGTGTAGTAGTAAAAGTAGTCAGTAGTAGGTAGTAGTAGTATGTATGGTATAGTAGTATAGTGGTAGTAGTAGAGTAGGTAGTAGTAGTTGGTAGTAGTAGTAGTAGTAGTAGTAGTAGTAGTAGTGGTAGTTAGTAGTAGTAGTAGTAGTAGTAGTAGTAGTAGTAGTAGTGGTAGAAAGGGTAGTAGTAGGTGGTGGTAGTATAGTATTAGTAGTGGTAGTGGTAGTAGTAGTGTAGTAGTAAGTAGTAGTATAGTAGTATGGTGGTGGTAGTATAGTTAGAAAGTAGTTGTAGTGGTAGTAGTAGTAGTAGTAGTAGTATAGTAGTAAGTGGTAGTAGTAGTGGTGGTATTTAAGTAGTAGTATAGTAGTAGTAGTAGTGTAGTAGTAGTATAGTGTAGTGGTAGTGTATTAGTAGTGGTAGTAGTAGTAGTAGTAGTAGTAGTTAGTAAGGTAATAAGTAGTAGTAGTAGTAGAAAGTAGTAGTAGTAGTAAGTTGAGTGTGGGAGGTAGTTAGTAGAGGTAGTAGTAGAGTAGTATTATTTAGTAGTAGTAGTAGTGGTAGTAGTAGTAGTAGTAGTAGTAGTAGTAGTAGTAGTAGTGGTAGTAGTAGTGGTTTAGTATTTAGTAGTAGTGGTAGTAGTGTATAGTAGTAGTTTAGTAGTAGTAGTAGTAGTGGTAGTAGTAGTAGTAGTAGTAGTAGTAGTAGTAGGGGTAGTGGTAGTAGTAGTAGTAGAAAGTAGTAGTAGTAGTAGTGGTAGTAGTTAGTAGTAGTCAGTAGTGGTGGGGTGGGAGTAGTAGTAGTAGTAGTAGTAGTAGTGGTAGTAGTAGTGTAGTATAGTAGTAGTAGTAAGTAGTTATTTGGTAAGTAGTCGGTAGTCGGTAGTAGTAGTAGTAGTAGTAGTAGTAGTAGTGGTAGTGGTAGTAGTAGTAGTAGTAGTGTAGTAAGTAGTAGTAGTAAGTAGTAGTGGTAGTAGTAGTAGTAGTATGGTGGTAGTAGTAGTATAGTAGTGGTAGTGGTAGTAGTAGTAGTAGTAGTAAGTAGTATAGTAGTATAGGTGGTGGTAGTAGTAGTAGTAGTAGTAGTGGTAGTGGTAGTAGTAGTAGTAGTAGTAGTCGTAGTAGTAGTAGTAAGTTAGATAGTGGTGGGGGTAGTAATAAGTAGTCCATTTTTAGTCTTAGTAGTAGTAGTAGGTTTAGGAGTAGTGGTAGTAGTAGTAGTTAGTATATAGTATTAGTAGTAGTAGTAGTAGTAGTAGTTAGTAGTCGGTAGTGGTTGTGTGGTGGTGGTAGTAGTAGTAGTAGTAGTAGTAGTAGTAGTAAGTAGTAGTGTAGTAGTAGTAGTAGTAGG
The DNA here is from genome assembly GCA_016584305.1 of Chionoecetes opilio. Lineage (NCBI taxonomy): Eukaryota > Metazoa > Arthropoda > Malacostraca > Decapoda > Majidae > Chionoecetes > Chionoecetes opilio. Next base: position 51,586 of record JACEEZ010022820.1, read on the forward strand.
GATTAGATTGCTTGCACTATTATATTTGCTAATCATAATTGCTTTGATTTCATCACTAGGGTTCACCTTTCATGAATGTGTTTTGCCCTAATTCACTGTGCTGAGTTTTTTATTTCAATTTTTTTTTTTACTTATGGATAAATATCTGTGTATGGAGCGTCCTCACCTAGGGATGGGTCCGTAGTTTTTTTTTTTTTTTTGGGGGGCCTATTTTTGAGTTGCTTTTATGATGTTGCCAGAGTTTGTGCTTACACATAATTGGAGTCCATATCTTATATTTTGTAATACAATAATAACAAAATTCAGATTTCACTCAATTTTTTTTTTCCTGATTTTAAAAAAAAAAAAAGTGTACGGTACTCCCCAACCACCCTACAGCTCGATTATAGTGCCTCACTGGACAAAAATGGACAAGACCGATCAGGTCTGGACACGACCGTACGCGTATAAACAAAGAAAATTTGGTTACGCAAGGATTACTATTCATTCTATTGCCATTATAATTCTATACACCATAAGCCTGTATCGCTGAAACGATACAGAAGGTGAAAACAGATCTTGGAGTGAGGGTGACCCAGACCTCCGACCTAGGACACAATGTCTTGAGGCCAGACATAGGCTAAATTGACGTATTAGGATTCTTACCAGAAGTGTTAACAGTAGAAGTGGCGGAAGTGTTATTTCTAAAGCTTTATCTGGCTCTAGTCAGGCCTCACCTAGACTATGCAGTTCGTTTTGTCTCCATATTACAGGATGGATAGAGTGTTTTGTTAGAAAAGTGCAGAGAGGATGACCAAATGATACAAGGGAGCGTACTTTAGTTATGAGAGGAGATTGAAGTTATTAAAATTACACTCACTCGAGAGACGCAGAGTACAGGGGCGATCTGATAGAAGTTTTTAAGTGGATAAAGGGATTTAATAAGGAGAGGTAGGATAAAGTTCTTACGCTTTTAACCAGGGTAGAACGAAGAAGTACAAGGTATTCAATCTGGAAAAGCGCGTAGATTTAGAAAGGAAATAGGGAAAACCTGGTTCACAAATAGGGTGGTGAATGAATGGGATGGTCCTCAGTAGACCAGGTAGTTTTAGTGGCGGAGTCATTAGGAGCTTTAAAGGGAGCTGGAAATAAGTTAATGGATGGGATGAAAGGTGGTGTAGGTAGTGTTAGTGACAGGAACTATCCCGTTAGCCTCGCGGCCTCTTTGTAGCTTCCTTATTTTCTTATTTTCTTATGTTCTTATGGTTCATTAGTGCCAAAAATCATGGCAATTTGTGGCACCCTTAGGCGCTGGTCCGTGGCACCCCAGGGTGCCCGGCACCGTTTTGAGAACCCCCTGCTCTAGGCATTTCATGGTTCTTAACACTCACTGTGTGTCAGGGTGTGTTTGGTGAGTTCACTCTTGTAGTAATCTTTTCCCACACTCTAATCCATTCAGAAGTCTTTAACACCATGTGTGGCGGGTGTGTTGTGTGAGTTCCTCTTTGTAGTAAATCTTTTTCCACACTCTAAACATTCATAATTCTTAACCACTGTGTGTCAGGTGTGTTGGGTGAGGTTGACCCTCTAGTAAATCTTTCCCCACTCTAAACATTCATGATTCTTACACCACTGTGGTCAGGGTGTGTCTGGTGAGGTGCTCTTTGGTGTAAAATCTTTTTTCCACCTCTAACATTTCATAATTCTTTAACACCAACTGTGTGTCCAGGTTGTTTGTGGAGTGACTCTTTGTAGTAAATCCTTTCCACACTCTAAACATTCTGGTTCTTATCACCACTGTGTGTCAGTGTGTGTTCGGTTGAGTTACTCTTTCTACCAATCTTTTCCCACACTCTAACATATCATGGTTCTTAAGCACCCTGTGTGTCCAGGAAGGTTTGCTCAGCCAACTCTTGCATTTGAATGTTTTTGTCACACTCTGGCACTTCCGCCTCACTGTTTGTCTTGTGCCTGCTGCCTGCCTCCAGGTGATTCTTGCCACTCACCCCTGTGCCTCCCCACCCCTTAGGCAGACTGATCCTGCTGCTACCGTCCACTCATGGCTGCTGCCCAGCCCCACAGCCTCCACCGCAGCAACCCTCGGGCCACCACACGCTACGGCGGTCCCTGCGTGAACCCTCGGGGATGCGCAGTCGAGGCCGGTCAGTGCCGGGCGGGCACCGGCTTGGACTGTGACCTCAGCACCTGCAACAGTGGTACTATCAGCCACAACAGAGAGCCACGCTCCTGCCCTTTTTTTATCGTGAGACCCTGACTCATTTTTCCCGCCAGTTTTAGTCGGGCTTTTTCTGATGGAGATGTCGTGTTTGGTAATGAAAACGGCGACATTAAATTCGGTGGATGAAATAATTATTTTTTTTTTTAATATGGGTTTCCGTAAATAAAACAGCCTGCAATTAAATAAAGGCAGCGTTGTAAGGCCAGGAAAACATTGTGTAAGTTTCTAGTGTTTGCCCGACTCCCACTTCCCCCAACAGGCTTGGTGACCTGTGGCATGGGCGGGGTTTTTCTGGTGGGGAACAAATTATGCTCGGAAACACGTATTTAAAGTGTGTAGGGGTAAAATTTTCCCCTAGATCTAGTATTTTATTAATCTTGGTATTTTCTTGTATCTGGAGAATTTGCCTAACCAATCTACCTACCTAACCAATCACCTAAGCCATCTAACCTAACCTAACCTAACCAAATCTAACCTAACCTAACCAAATGTACCCTAACCAAATCTAACCTAACCTAAGCTACACACTACGTTAACTACCCTAAGCTAAGGTACCCTCCTACGGGGGGTTGGGGTGTTCTCGACACTTGGGTCATCATGCTGTGAGGATGGTCCCAGGTGCACACGTCTCTGGACTGAAAAACAGAAGAAATACAATGAATGTTCCCTGGATGTATGGAAATTGTTTTCAACAGCCCTAACTCACAACTATGGATGTTGGTAGTCATGATTTTGTAGCCGGTGCCTTAATCCCGCATTGGCCCAGGTGCACCAGCTTGTTTTTTGTGGGAGAGGGGGAGTATGCCCAAACACTAGACTAATGCCCAAGGTGCATCACACAACTACCTGTCACGTCAACAGATAAATATGAGTCCTAAAAATCGCCTGAACACTTCACTACACTCACCACACATCTGATCTAAGTTTTAAGTGGATCAAAGGAGGGGAGAGAGAGCAGAGCGAGAGAAGGGAGAGAGAGTCGAGAGAGAGACATGGATCAAGGGATTACAATCAGGCCAGGTAGCAAAAGTTCTTTAAGGTTAAGTAAGCAGGCTAGAACAAGCAGTCCGGATTCAAGCTGGAAAAAGGTGTGGCTTTATTATGAAATAAGGAGAAACTGTTCCACAAATAGGGTGGTGAAATGATTGGCCTGGACTCGTAGACAGGTAGTTAGTGGGGAGTCACTAGGAACTTTGAAAAGGAGGCCGACAGTGTTATGGATGGGGATGAAAAAGGTGGATGTAGGGTAGTGTTAGGTGACAGGAACTACCTCTTTACGTCTCCAGCCTCTTGTAGCTTCCTCTATTACTATGTCTTATGTACCCTGTCAACACCACCATCTGCACAAACTTAAAACTACACTACCAATGTCACACTCTGAAAAAGATAGGCAAAGACAACTACAAATCATAAAACTACAAAATAGACAAACTACCCGAGAAACCAGGCGATATTGAGAGAAGTGTAGAGCTTATCCGGCGGTCTGGCAGCTTAATGTCAGGTCTTACGGCAATGTCAGGGCACACTTCCGATAAGTTTTTTGACGCTCTACAACTTTTGTCGTCAGTGAAATTTTTGGAATCTCGTGATCGTAAGTGGCTTTTCTTGTGTGGGTGTAAATTTTACGGATGGCTTTCAGGTGAGCTTCGTTGGCGTCTGGCGGACTTAAGTGTAGGTCTGAATGTAATTTTGAGTCACACTCCCGATAGAGTGTTGTGGCCCTCTAACAACTTTGTCATCGTGAATTTATTTTAATCTCGTACCGGTAAGTGGCTGTTGTGTACGAAACTCCCCCGATCCTCAGAAAAACCGGCAGTACAATGGTCGTTACTTTGTTTCTCGCGTTCCAGGTATGATTTTACGTTTTTTTCGTTCTGACGAGTATTATGCGACTTTTTTTGGCCCAATGACCGTTAAAATATTTTGAGCAACGTATGGTTTACTATCTTTTGGCTTCAATGGTACGAACGCTCTATCTACTGACGGTTGGAGTTAGAGTATGAATTTGACGTGACGGTTTGTCCCGTTTCAACAAATATTCGTCATTTGGGAAAATGCCATAGAATATCAATTAATTTATACCGTCATTATACACCATTATTACGGGAGATCATTTGATGCACCATGCAATACAATGACCACCTAGTGCAGGCCAGGAAACATAGTCTGTCTTGAAAACGAGCGCGAAACTCTGGTCCATTATTACCCGACTCACTACCTGTTCCTGCCAGCCAGTTATCGACCCTTCGCTAAACATGTTTGTGTGTCACACAATATACTCCATCATATCTGTGATCACACTCTCTAATCCCTTATCTACTCTCACTCTAGCGTGTACCCCGTCGACTGTGTGACCACAGCCTTGTGCGCCACCTGATAGTCACCCCTTGACGTTACTCCGCTTCTCACCTAGGCTGCGTCGCTGACTTGTGTGTTAATAGTTCCTCACAGTCGGTATATTTATCAATACTCGTCTCTCTTACTTGTGCGGAAAAGTACGATTCTCGATAGGACAGCTCCTTTCAAGCAGGGCATACAGGTAATCGGTCCATAGTGCATCTTGTCACGACATACTGTACCGCCTATCTGAGTGGTTGTGTAAACATGTAGAAAAAAGTGGTAATAATCGTTATTGAGTGCTCTAGCATCCCTCTCAGACTCAGCCTAGTAGACGCGATAGATGAGTGGCGACTAATCTAGGCAATACTGACTATGGTTATTAAAGGTAGCGGACAATATATGGGCTCACAATGTGGCACTCAGAACGTGGTTGATCTCAGTTCGATTTCATGCATCAAATTGGTTCATTTCACTTCGTGTCTACTGGGATAGAGAGACAGTTACTAAAAACACTATAGGTATTAATCACGTTCTTAGTTTTGTACGGTAGTGACAACACAGTGATATGTTGAAAACTAATTTTTAAGCTGAGGAAATGTCACGGTATTGTAAATTATGATTGACTACATTGGGTCAAAAAAAGGAAGTGTGTATTGCACATCTATGTACAAATGATCTCGATAGCTATATATTTGGTAACATCATATAAATCAAGAAGTCAGTTCATTGTATAGTGCATAATACGACTCTCATATACACACATGTACAACTCGCTACAAAAGAGACGTGGAACACCACAGACGTTAATAGGTTAGAGCTATTCAACAGATACACAGGAGAGAGATGTTGTAGGCCTGTCTGTAACTCTTATGTGTGTTAACTCTGTATAGAATAAGGGCAGTGTGGTTGAAGTTGGGTGGAGAGGGTGGTGTATGGAGAGAGTGTTCCTGTCCGGGCTAGATATCAATGGGGAGGCTCACACTGGGTGTGTAGTGCGTCAGAGGAGGAGAGTGGTAGGTTTCTTGGATGAGATAGTGTGTGTAGGATAGAATGTAGTGTACGAGTGGGGTATAACATACTGCATGGTGGGAGACCTCTATAGGACGAGATGGCAGGGTGTGATGGGTAGGGATGTGGTACTGGAGAGATGGTGAGGAAGGAGTTAGGGAGCCTAGGATACCGGAACTGTCGCAACAAACCCTCTTTTTATTTTTAGTCACCGTCGGCGAGAGTTTTTCTGGATGGTGTTTCGACGACAGTTCCAGAACATACGTGTACCTTGGACTGTTGCCGAGATAGAACACTCGCCACGTAACGAGTGTTCCTATTTTATCACGTCGGACTAGTGTTTCCCATTACCCGTGGTTTTCTGCATTCAGATTAAATACCAACACTAGCCTGAATAGTTAGGTAGTTTACGTAGTTGGTTGGTTAAGATTCCTTTTCATATATTACAAGTTGAACTGTCGCCGAAATGTTACACGTCGGCGAGTATTCCAATGTCGGCGAAGTTCTGGGTTGGTGTTTTCCGGCGAGAGTGTCCTACGGCGACAGTTCCATAACCAAAAAACGGTATAATTTAAAAAAATACACTATGGACCGAAATTGCCCTACACAATTGGGCGATGTGGTTTCTGTTTACTTATGGATTCTAGGAAACATTCTCTCTAATGAACTTCCGTCGCAAATCATTACTTTTGGAGATAATGACATGTTGTTATAGGGAGGCGAGAGAACAAAGGGTTTTTCGTCGCCACACTCTTCTTCCTCTTGTGACCTGCATCGCCTCTGTTCTTCCTTGCCCGGTAGGATGTTGTAACAGTATACGTCAATTTTTATGACAAAATATGAGTTTTAAAAACGGGGCCATTAACGCTTGCTTCAAATCTGTACCCACACAAATAGCTCACACTAAACCACATTGTGATTGTGAAGGTCATTGTTGAAGTGGCGGAAATAGCGACTTTTTATCATTGTAACTGAAAACTGACTCCAGATTCCGTGTTCCGCATGCCGATAACTGCTAGGAATATTTTCAAGCAAATCTATTCTCAAAAATATTGCAAATTTTAGCAGGGGGGGCTTTATTTTTTTTTTAAATTACCATTTTTTTAATAATTAACAAAACTAAGGCAGAAAAGTGCAACATGCATTGAGAAAGCAATGCCTAGCATATTGGTTGTCTTGTAGTAAGTTTTTTGTCTAATATGTCGTTTTTAAGGACTATCTGGAGTATCATGTCATTGTTGAATTGGCTGAAATAGTGACTTCTATCCTTGTACCTGAAAACTGACCTCAGATTCGTGTTCAGCCATGCCCAAAACGGCTAGGAACTATTTTCAATCAAATCTATTTTTCTAAATTATTGCAAATTTTGGCAGGCCTTGTTTGATCTTAATGTTTTTTTTTTTTTTAATTTTTTTTTTAAACATAATTAAAAAACTATGGCAGATATGTGCACATGCATAGAGAGTAAATTATGACGTAGATCACGGACGTCATTTGGCGCATAAGCAAAAATATAGTGGATGGGTAAAATACGCTGAGAAAATAGAATCTTTGTACATTTATACAAAATATCAATTTTCTCGACAACCATGGAGGTGTTTTGACACGCCGATTTACTGCGTCATGTAGAACACCTACAAGATGAACCTTTTACTTCCACAAGTTTTCCTGCGACTACCAGTATGCAGCAAAATACCAAAAACCTGTTTTCGGCATTTCGATATGTTTTGAGCAGCCAGAAATCCGACAATATTTTTTTCCGATAGATTTCGAGGAGCGTAACATCAACTGTAATCCCCAGCTCCCTATGGCTAATCAACTCTCCAACCTCTTGCCTTGCAACTATAGGCACTCAGAGCCGCCAGTGTCTTCCTACTAACTCCCCACGTCGCAAGGCAGCTCAGCGCATTGAATCATCCTTCACTTTAAGTCCCCGTGATGGGCGCTACCCTACTAACCCACCTACCTAACCCCACACCTGAGTTGACGTCTCTCTTGACACCTGGATCTGTCCTTTGCCACGACTATACAAGAGGTCGTGTCGGGGTGTCCTTAACCCTTCACGCCCAGAACGTAATTGCATTGTATTTTTGGTACTATTAGTTATTTTTAATTATCCATCAATATTTCTAGATATGATCTGTTTAGTATCCTTGTCGACTATTAATTTGGTATTTGAGTACTTTTCGTATTTTTAATAGCTAACAACAGGCCATTTTTTATAGCCCCGGAAAGCTCTGGGCGTTAAGGGGTTAAGTCATCTTGGGCCGTCTGCAAACAGGGGTGTTGGATCCAGTGTTGGTGCTGCATAACGCAAGACTGAAGGGGCTGCCTGGTGTTGCCGTGTGTGAGAGAGAGAGAGAGAGAGGAGACCCTTGTTAGTAAAAATTCTGAAAAAACCCATGATATTTTGACACAATCGGGGGGGGGGGGGGGGGGCCATATGTACCTGTTCACGTTGTGATTCACTTTTTCCTGCGGCTGTCAATGATGAAGAGACAGAGTAAAGGTTTATGCGATATACATATATGTGACCTGCAGAAAATAGGAGTGTAACTTATGCGTGGAAAGCTGTTTTTTAAGTGAATCAGCAGAGAAACCTTTCAAACTCTGGATACATTTATTGAAAGTCACACCTGCCCGGCCCAACCCAACCACTGCGGGGCCATTACTCCCTCACAGAACACAAGGGCAGGCTGCCACCACACATGGGGTAACACACTGCCGCCCACCACCACCACCACCCATTGCCACACATGACCCACATCCCACAGGCACGGGTAGACAACCACACTTGTCCAACAACACCCACCTCAAAAGTGGGATCTTCATGTGCCTGGCAAATACTTCTTTGTCTTGAAACACTTGCTACAAATATCACACTTGAAACTCCCGCAAGGCCAGTGTGTCTAAAGGTGTGTCGGGTGAGTTCAGACGGGTATAAACCTTTTCCCACACGCCTAGCATTCATAATTCTTAACACCACCTGTGGGTCCAGGGTGTGTTGTTGAGTTTCATAACGGGTATAAAACCTTTTCCCACACTCTAGGCATTCATGATTCTTAACACCACTGTGTTTCATGGTGTGTTGTGGTGAGGTGACTCTTTCTAGCAAATCTTTTCCCACACTCTAAAACATTCATAATTCTTTAACACCACTGTGTGTCAGGGTGTGGTGTGGTGAGGGCCCCATTGTAGTAATCTTTTCCACACTCTAAACATTCATAAAATTCTATGACACCACTGTGGGTCCAGGGTGTGTGTGGTGAGGTTTACCCATTGTATTAAATCTTTTCCCACACTCTAAACATTCGGATAAATTGGGCGGGGGGGTTGAACATTCTTGTTGTGTCAGGGTGTTTGTGGTGAGGGAACTCTTTTGAGTAATCTTTTCTCCCCACCACTCTAAACATTCATATTCTTACACCACTGTGTGTCCAGGGTGTGTTTGTTGGTGAGGGAACCCATTGTAGTAAATCTTTTCCACACTCTAAACATTCATATTCTTAACAACCACCCGTGTGTCAGGTAATGTGCCTCAAGCAGGACTCTTGCTTTGAATGTTTTGTCACACTGCTGGCACGTCACTCACTGTTGTGCCCTTGTGGCCTGAGCTGCCTGCCTCCCGGTGATTCTTGGCCATCACCCCTGTGCCTCCCCACCCCTTGAGGCAGCTGAGTCCTGCTGCCTCCCGCCACTCATGTTGGGGGGCTGCCCGGCCCCACAGCCTCCACCGCAGGAACACTCGGCCACCAGCACGCGACGGCCGGTCGACTGACGAATGTACCCGAACCACGATGTGTGATACCAACAGCCTGGAACGGAGAGATTATTTTATTACTAAAGATCCAGGCTGTGTGTCTAACAGACTCATTCTTATAAGACCAAGTGTTGATAATTAATAACCTACAACATGTGCAGAAGGACAGAAAGTGGTGAGTTATGATAAGGACAAAATATAAGGGTGAAAGTAGAACAAAGGGAGTTATGGAGAAGGAAGAGCTGCAATAGTGAAGTGGTAGTAACCATAGAATGTCACAACTAGAGAAACACAGACTATTTGGCGACCTTTGTACACCCAACAAAGACTTGGAGGAAGGAACAACATGAGAAAGTACTAGAGGAGACCTTGACATACTCAAGGGTAACTTTCGCCATTTTAGGAAGATTTTTTCTTATTTGACCTTATTTTAGGGTGATTTAAGGGTTTATTTCGGTTGCCTGTTACCTGTAGCTGCCTAAGTGTCGTACAGTTACCTTGTGGTACACTGTCCGGTAAACCGACAATCCACGGGAATGGGTCAAACAGCTAAAATACACGACCGTTTTCCGGCAAAAAGTATCAAAATATTACCAGATTCTATACTCCATGTTAGGAAAAATGTTCTTATTTTACCTTATTTTAGGGGTTTTTTAAGGGTTTATTTAGGTTGCCTATATACCTGTAGCTGCATAAGTGTTTTACAGTTACCTTGTCACTGTCCTGTAGCCGTTAGTCCCTGTAGAAATGGGTCCAAAACAGCAAAATAACGGACTGTTTTTGCTCGACGTCCGGTTTTCTGGGGTCCAACCAAACAGCTGATTACAAAGTCACTGTCAGCCACTTGCTCTCTCCCTTCCTCTCTCTTATTCTCGTGTCTATCTCCCTTTGCCTCTCTCTTTATTCCTCTCTCCCTTCCTCTCTCTTTATTCTCTCTCCCTTCCTCTCTCTTATTCTCTCTCTCCCTTCACTCTCTCTTTAATTACTCTCCCCTTCCTCTCTTTATTCTACTCTCCCTTCCTCTCTCTTTATTCTCTCTCTCCCTTCCTCTCTCTTATTCTCTCTCCTTCCTCTCTCTTTGTATTCTCTCTCGGCGCCCTTTCTCTTCTCTTTATTCTCTCTCTCCCTTCTTTAAGTGGATAAGGGATTAATAAAGGAGAGGTTAGGAAAAGTTCTTACGGCTTTTAACCAGGGTAGAACAAGAGGCACGGAATTTCAAGCTGGGAAAAGCGTCGATTTAGAAAGTAATGGGAAAAACTGGTTCACAAATAGGGTGGTGAATGACTGGCATGGTCTCAGTAGACAGGTAGTTATGCTGATTCCATTAGGGAGCTTTTACATGGAGGCTGGATAGGTTTCATGGTGTGCATAAAGGTGGATGTAGGTAGTGTTGGTGACAGGAACTACACGTGAGGCCCTCGCGGCTCTTGTAGCTTCCTTATTTTTTATGTTCTTATGTTCTTATGTCCCTTCTCTCTCTTTCTCTCTTTTTTCAATCATTCCTTGCTCTCTACTCTCTCTCCTCTCTCTCATTCCTTCGTAGTGACATATAATTGCCGTTACAACAGCATAAAACAACGCTGAAACAGGGTAGATTATACAGTCCATGATATAAACTCCCAGTGGTGGCACGATAAATTCTGCGCATAAGCGATACGATAAAGCGATAATTTTTTTTCCGCTATAGTCCTATAACCGATAAAGCGATAAATTTCCAAAATACCTTAAAGCGATAAGCGATAAGTCCTGCGATAAATCCAAAAATACTCTATTTTTGCTACTTATGCATTTAAAAACCTCTTTTTTTACACTTAAAACACCATATATTACTTAATAAAAGACTAAAGGACCCGAAATTAACATTTTATTACTTTATAACAACATTTAATGAAGACAAATTAACAAAACTATCACAGCACAACATCACAAACACAAATACAACAATTTAAAACATCTCCTCATCCTCCTCATCCACCCCCTTGGCACCTTGAACTTCTGCTTGAGAGGTGGAGGTTTCCCTTTAGAAAACACCAGGTACTCAAAGTTGTCCTCACTGAGGCACGCCCTCTTTGGCCTCAGACGTCCCCAGCTGTGCTGAATAATCGCTCCACTGCTGCTGAGCTTGGGATCCCAGTGTTGTACTTGATGAAGAGGGTCACCCCTGGTCCCTATACTTTGCTGGGAAGTGCGACTTCTTCAGTGTTGCCTGCAACAATTACAAATATTTAATTTATATTATCGCAATATTACATTTGTTAGCGCAATTATCGCAACATTTTATCGCAACATTACATTTGCTAGTATGTAAGAACAAAGCAATAAGTTTTAAGCACAATAGTCTTATTACCTCCTTGCTCCTCTTCCAAGCCAGCAGCTCCTTCTTGATGTCCTCTTCCAGGTCGTCCTCCTGGTCAGCCTGGGTTGTGTCACACAGCTCTGCAAATGGTCGGCGCTGACCTCCTCGCTGAGCGGCCATCTTGTCTTTGATGGTCTGCAGCTCCTGGCTCGAAATACTGCAGCCACCCGCAATCACAACGTCTACCTGGTCACTGGCCTGGGTGCCAGGGCGGCTGTCCTCTGGCTCACTGCCCAGGGACATGAGGGAGCTCGAGCGGGAGATGGTGGGAATGTCCACAGATCCCGAACTCCCGGAAATGTTTCCGCTCCCTTTCCTGAGTCACATCACTGCTGCTGGCCTCCACGCGGAAAAAGTCCTCCACTGTCCTCTTGCCTGACATCTTGACACTCACTATATCACTAAATTCACTATTCTCGAACAATGAAGCGCGCCCGCCGCGACACTAATTAATAACGCAATATAAAACGCAAAAACCTAAACGATTTCCTGAAAAGGAAAAGTTAAAACACAAAATCCGCGACGTTCGTACACGCGACGTTCGCACGCGCCGAGGCGCACCTCAAACGCAAAAAATATATAAAACTAATATATATTAATTAGATATTTAGTTAAGATAGCAATATACAATAAGAATTAAGTATATATAAGTTATAACACACAAAGAAGCTTTGGATCGCTGGTAGCACAATGAAACACAGAGCTGAGATCAGATGCGTCCAGTTTGGGGGGCTATTCAAAGAAACTGACAACAGAAGCGCGGGCCGCCAGGCGCCTGGCCGCATCTGTTTGCCGCGTAACAATGAGCCTGTAACCTCCCGCCGTAACGGTTTTTCGTCTTCTACTTTATCGCTGGATTTATCGCGGGAAATTTGAAAGCGATAAATATAAGCGATAAAGTTTTTCTGGTCTTGCGATAAACGATAAGCGGTAAATTTTCGGTTAAAGCGATATTATCGCTTTATCGCATTATCGCTTTACTTATCGCAACGCCCACGACTGCAAACTACTGTGTATCATCTTCAGTGGCACAGACACAGCAGTAGTGAGGCTATCATTCGTAATATATGGAGCCTGGACATTAGTGCAGGTGGCGACTTGACTTATCTACGTATGATTTGCAACAAAAATGGCAAAAAAAACCACCACGAACTCTACCTGTAACTCATTACCAACGTTCAAGTTACATACATTCAGAGATACGTACCCACCTGTGAGTAATTATAACTATGCAGTGGTTTTCATGTATATTTCATCCCTCCAACATGTCTCAGAAGCATTAGAGTGTAGCCAGTCAGTCAGTCAGTCAGCCAGTCAGTTGTGATCAGACATGGCATGATTATGATTATTATAAAAAAATCATAATCCAAGGCTGTGATTACATAATCATAATCAAATCATAATCAAAAGTTAGGCAACAGGTATAATCATAATCAAATCATAATCAAATATGAAGCTGCAGCTTTAATCATAATCAAATTACAATCATATTTTTCTTCATAATAATCAATGATTATAATGTGATTATTGTGATTATTTCATTGTATTTTCCATGTAGCAATTCTAATTCTCCTAAATAAATTAGCCAATTTCATATATATATGTTCCAGGTCCAAGCATGTTTGCAAAGCATGACCCTTACATTTGTGCGTTTTTGGCGGGGAGGAGCAAGAGAAATGTCGCTTGCAAGCGGTCACTTTTCTCTCGCTGTATCCCCGCAGCAAACGTTCCCCCGCCGCTTGCTGCATGAGAGGGCGACGCGGCGGCTGAGATGTAAGCAAAACAAAGATCAAAGGACTATTTTGACCCTCCAGATATTGTCACACTGGGACGCATCCTTTACCGTCATAGTCAGAAAAGTGTGCAGATTCAGGAAACGTGCTTAGAAATTTAATGTGATCATAAATAGCCGAGCAATGAGATGATGAAGCCAAACAAGTGTGAGAAAATGTTTATGCACTGTTTTACTGAACCCTTGTTTTGGTATACTTGTACTTACATTACAGTGATAAATGTATACTAATGCCATGCAACATTTCCTCAGGAAGCCGATAGTGGTCTCAGTGTTTCTTAATAGCCATTGGTATTGTCAGCAAATCGGGTAAGAGTGAGGTGTGTGAAGTTGGTAATTTGCCTTTGTTGACAAGTCGCACATGCCTTTAAGCTAGTGACAATGGGCCCCAGACATAACTACGTCACGGTTTGTTTACATCGGTGCATTGTGGGGATAAGGCGGGGTCGCCGCGGGTGGAACTACGAAGGGAAAACTACGGCGATGGAAGAATTTAGAGTTATTTTGCGCGAAATTGATATTCCAGGTGCTATATTACTGTGCTCTGTTCTCGCTGACAACACTATAGAGAAGACCTGAGATAATGGCTGATGTGCAGAGGCTTCTAAACCAAGAAAACAGTCATAACAGAGCCTCGTCAAAAGGTAAGCAACTGGTAGGTACGTAATGTGTCCCTACCACTTGCTTACTTCTTAATGAGACTCTGCTGTGACTGTTTTCCTGGTTTAGAAGCCTTTGCACATCAATCATCACCTCAGGTCTTCTCTATGTTGTCAGCGAGCCATTTCGCCACACCATGGAGTCATTTCGCCCACAGGTCAATTCGCCCACACTATGGAGTCTAGGAGCTAGGAGGTTAGGTTAATTTTGTTTAGTGTGTCGAGAACCCCCCCCCCCTCGCTGGAGGTTAGGTTAGATTTGTTTAGGTTAGGTTAGGGTAAGTTAGATTTGGGTAGGTTAGGTTAGATTTTGTTAGGTTAGATTTGGTTAGGTTGGGTTTTGCTTAGGTTAGGTTATCGGTGGGTCAAGCCCCCTGCTAGGGTAGGTTAATTTTGGTTAGGTTTAGGTTTATTTTGGTTAGGCAATTTTCTCTAGACATAAGGAAATTACCCTAGATCTAGGGAATTTTACCCCTCTACACAACTCTTTAATTACGTGTTTCCGACGCATAATTTGTTCCCCACCCGAAAACCCCGCATTCCCACAGGTCCCCAAACTTGTTTGGGGGAAGTGGGCGAGTATGGTCAAACACTAGAAATTTACCGTCATTTCGCCCAAGGTGGTTCATTCCATTTCTGCTAGAGGAAGATATGTGACTCCATGACTCCGTGACATGGATCGTGTGGGCGAATTGACTTTAGAGTGGGCGAATTTACTCTTACATGTTGGCGAATTGACTCTTACATGTGGGCGAAATGTCTTGTGGGCGAATTGACGTGTGGGCGAAATGACCGCTAACCGTGGTATAGACTCAAGAGTATGCATTGGCTCGTCAAGTAACACTTAAACCATGATGTACCACTACTTATTAGGAGGAAAGACAAAAAAAAGGAACTCAATTAATAAGGTATTTTAATTCAATCATAACCATGATATGTACAACCTACAAAGAGAAGCCTACGACGATGAAAACATTTCGAGTTGTTGCGGTCGTAATTGATATTCCAGGTGCTATATTTCCGTGCTCGCTGACAACATAGAGAAGACCTGAGGTGATGGTTGATGTGCAAAGGCTTCTAAACCAGGAAAACAGTCACAGCAGAGTCTCATTAAGAAGTAAGCAAGTGGTAGGGACACATTACGTACCTACCAGTTGCTTACCTTTTGACGAGGCTCTGTTATGACTCTGTTTTCTTGGTTTAGAAGCCTCTGCACATCAGCCATTATCTCAGGTCTTCTCTATAGTGTTGTCAGCGAGAACAGAGCACAGTAATATAGCACCTGGAATATCAATTTCGCGCAAAATAACTCTAAATTCTTCCATCGCCGTAGTTTTCCCTTCGTAGGTCCACCCGCGGCGACCCCGCCTTATCCCCACAATGCACCGATGTAAACAAACCGTGACGTAGTTATGGGTAGGGTCCATTGCAATACAAAACACTGTTGACTAATGTATAACTGAACAAAAAAATGACCTTAATAATAATCATTACTGTGTACAAATAATCACAATAAAATGTGATTATAATCATAATCTAATCATAAGCAAGCAATAATAGAAACAATCTAATCATAATCACAAATACGTAGAGCCAAATAATCATAATCAAATCATAATCATAAAAAGGACAAAACGACTAATCATAATCTAATCATAATCAAAAATTATTCCGGATGATAAATCAAAATCAAATCATAATCATTTTTTATAATCATGCCCATGTCTGGTTGTGATGGTAATAGTAAGAACCATTGACACTACGTATAGACCATTTAAAGTAGTCGTCCAGACCCATTTTTTTTTTGCCTAATTATGTTGAATGTACATTCAAAACACCTAATCCACCAAATATAATTGATTTCCAGGCCTTATTTCCGTAAAAACACACTTTTGTAAAAAGCGCGCGAAAAAAAAATCTTCCCTCCAACAGGGCTACGACTGTTATTGATGACGTCAGAACAGGGACGCCCGCAGACACTCTGTCTGACACCCTGTCGGCAAATGTTATGATGAGCGATTTCACTTCGGTGTCAGACAGTGAATCTGTCGCTTGGACCGACACTCTTCCCACACACACGCCGCACACACGCCTGCGCACCAACACCCTTCCGCACCCCACACACACTACACACACAACACACACGTGTGTGGAGGGCGTGTGTGCAGGGGTGTGTGTGGGAAGGAGGCGTGCGTGTAAGAAGGGTGTCGGTTTTGCAGACGTGTGTGCAGGCGTGTGTGTGGGAAGGGTGTCGGTGTGCAGGCGTGTGTGTGGGAAGGAAGCGTGTGTGTGGGAAGGAGGCGTGTGTGTGGGAAGGAGGCGTGTGTGCAGGCGTGTGTGTGTGCAGGCGTCTGTGTGGGAAGGGTGTCGGTGTGCAGGCGTGTGGTGTGGGGAAGGGAACGTGTCTGCAGGCGTGTGTGTGGGAAGGAGGCGTGTGTGTGGGAAGGAGGCGTGTATGCAAGCGTGGGGTGTGGGAAGGAGGCGGGGTGTGCAGGCGTGGGTAAAACTTTGGAAGAAGTCCTTCACCCCTATCTTTTTTTTTCTTTCCCCCATAGCCAACAAGCCTGGGGAACTGGCGGGAATACGGGGTTTTTGGGGTGGGGGAAGCAAATATAAGTGATTTATGGCTCCCCCCAAAAATCATCAAGTCACTAAATGTAAAATCTAACCTAACCTATAAAA
>JACEEZ010022821.1:0-17500 GCA_016584305.1 Chionoecetes opilio
GAGAGGGGAGAGAGAGGGGAGAGAAAAAAAAAGGGGAGAGGAGAGAGAGAGAGGAAGGAAAAAAGGAGAAGAACGAGAGATAAAAAAAAAAAAAAAAAAAAAATGGGGGAAGAGGGAGAAAAAAAAAAAAAAAAAAAAAAAAAAAAAAAAAAAGGGGGGGGGGGGGGGGGGGGGGGGGGGGGGGGGGAGAAGGAACCAAAAAAGATGACAACGGGGGTGAGGGGGGAAAAGGAAACGAGGAGGAGGTTTGAAAAGGGAGCGAGGAGTGGGGAGGAGGAGGAGGAGGGAGGAGGAGAAAGGAAAGGGGGAAAGGGGGGGGAGGGGAAAAGGGAAGGAGAAAAAGGGAGAGAAGGGGAAAAGAAGAAGGAAGAAGGGAGAAAGGGAGAGGAGAGGAGGAAGGGGAGGAGGAGGGGGGAGGGGGGAGGGGAGGAGAGGGAGGAGAGAGAAGGCAGAGGGATGGGGAAACGAGAGAAGGAGAGGGAAGGGGGAGGGAGAAAAGAGGAGAAGAGAGAAGAGAGAGAGAGAGAGAGAGAGAGAGGGAAGGGAGAGAGAGAGGAGAAAAGAGGGGGAGAGGGAGAGAGAGAGAGAGAGAGCAACTGAGGGAGGGAAGGGAAAGAGACAGATTGAGGGAGGGAGGAACAAATTGAGAGAGGGAGAGTGAGAGAAGCAAACGGAGGGAGAAGGAGACAGATTGAGAAAGGGAGAGGGGCAGGAAAACAGAGAGAGGGGAGAGAGGAAGGGGAAATACATAAAAAAAATAACCGATGAGATATTAATATATTTAAATAACAACCAGTTTTGAGAAATATCTCTGCAATACATATAGAGAAAAATGTTGATAAAAAGTTTTGGGTAAATAATGTGCACTGCGAAGAAATGCACACACACACACACAACACATACACCCACACACACAGAAGTACAAGGTGAGGTGGAGAGGCGGTAGCAGAGTAGTTAGCGTCTCCGACTGGCGTTCTCGGTGACCCGAGTTCGATCCCCGACGAAAACCAAAACTTTTCTGTACCGTTCGAGGGGCCCCTAAGGAACACCACATGCCCTGCCCTTTAAACTCTACCTTCGATTGGGCGAGGGCATCGGAGGACCCCAGGGGGGGCGGCTGAGCCTCATCACAGGCGTCACTATAAAAATCCTGCCTGCGCCACCACGGGCGAGGACCAACCATCACAGCCCTCAAGTGAACCTCCAGGGCCTACCATCCGAGCCCTGGGTCACCACTGCCTACAGCCGCTATAGGCACAGATGTAAAAAAACAAAAAACAAAAAAACAAAAAAACAAAAAAAACTAACACAGAAAACAGGAAAGAACAGTCAACAATATTCTAGTCTCAAATTGGCAAGAAAGAAAATATAACTAATAAAAACCAAAAATGCTGAAGCAACATCCATAGAAAAACCAAATATTCTTTGAGAGAGAGAGAGAGAGAGAGAGAGAGTATATGTGTGTGAGTGTGTTCATGTGCGCGAGAATATATTGCTTTTGTCATTTTCTTCCATAGGTGTTCTCTTTAATTTTTAGCCAGGTGTGTGCGGGCCTACCTGTTGACTAATTACCTCAATACTACCGGGCGGCAGGTAGGGGAGGGTAACTAGGGGACAGTGGGAGGGGAGGTAGTGGGAGGGGGAGTTAATGGGAGGGAGAGGGAGGTGAGAGTGGGGAAGATTATGGGGTGAGTGGGGAAGTAAGAGAGTGGGGAAGTTATTAGGGGGTGAGAGTGGGGAAATTATGGGAGGGGGTGGCAGTGGGGAGTTAATGGGAGGGAGGGTATAATAGGGAGGGTCATGAAGTCAGGAATTAAAGATGTTGATGAGGTGATTAATGTATTTAGGTTATGTAGCTCACTAACACCTTAATTTATTCTCTCTCTCTCTCTCTCTCTCTCTCTCTCTCTCTCTCTCTCTCTCTCTCTCTCTCTCTCTCTCTCTCTCTCTCTCTCTCTCTCTCTCTCTCTCTCTCTCTCTCTCTCTCCTTATTACGGTAATTATTATCATCAGTTCTCTTATTACTTAAAGTCATTAACCCTTCACGCCCAGATATTTCCTTTGCTATAAAAATATGTCTATTGTTAGCCATAAAATTACGAAAAGTAGCTTAATATACCAAATTTGTTAGCGGACAAGAATACTAAACAGGTCATATCTATAAATGATTGCTTACAGTCACTAAAAAACGTCTAATGGCACCCAAATTACAATGGAAATTACGTTCTGGGTCTCAAGGGGTTAAATATGTAAATGTATATCAGTTCACTCTAGTCCACGAAAGACAACGAAAATACTATCCCATGAGGTTCATCAAAGTGCTTCGGCTTAATGGACCGTGACTTGTATGACTGTAGAATTGATTATGAACATTATTATATTACACTAAGCCGAATAAACCATCAAGTATTAAGTATCTCTCTCAATGTCTATGATATAATTTAACACACGCTACGGAAAGGTGCATGACACAGCTCACCACAAAAGTCATGTAGATCGATGAGTGAAAGAAAACGTAAGCGATTTGGAAGTTCCCTTTGATGGGTAACTAAATAAAATCGAGGTTATGGGCAAAAAAAAGTGTGTAGTGCTTGGCCTGCGGATATTTTGTGAAATGATATCTTAGTATACGTAGTATTATATTTATTATCTCCGTTTTTTCTTATTGTTATCTATGCCTTATTCTGTATTGTTTTTCTATCTCCCTCTCCCTCTCTGTCTATCTCTCTCTCCCTCTCTCTCTCTCTTGCTCCCTACCATAAATCTTTGCCGCTCCCTCTCCTGTGAAAGCTCTCCCTTCATCTGTCTCTCTCTCTCCTCTCTCTCTCTCTCCTCTCTCTCTTCTCTCTCTCTCTCTCTCTCTCTCTCTCTCGCTCTCTCTCTCTCTCTCTCTCTCGCTCTCTCATCTTTATCCACCCTTTCCTTTCTTTTCCAGTTTCTTCTTCCCCTTGTCCTGCTTCCCCTTCTGCTTCCCCTTCTCTCTTCCCCTCTTCCTGTTACCTATATTAACTCTGCATTTCCCCTTTTCTTCCCTCTTTGCAGTACCTTCCTTATTCATCGTCTTTCTCCCAGTAATTTAGATTCCCCTTTTCGCTTTTTATTTATCCTTTCACGTTCTTACATTAGTTTTTCATTCTTTATCTCTTCTCCTCTTCTCTCTCTCTCTCTCTCTCTCTCTCTCTCTCTCTCTCTCTCTCTCTCTCTCTCTCTCTCTCTCTCTTTCTCTTGGTTTCATATTTTTTACTACTTCGTATTATTGTTGAATTCGTTTATTTCTCCTCCCCTCTCCTCCTCCTCCTCCTCCTCCTCCTGTTTCTATTTTTTCTACCTTCGTCTCGTGATCTCGTCCTATTCCTCCTCCTCCTCCTCCTCCTCCTCCTCCTCCTCCTCCTCCTCCTCCTCCTCCTCCTCCTCCTCCTGAGTTTACTATCTTCCATATTCGCAGTTTTTTATGAGTTTCAACTGTCAATTCTTATCATTCTCTACTGTCCCCTTCCTTCTCTTTTCATCCTCACTCCTTCCATCCCCTCTATTCTCTCCACTTTTCCCTCCCTCTTCTCCGGCAGCCAATGGTCACCAGTTGGTCGTTTGCATATTAATAGCTTTTGTAGTCTTTTTTTTTTACAGTTTTGTGACCGGTATTTACTCTTGTTATATTTTCTCCTTCCATATTTCCACCCAGCTCATCTTTAAGTGCTTTTTCCTTCCTTCCCTCCTTCCCTCCTTCCTTCCTTCCTTCCTTCCCTCCTTCCTTCCTTCATTCTCTCTTTCTTTTTGTCGTTCTTTCTTTCATCCTTCCTTGGTTTCTCTTACCACTTCTTGCAAACACTCTTTTTCTTTTTCCATGTCTCATCCTCCACCACCTTCCTCACTTCTTAAACGAAAGAAACAGTGAGTATGATTTATTAACTTCGTGTGTGTGTGTGTGTGTGTGTTGTGTGTGTGTGTGTGTGTGTGTGTGTGTGTGTGTGTGTTTGTGTAGGTATGTGTGTGTCCAGTAAATTATATAGACTTCGGAACGAGTTGATATTAATTATTTTATTTTCGAGATTTTTGTTTACACGCATTTCTTGTTGTAAGCATTGAAACCTCATTTAATTATGTTTTTGTTATTGTATAGATTTTGAGGTAAATATTTTTTGACTAAATCGCGAAGCTTCATCTTATATTCACCATTTAATCCGATTTGTTCTAAGAGGATTTGGGGCTGGAAAATTCTCGAGCTCTCCCCTTCCTAATCGTGAGTCTGCCTGTCAGTGTTGCCACCCGCAGGCCTCGTTGTGCGCCCGCGGTGGGGATGTAGACTGGAGAGGTGTGTGGGCGGCGGACGAAGCAGAAGATAGGCAGAAAATAACAAAACGTAACCCCTTGAGACCCAGAACGTAATTTCCATTGTAATTTGGGTACCATTAGACAATTTGTAATTAATATAACCAATATGTAATACTAGCCGCAAAGCCGCCCTCCGGGCGGACTTTTTGGCTTATGGCTTGGCTTTTTTGGCTTTTTGAAAAACTTGGCTTTTTGACTCTGTGTTTGGTGGGCCTTCGGCCCACCAAACACAGACTCTTCAGATAGCCCCTTCTAACTTCATGGATGTAGAAATGTATGTATTAACGCCAACCCATTCACATCACCCCCAACCCATTCACTCACCCATTACCCATTACCCCCCACCCATTCACTCACCCATTACCCATCACCACACCCATTCACTCACCCATTACCCATCACCCCCCACCTATTCCCTCACCCATCACCCATCACCCCCAACCCATCACCCCCCCCCATTCACTCACCCATCACCCCACACCCATTACCCATCACCCCACCCATTCACTCACCCATTACCCATCACCCTACATCAAGATTTCCTCAATTCTCGCAACCCACTTTTTTTCACAATTCTCGCTAATAGGCTGCTAAAAAAAAAGAAAAAAAAGAGTGATCAGATCACCCTATAAGTGAGCTTAAAACCTTCCCCTGCTCGACCCGGCTCCAAAACTGTGCCATATGAGGGGATTGTGCCACGGGGGGCGGAACGTATACAACCCCACCCCACCACCACAACACACACAACACACACACACACAGAGACAGACAGACAGACAGACAGACAGACAGACACACTTTCGCTTATATTATTATAGATAAATGACCTATTTAGTATCCTTGTCCACTAACTAATTTGGTATATTCAGTTACTTTTCGTAATTTTATGGCTGACAACAGACAATTTTTTATAGCAAAAAAAAAGATCTGGGCGTGAAGAGGCTAACCAACTCCTCAAATCTGTGTGACTTTGGTGACAGGCCACATCTTAGGTATGCTCCGGTTATAAACTATTTCGGTACTTTGTCTCGATGACTGCATTGAGAGCTGAAAAGTCTGACTCACACAGAATAAGTGTGGCAAAGGGGAGAAGCACTTTTAACCCCTTCACGCCCAGAACGTAATTTCCATTGTAATTTGGCTACCATTATACAATTTTTAGTGAATATAAGTAATATTTTATAGATATGACTTGTTTAGTATTTTTGTCCACTAGTTATTTTGGTATATTAAGTTACTTTTCGTAATTATATGGCTAACAACAGACAATTTTATTTAGCAAATGAAAGATCTGGGCGTGAAGAGGTTCAAACTTCACTACCAAAACTTGATTTTTTTCTCTGTAAACTAACTTGTATTCAGAATGAGATCAGATAATCTGTTTAAGTCTTGCTGGATTTCATGAGCAGTTTTTTTCTTCTCTTTTGTTCACGTTGAAGCCTCCAGCACCTGTAGGCTATTATTATTTATATAGTGTGACAGAGCAAGGATATAAAAAGCATAGAGAACAGCTGAGATGGGAAAATTGTCCATTAAAACGATGTTATATTGAAATTAAGAATCGCACGAGGCTTCAAGAAGGTGACATTAACCCTTACACGCCCAGATCTTTGCTTTGCTATATAAAATCGTGTGTTGTCGAGCCATAAAATTACGAAAACTAACTAAATATACCAAATTAGTTAGTAAACAAGGATACTAAACAGGTCATATCTATAAAATATTGTTTATGTTCACTAAAAATCGTCTTATGGTACCCAAATTACAATGGAAATTACGTTTTGGGTCTCGAGGGGTTAAGAGAACTGCACGTCATATTCCCTGTGCCGTCAGACTTGAGGCGGGAAGGACCGTGGAGTTAGAGGGGTCGGAGAGACGCCCTCAGGTGTGCTCGTGTACCGCAGCGGGTGACTCTGTTTCCTGTCGTCACCCGCAGAGGCGCCCACAAGACCAGAGCAATGCACGTCCGGGCTATAATAAGACTTCAATTATCCATTTTTTCTCCCTAAGTAGCCTTGGTTCCTTAGCGGATGTACAGTCACGGGGGATCAAAATGCAAATTGTAATATACATTTTACAATATATATCGAAACCTTAGAAGACTGCAGAGTGTTGATGATTAACCCCTTGAGGTCCAGACCGTAATTTTCACTGTGATTTAGCTACCATTAGACGATTTTAATGAATATGAGCAATATTTTATAGCTATGACCTGTTTAGTATCCTTGTTCACTAGCTTATTTGATATATTAAGTTACTTTTCGTAAATGTATGACTAACAATAGACGATTTAATGTAGCATAGGTAAGATCTGGGCGTAAAGGGGTTAATATTAACGGTAAGTATACATATATAGCAGGCGTGGCACTGGTCGAGGTGGTAAAAGTCCGCTGGAA
This sequence comes from Chionoecetes opilio, assembly GCA_016584305.1. Lineage (NCBI taxonomy): Eukaryota > Metazoa > Arthropoda > Malacostraca > Decapoda > Majidae > Chionoecetes > Chionoecetes opilio. The sequence goes on from JACEEZ010022821.1 coordinate 6,729, forward strand.
TTCCCAATGATCAAAAACTGATTACGACAGCCAATAAGCAACACGTGACTTGATCCAGTGTTGTCTACATCAGTCTACTTGCCTGATTCTGTATTCTCTCTCTCTCTCTCTCTCTCTCCTCTCTCTCTCTCTCTCTCTCTCTCTCCTCTCTCTCTTCTCTCTCTCTCTCTCTCTCTCTCTCTCTCTCTCTCTCTCTCTCTCTCTCTCTCTTCTGTCTGTCTCTGTCTTCGTCTCTGTCTCTTCTTCGTCTGTCTGTCTCTTCTGCTCTTCTCTATGTCTCGTCGTCTTCTATCTGTCTACCTACTGTCTTATATTATGTCTGTTTTCTATCTATTATTCTCTCTCTCTCTCCTCTCTCTCTCTCTCCTCTCTCTCTCTCTTCCTCTCTCTCTCTCTTCTCTCTCTCTTCTATCTCTCTCTGTCTCTCTCTCTCTCTCTCTCTCTCTATTATCTTCTCTCTATCTCTCTCTTCTTCTCTCTCTCTCCTCTATTCCTCTCTGTCTCTGTCCTTCTCTTTCCGTCTCTCTCTCTCTCTCTCTCTCTCCTCTCTCTCTCTCCTTCTCCCTCTCTCTCTCTCTCTCTCTCTCTCTCCTCTCTCTCTCTCCTCTCTCTCCTCCCCCCCCCCCCCCCCCCCCCCCCCGTCAAATGTTTCCGGCGGCAAGGTTTACGGCGTAGCATTTCTCGGTCATTCTGTCGGTAACCTGCTTACGAATGGCCGTGTTGTGTGCGGCAATGACTCACTACAATTTATGAGGCGAGGAAGTGTGATTACTCTTTACTATGCTCCTCCAATCATCGGTGTTCTCTTATTTAATTCTCTCTTTATCTTTGCCCTTCTCTTCCGTCTCTCATGTTTTGCTTCTTGCGGTTTTTTTTTTTACATAATTCAGTTTCTTATTTTTTTCGCCTTTCTTGCCTTTTTTTATTCGTCATGTTGAGTTGATTTATTGTATCATAGATGTGTTGTATTTTTGCAGTTTTTTGTCTTGAGTTTTTTTCTTATTTCATTGCAGTTATGACATTTTTCAGTTATATATCATGTATTGCACGTAATGTAGGCTGTTCTCTCTCTCTCTCTCTCTCTCTCTCTCTCTCTCTCTCTCTCTCTCTCTCTCTCTCTCTCTCTCTCTCTCTCTCTCTCTCTCTCTCTCTCTCTCTCTTCTCTCTCTCTCTCTCTCTCTCTCTCTCTCCTCTCTCTCTCTCTCTCTCTTCTCTCTCTCTCTCTCTCTCTCTCTCTCTCTCTCTCTCTCTCTCTCTCTCTCTCCTCTCTCTCTCTCTCTCTCTCTCTCTCTCTCCTCTCTCTCTCTCTCTCTCTCTCCTCTCCTCCTCTCTCTCTCTCTCTCTCTCTCTCTCTCTCTCTCTCTCTCTCTCTCTCTCTCAGGTAAATTACAGGTCGGTGGAATTTCTCTCAACCTTCTCTTCCTCGTCGTCGTCTTCCTGTTCCTCTGTTGCTGGTTTGGTTGCTCTGGCGGGTCGTTTCCAGGAGTCGTTTGGGCGTATTATGTAGCAACAAGCCGTGGGTGACCGTCAGCAAGCAAGCTTAAGGGCGTTCACCTCTTGGGAAGGCAGACTAGACGCTATGGAGTTGAATGACTGAAGATTATAGACCGGTAAATACTGGCGAACAGCTGTGCAGATAGGTAGACAGGACAGACAGACAGACAGACAGACAGACAGGAGGGTCATGAGAATATTTTAGATTTTACTATTGTTATTATCTTTTTTACATTTTTATTATGTTGGTTACTCGTGTGTTATTTCTAGTATTGTACCTATGTTGCATCTATTATTTTGTTTACTCGTGTGTTATTTCTACCGTAGATAACACTTTAGTCGCCAGCTGCAATAATGTCGCCAGCCGCCAAATATTGCGAATTATATATAGCATTACTACTGATTTGTGTGTGCCACTGAAGATGATACACAGTAGTTTATATCATGACTGTAAAATCTACCCTGTTTCAGCGTTGCTTTATGCTTTGTATCTGCAAGTATATACGGTTTCTCGCTACTCGTTTTTTTTTCGGGCGACGACGACGGCAGGAGAACACTCAGTAAATAAATACTAGCTGGCGACCTTAGTGTAGCTCCGATACCAATGTCGCCATTCGGCTTTATTTATGTAATTTGTTCATTAATAGCCATACTATGACGCAGATGAAGACACAAAATGACACAGACTCTCCATATAGCCCCTTCTAACTTTCCTGAAATCATGGATGTAGAAATGTAAGTATTAACGCCACCACACGACTGTAAATAAAAAAAAATCGTTGTCCTGGCGACTTAAGTGTTATCTACGGTAGTATTGTTCCTACGTTGCGTCTATTATTTTGTTTACTCGTGTGTTATTCCTAGTATTGTTCCTACGCTGTGTCCCTTCCTTTACCTCCCACGTCCGTCATTTTTACACGGCACTTCATTGATATGCCGAACACAGCCCTTCCTACACCCCTTCCTACACCCCTTCCTACACCCCTTCCTACACCCCTTCCTACACCCCTTACTACACCCCTTACATACACCCCTTACACCTGTCTCGAGTTATTGTGGAGGGAAAACACAACACCTGCACCCCTTATACCACCCTTCCCTCCCTTCCTCTTGTCTCTTCCCTAATTTACTCACCTCTACGTATCTATTCTTTTCCACTACTACCGCCACCATACTCTTCTGCCTCTTCTTCCACCTCTTCTCTCTTTCTTAAATTACTCCCCCTTTTCTTCTCCACTACCACCGCCACCATCCTCTTCCTTCTCCTCCTCTTCCTCTCCTCCTCGTCCTCCCTCAGGCAAAAGAAGGAAAAATATGATACTCGCGCTTTGTGGTTTCGCATCCTGCTATATTATCATCATTTACGTTACTTATTTCCATTGATACTCTCTCATTACGACTATGGATGCCTTTCATTACTATTATCACAAGTCTCGTCAGATGCATCACCGAGGTATTGACGGTATCATCAACACCCTTCATTAGCGTCATCATCACCATTCACCACCCTTCATTATCACGCCTTGATCATGAGTTAGGGTGTTGGGTGTGTACGTATACGGTGTTGTTTGTGCTTCAAAGGCCTATTGCGTGTGTTTGGTGGTGGTGGTGGTGGTGGTGGTGGTGTTGTTGTTGTTGTTGTTGTTGTTGGTGGTGTTGTTGTTGTTGTTGTTGTTGTTGTTGTTGTTGGTGGTGGTGGTGGTGGTGGTGGTGGTGGTGGTGGTGGTGGTGGTGGTGGTGGTGGTGGTGGTGGTGGTTGTTGTTGTGGTTGTGGTTGTTGTTGTACCTTACTTACGCCATTCCCTCCCCTCTCTCTCCTCTTCCCTTGCCTATTCATGTCCTTGCCATCAGTAAGGAGTATTATAAGGCTGCTGTGTGTGTTGATGAGGTTACTATTATTATCATTTTTATTATTGTTATTGTTGTTGTTGTTATCATCATTATTGTTGTTGTTATTGTTATCATTACTATAATCATAGGGCATTATTGGCAAAGACGGTTCATTTTTTCAGGATCAAATCAATAACACCGTAGAGAGACTTAAGATTACCAGGAGACAAAAAGTCAGATTGCTTGGATTTGAACCCGTAATTACGCTCACCTTGCAGAGCGGTTGGTAGCATTGCATGACAGGCCGGTGTTTGCCAGCCATCTAATCAGCCAGCCAGCCAGCCAGCCAGCCAGCCAGCCAGCCCGCCAGTCAGCCAGCCCGCCAGTCAGCCGGCCCGCCCGCCCGCCCGCCCGCCTTCCTGACGTGTACACGAACCAAAGAAAGAAAGAAAACTGATTGTAAGGCTGTAAAATTTTATAGTTCCGACGGTTTTTTTACTGTTTTTTTCTGTTGCATCACGTTCTCAGCCGCTGTCGTTCCAAGGAGGCAGAGTGGTCGCTTTTTAATTACCTGGGAACCGTGTGTGATAATCAATGTCAATCTGAGGACTCTTATTACCTGTATAAGTCTTGTCTTGCAGGCTAGTAGGGCGCCTCACCGGATGTACGCACGTTGAGCCGCGGCATTTGTAATTGGAACTGAACTTATATTCCCAGCGACTTGATTTGTAGGTATAGACATTGGTAGCAAGGCTGGTGTTTTGTCCAGTGAGATTTTTCTTTAGATCTCTGCCTGATTCTTATATGAGATGTGTGTGTGTGTGTGTGTGTGTGTGTGTGTGTGTGTGTGTGTGTGTGTGTGTGTGTGTGTGTGTGTGTGTGTGTGTGTGTGTGTGTGTGTGTGTGTGTGTGTGTGTGTGTGTGTGTGTGTGTGTGTGTGTGTGTGTGTGTGTGTGTGTATTGTCTGTTCTCGTATTCTTCTTTATTGTAAGAAAAATTATTTGTATCAGTAGCTACTAAATATCCATAATAATAATAATGACAATAAGATTGATAATAATGATGATAAAACTATGGTAATATTGATATTCATGATAGTAAGAGGCGTATTAATATAATTAGTAGAAGTAGTGGGTGGTATTAGTCGTATAGTACCAATAATAGTATGGTAGTAGTGGTAGTATTAGTTGTAATATTGGTAGTAGTAGCAGTAGCAGTGGTAGTAGTAGAAATAGTAGTAGTGTTAGTTGTAGAAGAAGTAGCAGAAACAGAATTGTACACCATTACGAATAGAAATAGAAAGAGGACAAGGAGGAGGAGGAGGAGGAGGAGGAGGAGGAGGAGGAGGAGGAGGAGGAGGAGGAGGAGGAGGAGGAGGAGGAGGAGGAGGAGGAGGAGGAGGAATAGGAGGAGGAAGGAGGATAGAGGAGGAGTGGAGGAGGAGTAAGGAGGAGGAAGAGGAGGAGGAGGAGGAGGAGGAGGAAGAGGAGGAGGAGGAAGGAGAAGAGAGAGGAGGAGGGAGGAGGAGAGAAGAGGAGGAGGAGGAGGAGGAGGAGAGAGGAAGAGAGGAGGAGGAGGAAGGAGGAGGAGGAGGAGGAGGAGGACAAAGAATAAGAGGAGGAGAGGAAGGAGGATAATATATCGAAAAACTGTGCTACTATTACTACTATAATAAGTTTTGCAATGTCAGAGTATCAAGGCAGCAAACAGGCAGTCAGCCGTAGCAAAACATCACACAGATAGACGGGCTTTAAAATATACGCTACTAAAATACTGCTTACGACGCTTAACTCTTTGAGGCCCAGAACGTAATTTCCATTGTAATTTGGCCACCATTAGACGATTTGTAGTGACTCTAAGTAATATTTTATAGATATAACCTGTTTAGTATCCTAGTCGACTAGCTAATTTGGTATATATAGTTACTTTTCGTGATTTTATGGCTCGACAACACACAATTTTTTATAGCAAAGGAAAGATCTGGGCGTGAAGGGGTTAATTAAAATGTGTGTTATTACCTTTTATTCCATTGGGTTTAAGCCGAGGACGTTCCTGGCGGGTTGCGTGACTGCTTATGACACACCCTCGTCAAGTTCCCATTTGTACCCCAGATTCACGACGCCTGTTTTATACATCTCTCTTTTTATGGCCGTGTCTTGAAAACGTTGACTTTTACGCACCGATGCCTCATTTTTCCTTTTTTTTTATTATACGTACCTCTCAGATCGACCCAAAACAGAGGAAAAAAACGACTTTTTGTTTTTATACATCTCTCTTAGTCTTCGTCTTCGTCTTCTCTTAGTCTCTCATCTTCGTCTTGAAAACGTTGACTTTTACGCACCGATGCCTCATTTCGCCCGTTTTTCTTGTATCTCTCAGATCCAAAACAGCGGATAAAAAGCGATCCTTCATGAAGCGAAATTGCGTATCTGTCTTGTTATCTATTTTTTTACACGTTGCAGTCTTTAGGAAACATCAATTTAGATCACCGTCGATAAGAGATAAGGAATACGAAGAGGACGAGGAGAGAAGATAGGAAGGAGAGTAGTAGAGAGCGTAGGAGAAACGTCAGTAGTAAAAGGAAAGAAAAGTGAAGGTTGTAGGAAAGTATAACGACGAGAGAGAGAGAGAGAGAGAGGAAGAGAGGAGAGAGGAGAGAGAGAGAGAGGAGAGAGAGAGAGAGAGAGAGGAGAGAGGAGAGAGAGAGAGAGAGAGAGAGAGAAGAGAGGGAGAGAGAGAAGAGGAGAGGAGGAGAGATGAGAGGAGAGAGAGAGAGAGAGAGAGAGGAAGTAGGAGGGAGGAAAAGGAGTGCAAGGTGGAGAGGAGAGAGGAGGAGGAGGAGAGAGGAGGAGGAGGAGGGAAGGAGAGGAGGAGAGAAGAGGAGGAGGAGGAGGAGGTAGAAGGGAGAGGAGGAAGAGGAGGGAAGGAGGAGGAGGAGGAGGAGGAGAGGAAGGAGGAGGAAGGAGGAGGAGGAGGAGGAGGAGGAGGAGGAGGAGGAGGAGGAGGAGAGGAGGAAGGAGGAGGAGGAGGAGGAGGAGGAGGAGGAGAGGAGGAGGAGTGCAAAGGTGGGTGAGGAGGAGGAGGAAGAGGAGAGGAGGAGGAGGAGGAGGAGGAGGAGGAGGAGGAGGAGGAGGTAGTGGAAGTCAGGAAATAGCGTGGACTCACTTTTCAATTTACAACATAATGACGCCTGTTATTTTCTTAAGTAAAGTGTAAGTTTGTGATGTCGGTAGTAGTGATGTGAGTCCCAAAGCAGTTACCTTGACGGCTAATATTCTTCTCTCTCTCTCTCTCTCTCTCTCTTCTCTCTCTCTCCCCTCTCTTCTCTCTCTTCTCGTCTCGTTCTCGTTCTCGTTCTCGTTCTCGTCTCTTCTTCTCTCTCTCTCTGCTCTCCTCTCTCTCTCTCTCTCTCTCTCTCTCTCTCTTCTCTCTCTCTCTCTCTCTCTCTCTCTCTCTCTGCAGTCGTTCCCGTAGCTTCAATAATTGCAAGATGATACAAGAAGGATACAACAAAATAAACATTCGCTATGCCTTGGGTACTTCAAAATAAATTTCTTGGTGCATCATCTTTGTCTGTGTTTATAGAAGCCATGTTATTACACTTTTTGTACCCTTCTCTCTCTCTCTCTCTCTCTCTCTCTCTCTCTCTCTCTCTCTCTCTCTCTCTCTCTCTCTCTCTCTCTCTCTCTCTCTCTCTCTCTCTCTCTCTCTCTCTCTCTCTCTCTCTCCTATCTTTTACCTGATATGTAATTCATGTCTTCTAGTATTTCTCTTTTTTTTCTCTCGTTCAGTGTTACATACAATATCCTGTGCATGAATGTAGGGCTGTCGATCCCAATTCCACGGCAGAACATTGAATTTCGCAGAGTTGAGAGTGGAATGAGATATCCGAGAGCCGAGTCTGATAGCATGGGGCCGAGCTTGACAGGGGAGGCTAGATACGTATCAGATAATAGGGAGCAGCTGGGCAGGCTAAAGCTGTTACTGCTGCGTTTAATAGCTATTACGATTTTGTAGGAGAGAAGGAGAGAGGAAGAGAAGTAGATGGAGAGAGAATGAGGGACAGAATAGAGATACTTGTTTATAGTCGCCGCACGTTAAGTTGGCGAAAATGGGGCCCCTTTACTCCACTCTTCCGAACGCATGGGATTGGTTGAGGTGTTGGGGTTTTAGGGCGGAACTTGGAGTAAAGCATTCTCACCCAACACCCAACACCTCAGCCAATCCCGTGCATTCGGAAGGGAGGAATGAAGGGGCCCCATTTTCGCAAACTTAACGTGCGGCGACTATAGTGAGTTAGGTCCCTGCCCTGCCAAAATAGGTCTGAGTTGAACACACGCACCGGATATCCACGTCTATAAAACTTCTGGTGCCTGGGAAAATAAGGTGTAAAAATAATACGAAAACCACAGGGCAACAGGTAGCATAAATGGGACAACGGATAGGAAGGTAACAAAGGCAAGACTCGAAAGCTGTGATAATATTGTCTTTGCCTGAGTGTTTCCGCCTAGACACAAGGATACATGTCGGGTGCTTCCAACCCTACTATCAACGCTTCGGTCACGTTTTGTTTCCTTTATTACTCTCTCTCTCTCTCTCTCTCTCTCTCTCTCTCTCTCTCTCTCTCTCTCTCTCTCTCTCTCTCTCTCTCTCTCTCTCTCTCTCTCTCTCTCTCCCTCCAAAGCATACTGAAAAAGATAAATGAAAAATGAACGTAAAAATGTATGCTTCAACAGTTATTTAGTTTGTCATCTTTGACTACACACACACACACACACACACACACACACACACACACACACACACACACACACACACACACACACACACACACACACACACACACACACACACACACACACACACACACACACACACACACACGCACACACACACACGCACACGCACACACGCACACACACACACGCACACGCACACACACACATGATTTGTAGACGGGACATTCCGACGTTAGCTTTTTTCCTGTAAATTACAACTTATTAAACAAGCAGAATACACGAACTAATACAGGCCTCAAAACAACCTACTACTCTTACATGCACGGTTTTACCTCAGTCACCAATACTCTACCCGCCAAGGTGGCTCGGTTGGTAGAGCTGCGGGTTCGCGTGTAGCGTCCCTGCATTCGGTCAGCGGTTCGAGCCCACCAAGTTCGTCCTGGCGTGGTGGCGCTTTGTGTAGTCAATAACTTTGTAGTTGGTACTTGCAAAGTGTCTAGATAGGATGAAAATATCTTATCTTATCACCAATACAGGAACTACCACGTGTAGGTCTCGCGGCCTCTTGTAGCTTCCTTATTTTCTTATGTTCTTATGTTCAATACTCTAATATGTTCCTCACCTCTCGATTTATTATGCGTGGTACATAACCAATCCTAAACCTCAATTTGAGAGAGAGAGAGAGAGAGAGAGAGAGAGAGAGAGAGAGAGAGAGAGAGAGAGAGAGAGAGAGAGAGAGAGAGAGAGAGGAGGCGAGGAGCGAGGGAGGGATGTTGGAGGAAGAGAGAGGAGGAGAGAGAGAGAGAGAGAGAGAGAGAGAGAGAGAGAGAGAGAGAAGAAGGATTTGGTCTTAAATATTTAAAATGCTATATCCTGACTATTGATGTACTGAGACGATAGATTGCTGTTGATGTAGCCTTTGATATGCTTACATGCATGGGTTCAAGGTACAGTACGTATGTATCTTCGTGTTACAGTATTTATTGGAGGCAAGACTGAGTAATGGGCGACTATTGCTTGTTGATCCATTTTTATTACGTATTCTAACCTCTGCGTTATAGCGGCTTGTACTATTGATTGCCCTATTTTTATTGTAACCCCTTCACGCCCAGATCTTTCCTTGGCTATATCAAATCGTCTGTTGTTAGCCATTAAATAACGAAAAGTAACTAAATATACCAAATTAGTTAGTGGACAGGGATACTAAACAGGTCATAGCTATAAAATATTGCTTATATTCACTAAAAATCGTCTAATGGTAGTCATATTACAATGGAAATTACGTTCTGGGCCTCAAGGGGTTAATGTTCATGTTATTTAATACATATATATTTCATCATTTATCTATAGGGTTAATTTTGTATACGTATATATATATATTTTTTTTTTTATTAATTTGTTCATCTATTTATATATTCATCATTTTTCTGTGATCATTTATATAATTTTATTTTTTTATTTTTTTATTTGCACCATTTGTTATTCCCACCATTCATTATTCACTATTATTCACTATTATTCACTATTATTCACTATTATTCACTATTATTCACTATTATTCACTATTATTCACTATTATTCACTATTACGTTATTATTTGTTATTCTATTTTTATTTTCTTTCTCTTTTATTCTCTTTATTACTCTATTCCTACCCACTTTTTCCCCATGCCCTATTGATCAAAAGAACATAAGAAGAACATAAGAAAGTAAGGAAGCTACAAGAGGCCGTGAGACCTACACGAGGTAGTTCCTGTTACTTAACTCTACCTATATCCACCTCTCTTCCCCATCCATGTATTTATCCAGACTCCTTTTAAAGACCCCAATAGACTCCGCATTGACCACCTGACGACATAGTCCATTCCAATCATTCACCACCCTATTTGTGAACCAGTTTTCCCAATTTCCTTTTTAAATTACGCTTTTCCAGTTTGAATCCGATACTTCTTGTTCTACCCCAACAGTGAATAGTAAATTGCGTTACATTTCTAGGCAGCTACGAATGTTAACGAGACACCAGGAACGGTAAATAGGACATGCATGTATGTATAAATGGCACATAATCAGTTGTGTAAATGTTCCTGTATAGTGAGGCAAAGACGATGTTAACCCCTTGAGGCCCAGAACGTAATTTCCATTGTATTATGGCTGCCATTAGACCATTTTTAGTGAATATAAACAATATTTTATAGGTGAGACCTGTTTAGTATCCTTGTCCACTAGTTAATTTGGTATATTCAGTCATTTTTCGTAATTTTATGGCTAACAACAGACAATTTTATATAGCCAAGGAAAGATCTGGGCGTGAAGGGTTTAAACCTGGATTGTTTAACGAGAGGAGGACGCACGGTGATGACAGCTCGCTTTTGTTATTAAAGATTAAATTTACGAACAAAATTTTCTTCATAACTTAAAGGATTTTTCTTTCTTACTTTCTTACACATTTACTTATTCATATTTATATATTTTTTTTACCTTATCATGCACTACTAAATTTTTTTAATCCGTACCGTTATCAAGATGCACATTTCGACTTGAACCAACAAAAAATCGATGTTTTCAGTAGATAGAAAAATAAATAGTAGCAGTAATAGTAGTAGCATTGTAGTAGTAGTTGTTGTTATTGCAATTTTAGTAGTAGTAGTAGTAGTATTACGTAGCAGTAGTAGTAGTACTAGTAGTAGTAGCAGTAGTAGTAGTAGTATAA
>JACEEZ010022821.1:25000-35000 GCA_016584305.1 Chionoecetes opilio
TACAGTGGGTGGGCGTGGGTTCTTTTCTTCTTCTTTTTACAGTGGGTGGGCGTGGGTTTTTTTCTTCTTCTTTTTACAGTGGGTGGGCGTGGGTTTTTTTCTTCTTCTTTTTACAGTGGGTGGGCGTGGGTTTTTTTCTTCTTCTTTTTACAGTGGGTGGGCGTGGGTTCTTTTCTTCTTCTTTTTACAGTGGGTGGGCGAGGGTTGGGTGGGGATTTGAAGACAGTGTGGTAGGGGTGTGGTTTTTAGCCGTACGAATATTTACATGGTGCCTAAGTTTCTCATCCTCCTCGCTTTTCTCTGTCCGGCCCGGGTAACCCGGGAAGCAACTGAAAGGTCAACTTAGTCATCTGTCTCGTCGGCAAAACATTAACGATCATCAGTATATTGTATTTCTGCCGGATTATCACCCTTAATGCAGCGACATCGTACACTCATACACTCACCTCCCTGGTTCTATTTCACTTGATATGTTTTAATCACGAGGTAATTATAATAGTCGCCCACTAATATCACTGCTTCACACGTTTTCTATTTCGGTAATTGTTATTTTCATTGTTTATACCGTTGCTCAGATTGACTTTCCAGGCTGCAGGTCCTGATGAGTTTTTGTTTATTAAATTTATCTGCAAGGTGATTCTGTTTCTTATCAAAAAGGAGGCTAGATCATTTCATGGGTGGGAATGAAAGGTAGATGTAGGTAGTATTAACCCCTTGAGGACCAGAACGTAATTTCCATTGATATTTGGGTACCATTAGACGATTTTCAGTGAATATAAGCAATATTTTATAGATATGACCTGTTTAGTATCCTTGTCAACTAACATATTTGGTATATTCAGCTTATTTTTCGTAATTTTATGGCTCAACAACATACATTTTTTATAGCCAAGGAAAAATTGGGTGTGAAAGGGGTTAAGTGACAGGAACTATCTCTTATACTAGGTCTCACGGCCTCTTGTAGCTTCCTTATTTTCTTATGTTCTTATCAAAGTTTTATGAAATCACCGTCGAGAAGGACTTGCCCCCCAAAAATTATGTTCCCCTGCGTGATATTTCCATGCGAAGGTCTGTACTTACGCGTCTCTCATAAATAGTTCCCTTTACCTTCCAGTTATTTTTTTTTTTTTACTATTTCCTTAATTTCAGTGACATTACTTCCTGTACTTTCTGACCTTTATTTGCATCCTCGCTCTTATCTCCCTGTGTTGTTCCTTCTTTTTCTCATTTCCTTAACTCCTTCCTTTCATGTGAGTAAGCTAGTGGATATTTCTTTCAATTCCTCTCTCCCTTCATTATCCTTTCTTCTTTACCATCCATTATTCACGTGGATAAATTACTAACTTTACTAACTTTCCTTCATATCGACTGTACCACATTCCTTCCTCCCTTCATTCTCTCCCTGTCGCCCTCCCTTCCTTCATTCATGACTCCCCTCCTCCCTTCATTCTCTCCCTGTCGCTCTCCCTCCCTTCATTATCTCACTGTCGCCCTTCCCTCCCTTCATTCTCTTCCTGTCTCCCTTCCTCCCTTCATTCGTGGGGCCCTTCCTCCCTTCATTCTCTCCCTGTCGCCTTCCTCCCTTCATTCGTGGCGCCCTTCCTCCCTTCATTCTCTCCCTGTCGCCCTTCCTTCCTTCATTCTCTCCCTGTCGCCTTCCTTCCTTTATTCGTGGCGCCCCTCCTCCCTTCATTCGTGGCGCCCTTCCTCCCTTCATTATCTCCCTGTCGCCTTCCTCGCTTCATTCATGGGGCCCTTCCTCCCTTCATAGTCTCCCTGTCGCCCTTTCTCCCTTCATGGGCGTGTCTCAGGGGCCAAGTAAGGGAGGATGAACCAGGTCACTCTTCAGGACGGTAAAGACACCTCGACATGAGTCTCAGAGGCGGCGTGACGTTGCCGGCCGGTCTGAAAGGGAGGGTGGCGGGCGAGGTCATGTCCCGTAGCCTCCCACAGGACTGGTTATGGTCGTCACGTCTTAGCTCATGTCAGTGTGTTTGTTCGGCGTCTGTTGTTATGCATCTCTATTGAATTTATATTGTTTGGCTTTCTAATTTATTTTCTTTTAGGTACGTTTTATTTTTTTGATTTCCTATTCTGTCACTCCTATGTCTGTTCTTGTCTCAGTCCCTTTTACTACTCCTCCTTCTCCTCCTCCTCCTCCTCCTCCTCCTCCTCCTCCTCCTCCTCCTCCTCCTCTTCCTCTTCCTCCTCCTCCTGCTCCTCCTCCTCCTCCTCCTCCTCCTCCTCCTCTTCCTCTTCCTCCTCCTCCTGCTCCTCCTCCTCCTCCTCCTCCTCCTCCTCTTCTCCGCCTCTTCCTCCTCCTTCTTCAGTATGATCATTAGGACACCCACTGTTGCCACTGTCACCATTTTGTCGCCCTTTCTCCTCCCCTTTCCTCCACTTCCCTTCCCACTTCCACTTCCCACTTTCCTTCCTCCTCCCCTTTCCTCCACTTCCCTTCCCACTTCCACTTCCCACTTTCCTTCCTCCCTTCGACGCTAGAAAAATACTGACCCTTAGATTTCCTTTTTTTATCCATGACTCCGACCTGAATGGAGCCGTTTGACCAGCGTCCTCTCAGTCCCTTCCGCCCTCTTCTCTTTTTTATACATTTTGTTAAGCTTTCACTGTATTTTTTTGTTTTGTTTGTCCTCGCTGTGTGACTGTTGGGGTCCTGGTTGTAGCTTTCTCTCTCTCTCTCTCTCTCTCTCTCTCTCTCTCCTCTCTCTCTCTCTCTCTCCTCTCTCTCTCTCTCTCTCTCTCTCTCTCTCTCTCTCTCTCTCTCTCTCCTCTCTCTCTCTCTCTCTCTCTCTCTCTCTCTCTCTCTCCTCTCTCTCTCTCTCTCTCTCTCTCTCTCTCTCTCTCTCTCTCTCTCTCTCTCTCTCTCTCTCTCTCTCTCTCTCTCTCTCTCTCTTAAGGTGAAGGTGGTGGTGGTGGTGGTGGTACTGTTGTGGTGGTGGAAGTCTTCTCGTGGTGGTAGTAACGCGATAGGAAGTGGAAGTGGTATGGCAATATAGTGGTATAGTGTTGTGGTCGTGGTGGAGGAGGTGGAATAAGCGTTTAGGGATTTGGGTACATGTAGTGGTGGTGGTGGAGAAGTGGATTGCTAGTTGTGGTGGTGGTGGAGGTGAAACAAGCGATTAGGGGTCAGTAAGCATGTGGTAGTGGTGGTGGAGGAGTGGAATGCTATGTAGTTGTGGTGCTGAAGGAGGTGGAACAGAAGAACATAAGTTAGGAACATAAGGAACAAGCGGTTATGGGTCAGCAAACATGTGGTAGTGGTGGTGGCGGTGGCGGTGGTAGTGGTAGGGGTGGTAGTGGTGGTAGTGGGGTGGTAGTGGTAGGGTGGTAGTGGTGGTAGTGGGGTGGTAGTGGTGGTGGTGGTGGTAGTGGTGGGGGTGGTGGTGGGGTTGGAGGTGGGGGTGGTAATGGTGGTGGTGGGGGTGGTAGTGGTGGTAGTGGTGGTAGTGGTGGTAGTGGGGGTGGTAGTGGTGGTAGTGGGGGTGGTAGTGGTGGTAGTGGGGGTGGTGGTACAGTAGTGGGATGGCCAGGAGTCAACAGGTGACCCCGAGGTAAAGGTGCAGAGTTACTAGCGGTGCACCCTTTAAGACCCCAGCCCGAAAGGCGCCCCAAACGAGGGTCACAACGAGGGCACGACACCGCTGACCTATGACCTGTCCGTCCCAACACACTTTTTCTCTGCACCCGGATACAATTTTGCTCACATGCAGAACTACTAACCGGCACGTGAATATATATAATGCTGAGATTTTATGTTTTTTTTTTTTTTTTTTTTTATTCTGGGGCTCTATTGGTGTTATGAAGCGTGACAGAACCGTAGAGAGAGGAGGAAGGAGAAAGTTGTTTTGGAGAGATGTTAGCTGCGCATGCGGAGTAGAATCTTCTCTATATATAGTATATATATAGACTGATGATGCTGAAGAGAGGTGGGGAGGGACCGTATGCTTAGCGCTCACACACACATACACACACACACACACACACACACACACACACACACACACACACACACACACACACACACACACACTACCCACCCACCCACCCACCCACCCACCCACCCACCCCCACACACACACACACACAGACCAGGAACGTAAAAGTGTCTGTATTATTTGTTATTTCTCCCCCCATCGACAAATAATTACAGGCACTCAATGTTTAGCTCAGTACGCACAGCCCACACGTCGCTGGGGGGCTGCAGTTGACCACCGACGAAGGAACCACCACTTAGCGAGCCGCCATTAAGCATACTGCGTCCCATAATGCCACCATTCAGACCATAATGCCCGCCATGTATCACTTCCCAATGCCCTCTGCCCCCTCTCTCTGCCTCCCCACCCCCCAACCCAATGCCCTCTGCCCCCCTTCACCCCCCCCTTGCAACATACCCATACGCCGCCCTTAACCCCACACCCGGCACACTCTAGTCTATTTTTTTTACGAGGCGAAAATTCCATGCTATCTTAAGGTCTCATGCTTAAAATTATGCCTATGTTTTGTTTGCCTGATGATACGGTTAACTACATTGTATGATAAAATACAACTGAAATTTAGAAGAACCGTACTCTTCCCTTCCCCTGGCATCACATATCAGTCAGTAAGCAGCAAGGGGTCAGGATTGTTCGCCTTATTAAAAAAAATAGACTAGTTTAGTTATCTTCCTCCTTTCTTTTTGGATCTATATTTTTATCTTCCCTGGCCTTGCATTCCTTGACCATTCCTTTCCTTCCCTATATTTTTCTCTTTCTCTCTTTATATTTTCCCTGCTTTGCATATTTACTTACAGTTCACCAATTTTCCCTTATTGTTTCACTACGTTTACTTTTTTCTTGCGTCCACCCGCGATATTTGTTTTAATGACCAGCACAGTCTCTCTTTTCTTAACATTTATATTTCCCCGCTCGGAGTATTTTATTTTTCTACTTACAGTACAACCTCTTTAAATCGAACCCGTATAATTCAAACTTCAGATAATTCGACCTGTTTCAGGCCAGTTCAAATTTTTCAATAACTTTCCATAATTCGAGCAAGTTTGTATTATCCTTAGCCTTACTAGTGGGAGTCCGACCTCTCCCATGCGATGCGTGCCACGGCTGCCTAGCGTGATCTGATATGTGATCATTTATAATTATCGTATAAATACGATAGGAGGAGGAAGAAGGCGGGAAGGGGAGGAGGAAGAAAGGGAAAGGAGGAGGAAGGGGGGAGGGGAAGAGGGAGGTAGGCCAAGGAAGGGAGGAGAGGAGGAGGGAGGGAGGAGAAGAAAGAGAGGAGAGGAAATGGGAGGAGGAAAAACTATTTTTTTTAAGTATCCTTCGCTTTGTATACAAGCCTTCAGAGTCCTTCACGGGCCTCTTTCGCTCCTTCACGCATTCTACAGGAGTCATAGGAGGGCATTTGAAGTCCCACAGGATTGCTATACAATGCTATAGTATTCCTAGGTTTTTATAAGTACTTTGACAATCGCATGGGTGGTACAAATAGGGATTAATAATACTAATACTAATACTGAAAATACTAATACTGATCATTGTATTGAAGTAATGATTAATCTAGCAATGCCTATCATATGTTTATGTCTTGTAGTAAGTTTTGTCTAATTTATTATTTCTAAGGAATATCAGGAAATATCATGTCATTGTGAATTGGCTGAAATAGGGACTTCTAATCATTGTAACTGAAAACTGACTCCAGATTCGTGTTCAGCATGCTCTAAAACTACTAGGAACAAATTTTCAAGCAAATCTATTTTTAAAAAAATATTACAAATTTTGCAAGGGTTGTCTTGATTTTTTTTTTAAATCACGTTTTTTTCAATAACTAAAATTCTATGGCAGATAAGTGCAATATGAATTGATAAATAAATGTGGAGTAGAGCAAGGATTATCATATGGCGTAAAGCAAAAAAAATATTGATTGGTAAATAACCGAGAAAATAGCATATTCGTACATTTATACACAATATAAATTTTCTCAACAACCATGAAGTGTTTTGACAAACCGATTACTGTATCATGTAGAACACCTCAAGATAAACCTTTGTTAATTCTATAAGTTTTCTTCTGCGACTCATAGTTTTGCGGCAAAATAACCAAAACCTGATCGTCGTCAATTTTGGAATATTTTTGAGCAGCCAGAAATCCGAAAATATTTTTTTCGATAGGTAATTGGAAATGCCGGGGATACAATTGTAGATCCATCCATTTACAATAACTTTTGATGGGTAAGTGTTGCTGTGTAAGAAACAAGTTGTGAGCTGAACGCGTTATAGTACATAAATATATAAATTTATAATTCAGAAACCGCTCATGATAGGTCAGTGTAGACTGTAGAGCCTTACTCTTAACTCTTTCCGTCTTTATTTCCTTCTTCCTTCTTTCTTTTTTCCTTCCTTCCTTTTTCCTACTTTCCATCCTTTTTCCTTCCTTCCATCCTTTTTTCCTTCCTTCCTTCCTTCCTTCCTTCCTTCCTTCCTTCCTTCCCTCCTTCCCTTCCTTCCCACAGCACACACTACACTCCCTTCCCTTCACCCTTCCCTACACCGCCGTTTCTAGTAGACGATGCCCTCCATAACACCCCCTTCCCACCCCGTCCCTTGAACACCTTGTCCAGGAGGGCCCGCTCGTTACCTGGGGAACCGCGACAACTAATCACTGTGCTAATTAGACACGTTAACTAATAGTGCAATCAGGGGACGCCGGCCACCTACCCCCCAACCACCATCGCCCCTCCCCCGTATGTTGCAGCAAGGAGGCTCGTTGTGGGGGGTCCGACTGAGTATGGGGAGGGAGGTAGTGGTGTGGGAACGGTGGGGGAATGGTTGTGGTATGGGCAAGAGTGGACAGGCTGGAGTTTATGGGGGGGATGCGAGATATGAGAGCCGTGTCAGGGGTTATTCGAGGCAGTGGGGTTGGGTAGCGGGGGTGACTCTGGCATTTATGGAGGTGCTAATGGTCTTGGGGGAGCGGGAGGGACTCTAGGGGGAGCTGTGAGTAGCGGTGTGGGAATTATAAGGGAACAAACGCATGGGGGGATGAAGGCTGGTTAGGAATGTTGTATGGTGGGTGAGAGTTAGTGTGAAAGTACAAATGGATCCTTTAGAGCAGTGTATG
The DNA here is from genome assembly GCA_016584305.1 of Chionoecetes opilio. NCBI lineage: Eukaryota > Metazoa > Arthropoda > Malacostraca > Decapoda > Majidae > Chionoecetes > Chionoecetes opilio. Next base: position 32,137 of record JACEEZ010022821.1, read on the forward strand.
TGGTAGTATGTTAATGTAGGTAGTATATAGGTAGATGTATGTAGGTAGTATTAAGTAACAAGAACTACCACGTGTAGGTCTCGCGGTCTCTTGTAGCTTCCTTATTTTCTTCTGTTCTTATGTGACGGAATGAAAGTAGATATAGGGATGATCTAGGAACTGTAGTGGTGTTATGAAGTGGCCGTGAAAATCAGGAAGAAGGGTGATGTAAGGGGTACTGGGAGAAGGTTTAACCCCTTGAGACCCAGAACGTAATTTCCATTGTAATTTGGGTACCATTAGACGATATTTAGTGAATATATGCGGTTTTATAGATATGACCTGTTTAGTATCTTCGTCGACTAACTAATTTGGTATATTCAGTTACTTTTCGTTATTTTATTGCTCGACAATATACGATTTTTTATAGCAAAGGAAAGATCTGGGCGCGAAGGGGTTAAAGGCTTGTTATTCATGATGGATGAGCCGATTATAGCGACCACCTGCCAACCTGCTTGCCCGCCTTCATAAGAACCCATACGCACCATTAGCCATCTCGTGGGAAGAGATGTTCCGTACAGCAGTCTGTCGCGTGGCACAACAAAGCACGTAATACCACCTCCACCCGCCAAGCCATCCATGCACGTCTACGTACTACCTACAGCCGCCGTAGACGTGCGTTTAATATGCTGCTCCTTAACCTTTCCACCGACAATGCAAACTAACATACACATTTAGGGGGATTTTTTGTGATTTTCGCGATTTTGAGCTTGTGGAATATGAAAATCTTATGTCTATATGGTTATGAGTAAACAAGATGAGGTGTTATAATGGTAGACAAATCTCATAGGAACAAGTAGAAGAAAAAGGGATAAACATTCTTATGGTTACGAGCGAAATATACACTCAAAATAAGATAAAATGATAAACACGTTATAAATAAAATTAAAAATGTCATTGAAATATTAATCAAATTAGTGAAAGATAAGGAAATCGAGATCAATGGAAAGCAAATAGCAATAAAAAAAAAGACAAGTTGACATGAAGAAGATGGATAGAAAGGGTAAGAGAGAGGGAAGAGTGACAAAGAAACAAAGAGAGAGGGGATACACCTGATGATGAGAATTGTCACGGTAGGAAACAAAGTAAATAAAAACATTGTTAGTAATGAGAGAGGGAGAGAAAAAAAATATATATTCTTTTATTAAAATTAAACTAGATTTCACCGCTGGGGTTTTTTTAGTCACCGTATGTGCAACTGCAGAACACACACACACACACACACACACACACACACACACACACACACACACACACACACACACACACACACACACACACACACACACACACACACACACACACACACACACACACACACACACACACACACACACACACACACACACACACACACATACACACTCATATTCACACATGAAATGACTAAATAAAATAAGTAACATTCGCATTTTATCAATAAAACAAAGATGAAATAGATGAAGGTAGTTGACAGTTGCCAGACTTTAATTTAAGGCACAGGAAGTCTGCATTATTTATCATTATTATAGATTTTACTTGTCCAGAAGTTCAAGGAAACTCGAGAACATCAAAGTAATTATATTGTGTGTGTGTGTGTGTAGTGGGGGGTTGAGGAAATGGGGGGAGGTGAATGGATGTATGTGTATGTGTGTGTGTGTGTGTGTGTGTGTGTGGTGTGTGTGTGTGTGTGTGTGTGTGTGTGTGTGTGTGTGTGTGTGTGTGTGTGTGTGTGTGTGTGTGTGTGTAAGTAAATGTTCTGATTTGTTTTTATATCTATCGAATCGAGTCAAATTTATGGTGTCCCGTCGACTCGTATGGGTTAATGAAGTTTCTGTAAATGCATGTATATTTTTTGCACACACACACACACACACACACACACACACACACACACACACACACACACACACACACACACACACACACACACACACACACACACACACACACACACACACACACACAGGAAGAGAGAGAGAGAGAGAGAGAGAGAGAGAGAGAGAGAGAGAGAGAGAGAAAGAGAGAGAGAGAGAGCGCTTCCTCTGTTAACTAGTTCCACGACGCAATAGTTCTGGTTGAAGGACTTCACTTCTGTCTATCATTACTCCTTTTTATCTTTACCAATTTTCGACAATGACCTCTTGATCTACTGACTGCATATCTTACACAGTTATTACAGTCAATTTCCTGATGTCTTTTAACACACTTGTACTTGTATCGTCTATCATGGTCTCGCTACCTTCTATTATTCAGTGAGGGAGGCCTTACACTTCATTATCTTATTATCTTTCCTAGTAGCTAACGTACCATAAATTCAGTACTCATTAACGTGTACTTTGTATTCCTTCTGTATTTGTAGTGGCGCGTTGGGAGTTCCGGCTTTAGATAACAACAACGTCCTCAAGCGTTGCCCTCATTATTATTAGTATTAATTTCCGGGATTATCTCATATTTGTATTCTACTGTCATTTCTTAACTGGTCGTATGTATATGCAGGATTAATATTTACCATTTTTTTGTGATTCTCAAAGGAAGGTTCTTAGTTAAGAGTCAAACGTATCTGTTGTATGTACGGTTTTTTTTCCTGTAGCCTGTACGGGAAGTGTCTCTTATCCCGTGTTCTTTTATTCGTCTCGTCTCGCTTTCCTCCAGATTTTATTCCCCGTTACTTGTCTACATTGATTTTCATTTTTCACGCTTGAGTGTACGTACGTGTGTATGTGCTTATCGATGCCTCCCTGGAGGTCCCGGCAGGATACTTCATTTTATTGAGGCATCGAGATTTTAACATCAGCAAATATGTTCATTTGTTGTGATATGTTATGTGATTGTGTGTGTGTATT
>JACEEZ010022821.1:37500-45000 GCA_016584305.1 Chionoecetes opilio
TCTTCCTCTTTATCTCCTGCTCTTCCTCTTTATCTCCTGCTCTTCCTCTTTATCTCCTGCTCTTCCTCTTTATCTCCTGCTCTTCCTCTTTATCTCCTGCTCCTCCTCTTTATCTCCTGCTCTTCCTCTTTATCTCCTGCTCTTCCTCTTTATCTCCTGCTCTTCCTCTTTATCTCCTGCTCTTCCTCTTTATCTCCTGCTCTTCCTCTTTATCTCCTGCTCTTCCTCTTTATCTCCTGCTCTTCCTCTTTATCTCCTGCTCTTCCTCTTTATCTCCTGCTCTTCCTCTTTATCTCCTGCTCTTCCTCTTTATCTCCTGCTCTTCCTCTTTATCTCCTGCTCCTCCTCTTTATCTCCTGCTCTTCCTCTTTATCTCCTGCTCTTCCTCTTTATCTCCTGCTCTTCCTCTTTATCTCCTGCTCTTCCTCTTTATCTCCTGCTCTTCCTCTTTATCTCCTGCTCTTCCTCTTTATCTCCTGCTCTTCCTCTTTATCTCCTGCTCTTCCTCTTTATCTCCTGCTCTTCCTCTTTATCTCCTGCTCTTCCTCTTTATCTCCTGCTCTTCCTTTTTCACCTGTTCCTCCTAAGCCAACCACTCTTTCTCCTCCTTCTCAACCACTATCAACCTCTGCTTCCTCTTCCTACACTGGTTGTTCTCTCTTCTTCCTTCACCTCCTCTTCCTCCTCCACCCTTTCCTCTTCTTCCTTCACCTCCTCTTCCACCTCCACCCTTTCCACCTCCCCTTCCACCTCCTCCACCCTTTCCACCTCTACTTGACCTTCCCCATTCACCTGACCTGTAAGACCGAGGCTAACGAGCTAATTAATTAAAGTGACTTGAACTCCAATGGACTCTTATTTTTTTCTGTAGACCACAAGATTGAGTTGTGAAGGTAGACGAGGAGAGAGAAGAGGAGAGTCGAGATTAAAAATATCGTAGACTGGCTATGGAGTCATTTCGAAAGATGGAGAAAGGTTAGTGGTATTGACATGTAAAAGTGAGAAGAGTAGGTGGGTAATAGACGAGGAGGATGGAGAAATATCCTAGAAAAGTGCGACGACCCCCTTCTAAAAGTCTAGGAAGAGCAAATTGCGAGTGTGCTTATCGTCAAAAAGATTGTAGTAATAGGACAAAAATCAGAGAGTATAACGCGAGGGCGAGGGGATGATAGGGGATGATAAAGTAAAGGAACAAGGAGATACGAAGACCTCGATGTATAAGGATAAGGAAAATGAGAGTGGTGGTGGAAGCAGAAGATAAAAGAAAGAAAAATGTATCAGACAGGAAGGAAAGAAGGGTAGATAGGAGTGTATGAAGCAAAAATGAGGAAGGGGAGAGAGAAAGAGAGAGGAGTGTTGAAGGAAGACGAGGCGAAGGAGGGGAAGAAATGCAGAGAAGAAGTTTGAGAAGGAGATGAGGAAAGAAGGAAGGATGGAGGGATAGAGAAAGAATGAAGGAAGGATAGAGAGAGAAGGAAGGAAGGAAGGATGGACAGAGAGAGAAAGAAGGTTGAGAAGGACACGAGGAAAGAAGGAAGGAGGGATGGAGGGAAAAAGAAGGAAGGAAGGAAGGATGGATAGAGAGAGAAGGAAGGAAGGAAGGATAGAGAGAGAAAGAAGGGCAAGAAGAAGGTTGAGAAGGACAGGAAAGAAGGAAGGAAGGAAGGATAGAGGGAGAAAGAAGGAAGGAAAGATGGATAGAGATAAAAAAGGTGTAGGAAAAGGAAGACGAGACGTAGGAGGGGAAGAAATGCAGAGAAGAAGATTGAGAAGGATACGAGGCAAGAAGGAAGGAAAGAAGGAAGGAAGGATAGAGAGAGGAGGAAGGATGGAAGGAAGGAGAGAGAAAGAAGGATGGAGGAGAAGGTATACAGGTCATTCCTCGTCACCCTTCCTTCACCGCATCGAAACTGATCACCTCGATAAAAAACATTTCTTTCGTCTCGCCTCATTTTTCCCTTCAATAGCGACCCAACGGCCCAACACACACACACACAAAACACACACATACACACACACACACACACACACACACACACACACACCACACACACATACACACACACACACCACACACACCCCACACACCACACACACACACACACACACACACACACCACACACACACACACACACACACACACACACACACACACACACACACACACACACACACACACACACACACACACACACACACACACACACACACACACACACACACACACACACACACACACACACACACACACACACACACACACACACAGGTAGTGGCCAGGTAAGGAGTGTTAATTAATACTTACCTTCGTGACGTCAGCTTCCCTCCCGTGCAAAGGACTGTACTTAGTGTTTATATTAACTGTTGCATTTCTATTAACATATATATTTACTTACGTTGGGATTATTCAGGTGTTATTGTTATTATTATTATTATTATTATTATTATTATTATTATTATTATTATCATTTTCGTTATCATTGTTATTGTTTTCATTGCTGTGGTTGATTTTCTTCATTCTATTTTTATATTTTTCAGCAAGTGCATGATTCTATAAATGATAGGCATGAAGGATTTCTAAGATCACCTTACTGTATCCAACACTGAGGCTTATCGCAGCACTGTATATGAGGCGCTATCGCAGCACTGTATATGAGGCGCTATCGCAGCACTGTATATGAGGCGCTATCGCAGCACTGTATATGAGGCGCTATCGCAGCACTGTATATGAGGCGCTATCGCAGCACTGTATATGAGGCGCTATCGCAGCACTGTATATGAGGCGCTATCGCAGCACTGTATATGAGGCGCTATCGCAGCACTGTATATGAGGCGCTATCGCAGCACTGTATATGAGGCGCTATCGCAGCACTGTATATGAGGCGCTATCGCAGCACTGTATATGAGGCGCTATCGCAGCACTGTATATGAGGCGCTATCGCAGCACTGTATATGAGGCGCTATCGCAGCACTGTATATGAGGCACTATCGCAGCACTGTATATGAGGCGCTATCGCAGCACTGTATATGAGGCGCTATCGCAGCACTGTATATGAGGCGCTATCGCAGCACTGTGTATGAGGCGCTATCGCAGCACTGTATATGAGGCGCTATCGCAGCACTGTGTATGAGGCGCTATCGCAGCACTGTATATGAGGCGCTATCGCAGCACTGTGTATGAGGCGCTATCGCAGCATTGTATATGAGGCGCTTATTTCAGAAAGTCTAGTTCAGAAAGGCTTCAAAATGTTTCAATGTTCAAAATGTCATACCTTTTGAACATTGAAACATTTTGAAACCATTTTCTTAGTATTTTATTGATAGCGCTGATCGACTTTCTGAAATATGCGCCTCACATAGTAAAAACTTAGTATCATAAAGGCATCTCTCTTATGTAACATGTATGTGTAAGTTCCGTTCAAGAGTAGCAGCAATATGTGACTCTATGATAAGTAGTATTAGTAAGGCTTGCTGCATTAGAGTCACGATCGCAGCTGTGGCCTTAATGTATTGTTGCTGAATTTTTCGTGTTGTTGTTTTGCTGATGAGCCTTTCCAGACACGACGAGCAACCATCACCGCGATACACGAAGGGAAAAGACCAAGACCACCCTGGGTTTAATTACCAATGAATGTAAAGACTCACGCAGTTAAGGAAACACGTCGGCAATAGAAACAAAAAAACTCGTAGTTATAAAAGAGAATACCACTAGTCTTGACCAAATCATTTACCCTTCTGCAAAATATCAAGAATCTACATCATGTTACCTGTCTAGCATTGCATTTATCCACGAGAAATTATTATCAATGTTAAAATCCATCTTCTGGAAATCCTGCAACTTTCGCCTACAGGACCCGGGGTGAGGGAGGCGCAGGGCGAACACCATGACGAAGGTTTCTCTTACGGCAGGGACGTGTCCGAGTAAAAGGGTTTTGATCCCTCGTAAACCCGCGTATCCCTAGGGGGCGAGGTCACTCAGGGGGCTGGAGGTCAGGGAAAAGGAAGAGGAGAGGGGTGGTGGGAGGCAGGAAGGATGTTGCTCTCTTGGCTGGGAAGGATTTGGGGGTAGGGAAAGGATATGATGTGTGTGTGTGTGTGTATATTCTCTCTCTCTCTCTCTCTCTCTCTCTCTCTCTCTCTCTCTCTCTCTCTCTCTCTCTCTCTTCTCTCTCTCTCTCTCTCTCTCTCTCTCTCTCTCTCTCTCTCTCTCTCTCTCTCTTTTCTCTCTCTCCCCCCCCCCCCAATTGGAAACGTACAAATCCCGGATATGGAAAAGGCTTAAGAAAAGAAACACACGCCGGGAAGAATACCGGATCGCCAGACAGACAACCCCCTACAAGGTATCCCAATAGGGAGTCAGATCCTCTATAAAATACACGGCCCTTGCTTGCATCCCTTCCCTCCCCTTCCCTTCCTCCTTGCATCCCCTTCCCTCCCTCCTTGCCTCCCCTTCCCTCCCTCCTTGCCTCCCCTTCCCTCCCTTCTTGCACCCCTTCCCTCCCTCCTTGCCTCCCTTCCCTCCCTCCTTGCCTTCCCTTCCCTTCCCTCTCCCTGCCTCCAGGACCACACAGAGATACCCCGCCGCCTGCCAGGCCTCCCGTCGCGATGAACTGCCGTCGTGGGGCTACAGAGTGGGCGCCCCGCAGAAGTGTTCAGACGTGTTCGCCCGTCAGGCAGGGACTCCGATAAACACCCAGTGACGCCCCAACAATGCAAGGGCCTCACGCCTTTCTCTCTCTCTCTCTCTCTCTCTCTCTCTCTCTCTCTCTCTCTCTCTCCTCTCTCTCTCTCTCTCTCTCTCTCTCTCTCTCTTCTGTCATTCATAATATTTTCATCTCCTGGGAATTACTGTGCTTTCCTTTTGCTATTTTTCTCTCCTCTCCTCCTTTGAGCCGTCAGCACCACCATTACTAAGACATCACCTGCCCGTCACTGCGTATTGGTGCTGCGTGAGGTATCCAAAAGAAGATGAAATAAATAATCATCTTTTCCGAAGGGAGAAAGGAGTTTAGGGCGAGAATTTTACGGGAAGACTTAAGATCCATAAGACTAGTTGCTGCATACAGGTTTTCAGGTACTACTAATATTTTTTCGTATGTCCTCAAGGTATATAAGGGCATCTTGTCTGTATTGTGTTGTTGCTTCTGTTGTTATTGTTTAGGGCGATGCGGTGGTCAGATTAAAAAGTGTGTGTGTGTGTGTTATCCTACCACCCTTTCTTATCCTCCTTCGTGTTTTGTGTTATCCTATGCACTACCCTTTTCTTATTCCCCTTCGTTTTGTTCTGCCCCTTTCGTTATCTAAACACACACGTCCTCCTGCTTCTGGTTTATGATGGAGTGCTTGCAGGTGGCTGGAAGCAACATAAAGGAAATGGTAACCGTACAATGCAAGGGAAGAGAAGGACGTGAAAGCACAACATATTTATTTTCCTTGGCCTTCTTCGTTCCATTTCCAGTTTGAGAATCAGGCTTTGGAATTATTGGTTTATGAGGATTTTTATGTTAGTGGTTTTTTCAGTAGTCGTGTAATGCATAGAACAGGTTGAAATAGACGAACAAGAGGAATCAGAAGAGAAAATAATAAAAATTGGGAGGAAAAGAAAACATTTACACCAATACTAGTCTCCCTTTCTTTCCCTCTTTTCCCTCCATCTCCTTCTCTCTCCATCTCTTCCTTCTCTCCCTCCCTCTCTTTTCCTTCCTTCCTCCTCTCTCTCCATTTCTTCCTTCTCTCCCTCTCTCTCCATTTCTTCCTTCCTTCCCTCTCTCTCTCCATTTCTTCCTTCCTTCCCTCTCTCCATTTCTTCCTTCCTTCCCTCTCTCCATTTCTTCCTTCCTTCCCTCTCTCTCTCCATTTCTTCCTTCCTTCCCTCCCTCTCCCTGCCTTCCTTCCAACCCTCTCTCTCTCCATCTCTTCCTTCTCTCCTTCCCTCTCCATTTCTTCCTTCCCTTCCTCTCCCTGCCTTCCTTCCTTTCCTCTCTCTCTCCATTTCTTCCTTCTCTCCCTCTCTCTCCATTTCTTCCTTCCTTTCCTGTCTCCATTTCTTCCTTCCTTCCCTCTCTCTCTCCATCTCTTCCTTCTCTCCCTCGCTCTCTCCATTTCTTCCTTCTTTCCCTCTCTCTCTCTATTTCTTCCTTCCTTCCCTCCTTCCCCTGCCTTCCTTCCTTCCCTCTCTCTCTCCATTTCTTCCTTCTCTCCCTCCCTCTCCCTACCTTTCTTTTTCCCTCTCTCTCTCCATTTCTTCCTTTCCTCTCTCTCTCCATTTCTTCCTTCTTTCCCTCTCTCTCCATTTCTTCCTTTCCTCTCTCCATTTCTTCCTTCCTTTCCTCTCTCTCCATTTCTTCCTTCCTCTCTCTCTCCCTCATTCCTTCCCTCTCCTCTCCCTTCCTTCCCTGTCCTCTCCCTTCCTTCCCTGTCCTCTCCCTTCCTTCCCTCTCTCTCCCTTCCTTCCCTCTCTCTCTCCCTTCCTTCCCTCTCTCTCCCTCTCTCCCTCTCGCTCGACAACAATGGCCTGACTGGCGATACTCGACGATATAATTATGAAGTCGATAATCTGATATAGAAAACACCTGCTCGTTAATTATCAGAGTTATGTTAAGTATTCGTGCAGGTGATGGGGTCATGATGGGACTGGGTGATAGAGCCCCCCTTCCCCCTTCCCCCCTCAATCCCCTCACCCCCCTTCTCTCTCTCTCTCTCTCTCGTTCTGGTTTTCCCCCTTCCCTTTTTTTCTTTCCATTCTTCTCTGCGTATATGTAGTAATTTTTTTTCTCGTATCTTTATGTTTCGGGTCACTTTCTTGATCACTCTGCTTGTCTGTCTTGCTGTCAATGGTTTATTTCTGTATATACGTATGTGAATGTAGATGCTTATATGTGTGTGTGTGTGTGTATGTGTGTGTGTGTGTGTCTCTCTCTCTCTCTCTCTCTCTCTCTCTCTCTCTCTCTCTCTCTCTCTCTCTCTCTCTCTCTCTCTCTCTCTCTCCTCTCTCTCTCTCTCTCTCTCTCTCTCTCTCCTCTCTCTCTCTCTCTCTCCTCTCTCTTCTCTCTCTCTCTCTCTCTCTCTCTCTCTCTCTCTCTAGATCAAGATAAATAAATATACGGTGATGGTCAGATAGAAACAAGGAAGAGACAAAGGTATGAGAAGGAAGGGTAAAGGTGGACATTCGGGAGAAACAAGATGAGGAGGAGGAGGGCAGAGAGAGAGAGAGAGAGAGAGAGAGAGAGAGAGAGAGAGAGAGAGAGAGAGAGAGAGAGAGAGAGAGAGAAAGGAAGGGAGTATTCAAAAGGGATGGGAAGGGTGCAAGAGAAGGTAATATGCACCGTTGCCAATCACGAAGGGTTACCTCAAGTCCTTTGTGCCTCAGGGTGACACGTCTAACAATCTGGCAACACTGCTTGATGGGGAAGTGAATACGATCTGATGAACAAGTGAATAAGTGTGAATAAGTCAATAAATGGAAAATTAGGAAAGGTAATTTATGAACCTCGTAAATA
>JACEEZ010022821.1:50000-60000 GCA_016584305.1 Chionoecetes opilio
AAAACGAGGTAAAATCTAGTGTGTGTGTGTATGTGTGTGTGCAGTGAAGATTCAAACCGGTTATCACAGAATGGCAGGTCAGCGCACTATCCACTTAACCATCATGGAGGTGTGTGTGTGTGGACATTACCACGTAAGATTCATCACCGGATACGTGTACACACAACACAGCATCTTTCATCCCCTATTGCATGAGTCTGGGAATTAATCAGGGGATCCATCTCTCTCTCTCTCTCTCTCTCTCTCTCTCTCTCTCTCTCTCTCTCTCTCTCTCTCTCTCTCTCTCTCTCTCTCTCTCTCTCTCTCTCTCTCTCTCTCTCTCTCTCTCTCTCTCTCTCTCTCTCTCTCTCTCTCTCTCTCTCTCTCTCTCATCATATCTTCGCGTCCTTTCTTCTCCCCTTCCTTCCTTTATCTGTTCGTTCCCCTTCCTTCTTATTTTGAATCATCTTTCCTCCCTTCCGCTCTTCCATTATTTATCATAGTTTCCTTTACTCTCTCTCTCTCTCTCTCTCTCCTCTCTCTCTCTCTCTCTCCTTCTCCTCTCTCTCTCTCTCTCTCTCTCTTCTCTCTCTCTCTCTCTCTCCTCTCTCTCTCTCTCTCTCTCTCTCTCTCCTCACCCTTCTGGTTTTTTATCGCTTTCTCTGCTCACCTCTTTTCTGCCACCCTCCTCTCTTCTTTTCCTTTGTCTCTATTTTTCTCTCATCTTATTGTGTTCATTAAACCTCTTTTTTTTAACCTTTAGATTACGGTAATATTTTCTTTGCACCTTAACTCTCTCGCCTTGTCTGTCATTCGTGCTGTGAACATCATTTTCAAGCTAGCAAACTCTCCTATCTCTCTTATCTTAATGCGTGAACGTAGGTCAAGTATTATAAATTAAGTATAAATAAATATCTATAAAGTAAAATAGTGTAAATGGTAAAAAAATTGATATTACAGAACAAGGTTATTTTCATCAGCAGAAGAAAATGATGCACAGCAAAACAGATATGTCAGTCCATGCATATCCACATTATTCTAACGACAGTAACTAAACTAAACGAACTAAATTGACCTACCCCTCTATTGTTCTTTCTATCTTAATGCGTGCACGTAGGTAAAACAGTAAAAAAAAAATATTTCAGATCAAGGTATTTTTCATCTGATTTAAAAAAAACGATACACGCAAAACAGATAATGTCAGTCCATGAATTTCCAGATTATTCATACAGTAAGTCTTCAATCATGAGCTTTATTGGTCGCCACTGTTCTGTATACATCGTAGGTATCTATAGGTTGTTCATCATCATAGGTATCATCGTAGGTCATTGTACTAGGTATAAGAAGATCGACCTCGATCCAATTTTACACCTTAACATGCTACTACAAGACCTTCCGACAAGAACATAATTGACATGGCCGACAGGAGTATAATTGCCGACATTGTGATGAAAAAAAAAAAAAAAAAAAAATAATAATAATAAATAAATAAAAGTTAAGCGACGAATTCACGAGCGTGTTTGTCCTTCGGTGAGAGAACCAGAAAGGAGAGAGAAAGGCTACGATAGGTGTGTGTGTGTGTGTGTGTGTGTGTGTTTGTGCTGGAAGCGTTTAGTGTGTCAGGAGGAGTGTGTGTGCGTGAGCGTGTGTGTGTGTGTGTGTGTGTGTGTGTCTGTGTGTGTGCTGGAAGCGTTTATATTAGTGTGTCAGGAGGAGTGTGTGGGCGCAACTGAGTATTTGTGGGTGTGACTGTGTGTGTGTGTGTGTGTGTGTGTGTGTGTGTGTGTGTATGTGTGTGTGTGTATGTGTGTGTATGTGTGTGTGTGTGTGTGTGTTTGTGTGTGTGCCGTGAGGTGTGGCAGGAGCGAGGAAAAGACGCCACAAGGAGTTAAAATATTTACCTCCAGTACATCTCACTCCACTCACTCTCACTCACTCACTCACTCACTCACCTCTCTGCTCTGTACATCTCACTCACTCACTCACTCACCTCCCTGCTCTGAGTAAACGCCTCGTTGCTCACAAACCTCACTCATAACTACTATAAATCGAGTAAATGAATTGCCAAGGGTTGTGAATTACGTACATGAGACTATAATACTGAGATACTGGTATATAATTTCCACGAGAAGTCCCCTCAATTTGTTTTCATTATATACATACGTACGTTAAGGAAGGGATAAATCTTACCAGCGTTGAAATGCAGGATTCACACTTTGACGGGAATAATGAAGGACCTGTGCTTGGCGTGGCGAACCTGTCACTGGATTCGCGACGCTGCGAGGATCACAAAGCAAATTATAGAGGCAGGGTGGGTGGGTGGGTGATGAAGGTGTTAGAGGCGATATCCTTAAAGCCGTGACGGTGCTGGTGGTGCTGGTGGTGCTGGTGGAGAGGGAGGAGGTGGAAGAGTGGGTATTAGTGCAGGTGGAAAAGGTTGGTTTGGGTGCGGGGGTGGTGGAGAGGGAAGAGGTGGTGGTGGAGTGGGTGTTAGTGGAGGTGGAGAAGGAAGAGAAGGTGGAGGAAGAGTTGGTGTTAGTGGTGGTGGTCGAGGAAGAGGAGGTGGTGAAAGAGTTGGGGTTGAGGTGGAGAAGGAAGAGGAGGTGGTGGAGTGGGTGTTAGTGGAGGTGGAGAAGGCTGGTTTGGGTGCGGCGGTGCAAGAATCATATTTGTAGCGACGATTATATATATTATCACCACTTATGTCTCGTGTCTCGTTCTGAAAGTGTGTCATTCTTCGCGAGTCTGTCACCAGGTCATCATAATATGGACCATCACCCTTCACCTTTCCTACCTTTCACCCTTTCACCTGTCGCTGTCTGGTCTATTACCCTTATCCCTTCACTATCCCCCATCACCCCTCACCCTTATCTCTCACTATCCCATCACCTTCACCCCTCACTATTTTCGTCACCCCTCACCCCCCCTGTACAACACCGCACATCCTGCCGATATAATTCACACCCACACTTTCCCTAAACTACCATACATTTTATCTTCTCTTAGCTCGCGAATATGAAGACAACATTAAAGTGTCAAACAAGGCGGACGCAATAGTGAGGTCATTCTACTCCTTATCATCTGCTTAATTATACACAATTGTCTTGAAAAGCGAGTCCATGCCATTTCATCTCTGCATTTGCATCTTTCACTTTACCAATTCCACTTTTTTCTTCCCCTTCTCACTCCGTCCTTGTCACCTCATGCTTGCTGTCCATCTCTCCCTCCATCCTTGCCACCTCCATGCATACACTCCCCCCTCACGACACGCTTTGGGTTATGACACGCTGTAATGGGGAGTAATAACCCTCCGTGGTGCTATGGATGGACACCTTAATGACACCTTAATGATCCGGGAAGACGCCACAGTAGGTCACTAACGACACGACCGGAAAAATATTGAAAATGACTCATGTTGCGGTGACGTCGTGTTGGTTTTGTGACTGATCGACTTTGTGTGTTTACCTTTTTTATTAGATTTTCATTTTTTGGGTTTAGTTTGTAGTTTATCGTTATTAGTAAAGAGGCAAGTTAAATGGAAGTAGTATACATCATCATTTGTTACCTGATTTTGTATGTATGTGTCTGTGTATGTATGTGTGTGTGTATTTTGTGTTGTAATGTGTTTCTTTACTAGAGATTACTTGTTTACTTGTTTTACTTGTTTTACTTTACTTGTTTTACTTGTTTGTTTACTTGTTTTCTTTTTCTTCATGACCAATTTAGATTTTAGTGATTCATTTGTGTCTTTCGGTCTGTCTGTTTGTCTCTTATTATTATTTTATTATTATTATTATTATTATTATTATTATTACTGTGTCTGTGTGTGTGTGTCTCTGTGTGTGTGTGTGTGTGTGTTGTGTGTGTGTGTGTGTGTGTGTTGTTTCTTGAGTATGTATCGGTTTATTTGAATGCCAGTCTACCTCTATCTATGTGTTGGCTTATATTTTTCACTCTATCCATAAATCAGTTAATCAGGTATTCGGGACTGTCTTTCTGTCCACTCTATATTCTGTTTCTATCTTTTATGTCTACCTGTCTATATGCCTGTCAACTCTCTCTCTCTCTCTCTCTCTCTCTCTCTCTCTCCTCTCTCTCTCTCTCGTCTCTCTCCTCTCCTTCTCTCTCCTCTCTCTCTCTCTCTCTCTCTCTCTCTCTCTCTCTCTCTCTCTCTCTCTCTCTCTCTCTCTCTCTCTCTCTCTCTTTCTCTCTCTCTCTCCAACTTTCTCTTTTTCCTTCAATTAATTCACATTCACGGCTCTTAAATTATAGTTTTCGGCGGCAGGATCTTCGTTATCTTCTGTCTTTTCATTATTCTCATTTGGATTTTATATTCTGTATTATTTATAGATTTAAAATATATTTACTCTGATCCATAACGAGTTCTTGGATTTTTGTTTTCTCTCTCTCTTTCATGCAGGGAGGTGGGGTAGGTTTTCCTCTCTCTTTCTCTCTCTCTAACTCTGATCCTCTCACCCTCTCATCCTCTCTCTCCTCTCTCTCTCTCTCTCTCTCTCCTCCTCTCTCTCTCTCTCTCTCTCTCTCTCTCTCTCATGCAGGGAGGGTGGGATAGAGAGAGGACAAGAGAGTTGCCAGTCATCTTATGTTCTTTCAGGTAAGAGCGATGACCCCACCCATCCACGCCCTCCCGCCCCCCTCCCCCCCTCACTGACCTGCCACACCCACACCCGCCACACACACACCCCACACACACACACACACACACACACACACACACACACACACACACCACACACACACACACACACACCACACACACACACACACACACACACACACACACACACACACACACACACACACACACACACACACACACACATACACACATGTCCAAACATTACCACCTCTCACCCACAAACTGACTTATACATCCACTTTCACTTTCAGTCGACCACACCCACACGGCCACACCCACACCAGCAGTACCCACACCACCGCACCGACAGTACCCACTCAGTACCCACACAACCATACCCCCACGGCCAGTAGTACCCACACACCGACAACACCCACACAAGCAGTACCCACACCAGCAGTACCCACACAACCCACCCAGTACCCACTCAGTACCCACCCTGTACCCACTCAGTACCCACCCCGTACCCACTCAGTACCCACCCAGTACCCACTCAGTATCCACTTAGTACCCTCTTATCTCACAAGAACGCTAAAATTACACGCTAATCCATTAATCCATTCACTGCATCCACATAACCTCTTCCACCTTTCCAACCAACGTCATGCACATCCACATATCCACACACTCTGTAATTCCTCCACTCCTACATCCACACCCATCCACATCCACACATAACCCTCGTAATGTACCGCTCACATCCTTCTGACATCTTTATGAATTCGCTCTTAACGTGTCCGGCTCCTGACCTCAGTGGTGAATAATTCGTCCGTTATTCATGATCCTTCACGGCCTGTCATCGGGGAAGGGTGATGGAAGGGAAGGAAGGTAAGAGGCTGGGAGGGAGGGTGAGGGTATGCGGCGAGAAAGGTGAGGAGACGAAGGAATGAAAGAGGGAAGGAGAAAAGGTCTTGGAATGTATATCAAGAAAAGATTATGTTGAGTTTCTTTTCTGTCTCGTCTGGACCTAGAGATAGAAAGAGATAGAAAGAGAAACGATATAAAGCACTACAAGGAAGAAATTGATACGAGTAGTTTTCGCTTCATGAAAAGAAATAGATAGAGTTTAAAACCAATCTCATAACTTTACTGAAGAAAAACTAAGAAAAAAAGGATCACCTGAATGAAGATCCGTCACCCCAGAATGTCCACCTGAAGAACCGTCACCCCAGGAAATCCCACCTGAAGAACCGTCACCCCAGGATGTCCACCTGAAGAACCGTCACCCCAGAATGTCCACCTGAAGAACCGTCACCCCAGGATATCCCACCTGAAGAACCGTCACCCCAGGAAATCCCACCTGAAGAACCGTCACCCCAGGAAATCCCACCTGAAGAACCGTCACCCCAGGAAATCCCACCTGAAGAAACGTCACCCCAGGAAATCCCACCTGAAGAACCGTCACCCCAGGAAATCCCACCTGAAGAACCGTCACCCCAGGAAATCCCACCTGAAGAACCGTCACCCCAGGATATCCCACCTGAAGAACCGTCACCCCAGGAAATCCCACCTGAAGAACCGTCACCCCAGCCCACAGTGAATGTAATTTATAAAATTAGAAAAACAAATATATTCCTTTGTGTTATGCATTGTGAAAGTTTAAAGAAAGAATTAAGAGTAATATACAGTGTTCTAAAATACAAAATACATTATACTTTACTCAGTATTCCAAAATACAGTACATGATACATATTACACAGGGTACTGAACAGCTTCGTTTGCAGCCATGCATGGTCCTTGATGTAACTCTTGTGTTTGTTCCAATATGATTCAATCGTTTGTGTGTGCACACCAGTATTCACATCCACAAAATTGACTGAGTGGTTTACAGTTCTGTGCGTGTATCAAAGACCAAGACCCCTTGGAAGGTGAAGTCAGGTCAGGTCTTGACCCCACCTGAAGAACTGTCACCCCAGGATATCCCACCTGAAGAACCGTCACCCTGCCAAACTCTGGGGTGACGGATCTTCAGGTGATCCCAAAAAAATAACTACTGAAGAAACTCAGTAAAAACTAAGAAAGTAGGCCCCATCCTCTTGCATGAGAGAGAGAGAGAGAGAGAGAGAGAGAGAGAGAGAGAGAGAGAGAGAGAGAGAGAGAGAGAGAGAGAGAGAGAGAGAACCTACCCCACTGAACTAAGAAAAAATACAATCTAATTTATTTACACTAGTTCGTACCTACTTTAAAGTTAAAATGGATTATTTGAGGGGTCACGGCATGATTGTGGGAGTTTATGGAGAGTTTTTGAGGGGGGAGTGGAAGATAGGGGTAGGTTTTGAGGGGAAAGGGGAAGGTGGAAGGGGTAGGGTTTAAGGGGAAGGTGCTGGCCATGAAAGAAAAGTAGGAGACATAAACGAACTCTAAGGGGCTTGTGGGGTCATGAGGGGCCGGTGAGAGCCATGAGCGGCCGGTGAGGGGAAGATGAGGAGGCGGGAAGGATCATGAGGGCCGCAGTACCTCATTACCTTCCGCCTCATTATAAAGGGATGGCTGTGCTTGTTAACTTGTCCCCCAAAAACACCCCTAGGCTTGTCATGATACCTCGCAGGGGACCAAGCGAGGGAGAGTAGTAAGAGAGTTAGGAGGGGATAGAGGGAGAGTAAAAAGAGGGTATAGAGCCAAAAAAGGAGGGAGAGAGAGAGAGAGAGTTAGGAGGGGGTAAGGGAGAGTAAAAAGAGGTTATAGAGCCCAAAAAGAGGGAAGAGAGAGAGAGAGAGAGAGAGAGAGAGAGAGAGAGAGAGAGAGAGAGAGAGAGAGAGAGAGAGAGAGAGAGAGAGAGAGAGAGACTGGAGAAATGAAAGGTAAAGTATAAAGGAAATAGGTTTGTATGAAGAATATAGCTCTAAAAAAAATAGGTCGAATCAAAATCATAAACAAGAATAGATCAAAGAATATGTCAAAAGAGCAGCACATAATAATAATAATACGAACAAGAATTAGGACGAAATGAAAGTATATGTTTGAAATGAGATGAAAGTAAATGAAATGTGTGCTTGTGTATGCCTTAAAAGCCACTTCTTGCCTCTCACCCCTTCACCACCCCTTCACCACCCCCTTCTCTCCCCACCCCAACGTTTCCTCCCCCTTCCCCCTCCCCTTTCCCCCATCCCATCCCTCTCACTCCTTACAGAAATGTACCCTGAGCTCACCCCTCCTACCCCCCCCCCTCCAAGCTCGTCACCCTTTCTTCCCTCCTTCCCTCCCTCTCTCATTCCCTTAGTAGGTCCAGGGCTTCCAAACAAAGGTCTTCACGAGCCTTCACTTCCTCCCCCCCCCCATCCACCCTTCCACTGGTTGCATCATTTATCTTTTCAAAATATATAATTATCGTTCCATATAATTATCAGGGCATTCTCCTCCTCCTCCTCCTCCTCCTCCTCTATCCTTCTCTCCATCGCTCCTGCCCCCTCCCTTATATATCTTCCCCTTCTTTTATCCGTAACACCCCCTCCGTACCCCCCTTACTACCACAACCCCCCCTCCCCCTCGTAGCCAACACACCTGTTTTGGAGCTCACGAGATCGCCAGGTAACAGGTGTATTTAATCGCATCCTGCACACCTGTCGCACAAAATTTAAGGGAGACGCAACCAGTTTTCCCTTAAAATTGAATTACCTTGTATACTTATCGGCAACTCGCGTGTAAGATCAACTCAGTCTTAATTAAGCGATACACCTCAGTTTGTCACGCACGCTAATTAAGGTGAAGTATCGAGGTGAAATCAAGCAGGTGTGAAATATGCAAGCAGGTGACCTATCTTACGTAACCTGTTATTAGCGTCCTTAAATCCTGCATGACCTGTGATGGAGTGCGTTTCGGCATTCTTGCGTGACCTGCGCCGCCCCGGGTTCGATCTCGGGACGGCCTGCTCAAGGGGGAGGGACGCACGGCGGGAAACTGAAGGTGGATGTGGGTGGTGGTTTGAGGGAGGAATGGGTGATGGGTTAGGATGGAGAGAGAGAGAGAGAGAGAGAGAGAGAGAGAGAGAGAGAGGAGAGAGAGAGAGAGAGAGAGAGAGAGAGAGAGAGAGAGAGAGAGAGAGAGAGAGACGGCACTTCCTTCTCCTTCTCCTCCTCACAATCAGGTCAAATTCTAAGCAATCAGAGAGGGTGTCCGTGAATACCACAGGGCGCCCGTCACACTTCCCTGCCTCCTCCTGCCCCTCACCACTCCTTCACACGCTCAGTAGCCCACAACGGGACCAAGACTTCTCCTTCCTCCTTCCTTCGCCCCCTCCTCCTTCGCCCCTCCTCCTCCTTCTTCGCCTCCTCCTCTTTCGCCTCCTCCCTCGCCTCCTTCGCCTCCTCCTCCTCCTCCGCCTCCTCCTCCTCCTCCTCCTCCTCCCCTCCTCCTCCTCCTCCTCCTCCTCCTCCTCCTCCTCCCTCCTCCTCCTCCTTCGCCCCCTCCCTCGCCTCCTTTCGCCTCCTCCTCTCCTCCTCTCTTCGTCCCTCCTCTCTCCTCCTCCTCCTCCTCCTCCTCCTCCTCCTCCTCCTCCTCCTCCTCCTCCTCCTCCTTCGCCCCCTTTTCTTCGCCCCCTCCTCCTCCTCCTCCGCCTCCTTCGCCTCCTCCTCCTCCTCCGCCTCCTCTTCCGTCACTTCTGAATTACACAGCATCTCGAATCTTGTTGAATACCTTTACTTATGGAGTTTTCAATACGAGAGAGAGAGAGAGAGAGAGGAGAGAGAGAGAGAGAGAGAGAGAGAGAGAGAGAGAGAGAGAGAGAGAGAGTGGGGGGAAGGGTAGCTTCTTGTCTTTCCCACGTCTGATTTAGTCACAACCTTCAAGTTTCCTCAGCAAAAACTTTCAAATCTCTCTCTCTCTCTCTCTCTCTCTCTCTCTCTCTCTCTCTCTCTCTCTCCTCTCTCTTCTCTCTCTCTCTCTCTCTCACTCTCTCCTCTCTCTCTCCTCGTCTCTCTCTCGTCTCTCTCCTCTCTCTCTCTCTCTCTCTCTCCTTCTCTCCCTCTCTCTCTCTCTCTCCCATATATTTTTTCTTCATGCGCTTTCTTTCTTGCCCCTCCCTCGTCTTCCTTTCCTACTCTATACCTTTCTACTACTATATTTATTCTACTTTCCTACTTCCTTTCTATACTACGGTAACCCTGAAGTAGCTATGCCTCGCCTCTGTTCAATACCACCACCCATAACAATGCAAACACAACAATACTCACCATTAGCTGCGAGGATAAACTATTTCCAGGATGGCACCGAATCTACGATATGGCTCAGGGCATGTTTGTGTTGGTGTACGTATATTTAGCGGTGAATGTGTGTGTGTGTGTGTGTGTGTGTGTGCGTGTGTGTGTGTGTGTGTGTGTGTGTGTGTGTGTGTGTGTGTGTGTGTGTGTGTGTGTGTGTGAGAGA
>JACEEZ010022821.1:69707-72207 GCA_016584305.1 Chionoecetes opilio
TCCCCTGTATATTTCCGGAAACATTTTGTCACATAGAATTGATATGGTCTTTGATTCTGTTCCTGAATATAATAGTGTACAGTACCTGCGTCTATTTACCTCAACTTACTCTTCAGCAGCAGAGTATTAACCCCTTCACGCCCAGATCTTTCCTTTGCTATAAAAAAAAGTGTGTGTTGATTGTTATTAAATTACGAAAAGTAACTAAATATACCAAATTAGCTAATGGACAAGGATACTAATAAGGTCATATGTATATAATATTGCTTATATTGTCTTTCCTGTGAATACAGGAGTGAGGCAATAGTGCGTCCTTGCCCCATCACTTTTCAACGCTTGTATGGACTGGGTATTGGACAAGGTTGTAGATCAAAGTGATTGTGGAGCATCCGTCGGCAACACCAAGATCAGTGATCTTGTTTTTGCCGATGATGCAGTAATCTTTGCTGAGTCGCTGGAGGTCCTGGTGATGGCTCTCGAGGCGCTCACGAGGAGGCAAAGCCTTGGGACTTGAGGTCTCCTGGCTCAAGACCAAGGTCCAGGTATTTGGAGACTTACTAGATGAAGCAGTAACAGTCCCATGTTCATGCTGTGGCGAGGACATTGAGATCTTGGAAAGTTTTACATACCTTGGTAGCGCAGTCCATAATGACGGGGGTCACGTCAAAAGTCTTACGGCGATTGGCATAGCCCACGGTGTTATGGACTCGCTCAGCGGGAGTATTTGGCGTTGTCGGTACCTGTGCAGGAGGACAAAGATCCGGATCTTCAAGTCGCTTGTGATCCCTGTCTTACTCTATGGTTGTGAGACATGGACACTAAATAGTGACTTGAAGAGACGAATCAATGCCTTTGGTAATAAGTGTCTTCGCAGAATCATGGGGTATCGCTGGGATGATTACGTGTCAAATCAGCGATTGCACCGTGAGACTGAATCGAGGCCTATTACCTGCATAGTCCGTCAGCGCCAACTTCGGCTATATGGGCATGTGGCACGCTACCCTGAAACCGATCCTTCCCATCGGGTTGTATCTGTAAGAGACAATCCGGCGTGGAGGAGGCCAAGGGGGCGCCCACAAGGCTCGTGGCTGGGGCAAGTTGATGTTTCTTGTCGAGAGCTGCTTGGTATGGGAAAGGAGCCTGCATGGGAACTCGCGCGTGGTGACCCCCGGGAGTGGCGTCGTAGGAGGTGGGCGAGGCGACGCGCCCCCCGGCGTATGCCCCCAATGATTGATTGATTGATTATATTAACTAAAAATCGTCTAATGGTACCCAAATTTCAATGGCAATTACGTTCTGGGTCTCAAGGGGTTAAATTTTGTCCTCAAGTTGTGGAAAAATGATGTTATTGTGTAAATCTACGTATGATTATGTATTTTAGTTGATATTATACAGACAGGAAACAGTAAAGATGAGGTGTGTCAAGTATTGTTTCCAAAGACGGGAAGTAAATAGAGTCTGTAGGAAATATCTAACAGGATGAAAGATACAGAATTGAACCTTCAAAATACCTCGAATCGAATAGAAGAGAAAAACAATCTGCAGTTTGTGTCGACTTTCCATTAAGTGATGTCAAAGAAAGAAAATCAAGACAACCAATCTTCCATCTCCAATAATTCTGATTACAATGTAGAATGAATCTTGCGAAATGAAAAATCGTAGAACATAAAAAAGAATTGAAATAAAACTCATCGACCATGTTATGCAAAGTCACCCTCACACACCGGATACAATCTTTGACGTGTCGGATCTTTGTCGCATTTCCCGTTATGGTGAAAATTATCGTTCAGGAGAGAATTTGAACCTTTAGCCGAGCGTGCATGCCATTCATTCCTTGCCTCATGTGCTTCCCTCATTCCTCTCGTCTCATCCCTCTGGAATATATATTATTTTTTTCCTGCGTTCCGAAACACTGAGTTACTTACAGTTATCAGGGCCCGTCAGCAGTAAAATGGAATGAGGGAGAGGAGGAGGAGGAGGAGGAGGAGGAGGAGGAGGAGGAGGAGGAGATGCTCTTGGGTGAGTCAGGTCAACTTTGGGTTCCTGAGAGCATTTTAGAGAGAAGAGAGAGAGAGAGAGAGAGAGAGAGAGAGAGAGAGAGAGAGAGAGAGAGAGAGAGAGAGAGAGAAAAAAATGGAAATGGACGGGGGAAGATGAGGAGAGCGAGAGAGGAGAGAGAGAGAGAGAGAGATGAGAAGAGAGAGAGAGAGAGAGAGAGAGAGAGAGAGAGAGAGATATAGCATCAGGTCCGGACAAAGGCATGGCGCTCATTACCACCTCGCGTCGCGGGTATCGATCTCAGGTTCATTACCGCGGCGAGGACCTCTGTGGGGACCGGAAGTGTTACAGGTGGGCGGCCGGGGACTTGGACACCCGCAACAGGTGATACTCTAACAGTGTGTTTTCCTTTTTTTCTTTACTTTATTGGTGTATTGATTCAAATCGCATGTCGACATCTTTTTATGTTTAACCCCTTGAGGCCCAGAACGTAATTTCCATA
>JACEEZ010022821.1:77207-94707 GCA_016584305.1 Chionoecetes opilio
TTGCTCTCCTCCTCCTCCTCCTCCTCCTCCTCCTCCTCCTCCTCCTCCTCCTCCTCCTCCTCCTCCTCCTCCCCATATTCACCTCTTCTTTCGTTCTCATCATCCACTGTCATATCCCGTTTATGTATTTCATCCACATCCCATCCACCACATCCACCACATCCACACCTGTTCTCGCCTAATCCACTCCTTCTCATTAATCATTTTCTCTTGACACACTTCTACCCACACTTACTTACCTGTTCCTGTTTCTCTATATCTGTCCATTCCAATATCTCACCCCGCGCCTGTCTGTCCTGTCTATTCACTCATACACTCACACAAACCCGAACAGACCCGAACCCTCAATCCCGCAAGACCCTTGTGACCCAAACCCTCATAGCGGACCCTCGAACCCGCCTGACCCACTACCCTTTCCACCCTAGATTCCTCCGACCAAGAATACACAAAAAAAAGGCTTCCGAATAAAAAAATAATGATAATTGTCCTAATCCCTGAAATAAGGCGACCCACATGCGCCACCGACGACAAGAAAAAGAAAATGTGAACATCCCGCTCTCTCTATGAATAAAAAATTCGGATGCCTCTAAGAAATGGATAGAATACCGAAGCTGTGACCTGGACGGCTGAAAAAATAAATTCTTCTTTCTCACCTCACACAGTTGAAGGTGAAAAATATTTGGTGGTCTACGTCACTGGTGTTCCTTAGTGGGCGATTTCACCTTCGCATTAGCACGTGTAGGTAGCGCGACCACCTATAATATGACCCGGTCTCCCCCATCTGCCTCAACCCCCCAGCGAGAGGCAAAGTTTAGGTCCCTCCGCTCTGCAAGCCCCCGACCGCCACCCGTCCCCTCGTAAACCCTCTCTTCTGGTATAAATGTGTGTACTACGTGGTTCATATTCGTGTAGATTCGTGTAGTGGAGGAGTGGCGTAGCAGAATGGCTTGCGTCTCCGAGTGGTGTTCTCGGTGACCCGAGTTCGATCCCCGATGAGAACCAAAATCCACTTAAAATATTTAGGCACCGTCGAGTAGCCTAAGAACACCCACATGCTGCCCATTAACTCTATCTTCGAGTGCATCGGAGGACGCAGGGGGGCGGCATGAGCCTCTAATCACAGGCGTCACTATGACAATCCTGCCTGCGCCATCACGAGCGAGGGCCAACCATCACTGTCCTCGAGTGAATCTCCTAAAAGTTCATCCCTGGAGGTCACTAAAAAAAAAAAAAAAAAAAAAAAAAAAAAAAAAATTAACATTCTAGTTTGCGTTATCAAATACGATGAATTTAGAATATTTTCAGTTTCTTTCTATATCACTAATATGTCTCGGGAAAGTGAGTGGTATAGGAGATGATGTAAATAATTTGTTAGATTAGTTAAAACACATACATTATTTTCTTTCTAGTCTGAATTAAAAGGAATGATATGCTAAATTATCTCTCTCTCTCTCTCTCTCTCTCTCTCTCTCTCTCTCTCTCTCTCTCTCTCTCTCTCTCTCTCTCTCTCTCTCTCTCTCTCTCTCTCTCTCTCTCTCTCTCTCTCTCTCTCTCTCCCCAATGCCTAGCCCGCTATCCTTACCCTGCCTTTCTCCCGAGCCTCCCTACCCCCCCACCAGGAGCCCCCCGAGACCCCCTCCTTGAGCCTCCCTTCCCCCCCTACCAGGAACCCCCCGCCCCCCTAACACCTGAAGGGGCAGCGTTGTATTTCACAGGAGGGAGGCGGGAGGTCCTGACCCGTGGTGGTGGTGATGAGGG
Organism: Chionoecetes opilio; assembly: GCA_016584305.1. Taxonomy (NCBI): domain Eukaryota; kingdom Metazoa; phylum Arthropoda; class Malacostraca; order Decapoda; family Majidae; genus Chionoecetes; species Chionoecetes opilio. The sequence goes on from JACEEZ010022821.1 coordinate 78,966, forward strand.
AATTTTAATTGATATATATACATTATCACTATTACTTCTATTAATATGAACAGCAGCCATAATTATTGATAATGAAGTGTGTATCGTATTTTACCATGTATAAATATATGCTTATTGAGTTCATGATACTTAGTGAGATGCTCGTGATTATTATTAGTAGTGTTATTATTATTATTATTATATCATTATTATTATTGTTATTATTATTATCATCATTATCTATTAGTGGTTGGTGGTAGAACGTAATAGCAGAAGTAGTGTAAATGGTAGTAGTAGTAGTAATAGCAACAGAAGTATTAGTAGTGCTTGTTGTAGAAGTAGTAGTAGTAGTAGTAGTTATAGTAATAGTAGTAGTGGTAATATCAACAACAACAGCAATAAGAGCAGAAATACTATTGTAACATGGAATCTCAGAGGAACGTAGCACATTCAAGCAAGTCAATATACACACAAGACAATGAATGACAAATTACTTGAACGTGACTTGGGCAACCTTACCATTTTTCCCCCTTCACACGCGATCAAATTTGTACAGGAGGTTCGCCAGTAAAGACCTTGGCTACGGAAGTTCCCATCCCAACTCACCTGTACAAGGCAAGGCAACCATGCTCGTTACCTGCGGGCTGAGAAATGGGGCAGGCAGTGGTTGAGGGAGGGAGGAAGGGAGGAAGGGAAGGTAGGGGGTGGAGATTTGAGGGAGGGAGGAAGGGAAGGTGGGGGGGTTTGAGGGTTGAAGGAGGGAGGAGGGAAGGGGGGTTGAGGTTGAGAAGGAAGGTGGGGGGTTGAGGGTTGAGGAAGAGGGAAGGAGGTGGGGGGTGGAGGTTTGAGGGAGGGAGGAAGGGAAGGTGGGGGGTCGGGGGTTGAAGGAGGGAGGAAGGGAAGGTGGGGGGTTGAGGAAGGAGGAAGGGAAGGTGGGGGGTTGAGGGTTGAGGAAGGGAGGAAGGGAAGGTGGGTTGAGGGTTGAGGAAGGAAGGAAGGGAAGGTGGGGGGTTGGGGTTTGAAGGTGGGAGGAAGGGAAGGTGGAGGGTTGAGGGTTGAGGGAGGGAGGGAGGAAGGGAAGGTGGGTTGAGGGTTGATGAAGGGAGGAAGGGAAGGGGCGTTGCTGGGTTAGAAAAGGAGTAGAAAGAGAAGCCAAAAAAATGAGACAAGGGCAGGAAGGGTTTTATGGTTGCAATTTTCACCTGTGATCGTTATGATAGTGATGGACGATTCGGTTGGCCGCATGTGTTCGCTTTTAATCCCTTGAGGCCCAGAAAGTAATTTCCATTGTAATTTGGCTACCATTAGACGATTTTTAGTGAATATAAGCAATATTTTATAGATACGACCTGTTTAGTATCCTTGTCGACTAATTAATTTGGTATATTAAGTTACTTTTCGAAATTTCATGGTTGACAACATACGATTTTTTTTTAGCAAAGGAAAGATCTGGGCTTGAAGGAAGTTAAGGTCATGGATAAGGTCGATGAAGCCTTGATTTATCATTACGAAGCCTTCCTTATAGTGAAAGCCTGAATTCTCCCCCACCTTCAGTGCTCCCCTTACCCCTACTGCCCCCCCCCCCCTGAAGATCGTGACCGGGGCATTAGCATAATCACTCCTTCTGTAACACCTTTTAATGACGAGACAGAAATGAAGGGTCGCAGGAAAACATTTTGGTTAAACATTTGCATACAATGATAAGAGTGTGGCGGGGGGCATCGAGTGTTGTGATTGGCTGCTGATTAGACGACTCTGTGCCTTCCGTGCCTTCTGATTGGCAGCTGCTGGCGTGGAGGAAGGAGGGAGAAGTGCTGATGTAGGAGACGAGGAGGAGGAATCAATTATTTTTTTACTCTTTCAATGTCCCTCCCTCTATGCAGTTTCTCCTTTCTTTTCTTCCTTCTTTCATCCTTTATGTCATTGTCTTGCAGGAATTCGACAGCAGGTGAAGACATGACTAGCGTGAGGTGGAATGTTCTTTCATCATCAGCATCATGTTTTATCTGTTGAACTGTTGATTCTCTTCGCTTTATCACGTCTGTTTCATCATCAATACATTTTCTGCCTTTGGTCTATCATACTTCCATCTCCTTCCTTTCCAAAACCTTCTTCTACACTATTTTCTTCATCATCATCATCATGTTTTATCTGTCTTTCGCACTGTTGAACTGTTGATTCCCTTCCCTTTACCATGTCTGTTTCTTCATCAGTACATTTTCTGCCTTTGGTCTATCATACTTCCATCTCCTTCCTTTCCAAAACCTCCTTATATACTTTTTTCTTCATCATCATCATCATGTTTTATCAGTTTTTTACCATTGCACACTGTTTTAACTATTCATTTTCTATCAGTTATCACGTCTGTTTCTTCATCAATACATTTTCTGCCTTTGGTCTATCATCCTTTCATCTCCAGCCTTTCCAAAACCTCAATCTATACTTTTTCCTACTTCTATTTCAGCCTCTTCATCATCGGCATTTCCTTTACGCCTAACTATCCTCACATGTGCAAACTCGTATTCCTCTTTTTCCTCTTTCCTCCTCCTCCTCTTATCCAATTCACTTCCCTCCTCTCTTTACCGTTCATCCCTTGCCTACTCAATTTACCTATTCACTTACCGTCTACTCACGCCCCCTTTACTAACTGAAAAATCCCTGTGACTTTATCCCGCTCTTCATCAGGTAGCTCACCACTCCACTCCTCTCCTCTCTACTCCCCCTACTACTACTACTACTACTACTACTACTACTACTACTACTACTACTACTACTACTACTACTACTACTACTACTCCTCATCTCCACTTCTCTCCTCCTTCCTAGACCCTCCTCGCTCTGATTTCCAAAGTCGAAGTGCAACAACAACCCTGATTTTCCTGATTTCATTGACGCAGAAGATGGAAGTGACGGAGGGTTGTGACTCTCTCTCTCTCTCTCTCTCTCTCTCTCTCTCTCTCTCTCTCTCTCTCTCTCTCTCTCTCTCTCTCTCTCTCTCTCTCTCTCTCTCTCTCCCTCTCTCTCAGGAAGGGGGATGAAGAGGAGTCCTTCATTTATTTTGGGGCTGGTTTGAAGGAAAGAGGGATGGTGCGCAGTAACTAACGTAAACTGCCACACTAATGTTCGACTGCGCGTTCCTAAGATAAGGATTCGCCACGCTCATCTCGGCTACACACACACACACACACACACACACACACACACACACACACACACACACAACACACACACACACACACACAACACCCACCCACCCACCCACATCATAAACTTGAGTGACAGTGAGAGAAAGAGAAAGATAGAGAGAGACAATCATGTAACAAGCTAATTACACCGTAGCCGCCCCACCAATCAAGGCGACCACACAAAACTGCCCCCTCTGCCCCGCCTCACCGAAGACAAATCTCCCGGCACCACTTTGTCTTCCAATCTAGTGTCGGCTCATAACTCGACCGCCGCCACCAGGACCTTGTTAATGGCATCCCTGTGTCCAATAAAACACCACACGCCGTTTAATGCCCCGAGACGCTGGTAGGTTGTGGAAATGGGGAAAAGGAACCGAGTTGGAGGGTTGGTTGCTAGGAGGTACTAGGAGGGATGGGAGGGAGGGGGGATGGAAAGGGATGTGGCGGGACAGTACCATCTGCCACCCGGGACTTCGCATTATGATAGTTTACCTTTCCTTTAACATCGCCTTGCATCCTTCCCTACCTAGGTGTTTCTTTATTCCCTTCTTCTCTCTCTCTCTCTCTCTCTCTCTCTCTCTCTCTCTCTCTCTCTCTCTCTCTCTCTCTCTCTCTCTCTCTCTCTCTCTCTCTCTCTCTCTCTCTCTCTCTCTCTCTCTCTCTCTCTCTCTCTCTCTCTCTCTCTCTCTCTCTCTCTCTCTCTCTCTCTCTCTCTCTCTCTCTCTCTCTCTCTCTCTCTCTCATTATCCCTTCCAGTCTAACCTTATCACTTCGAATAATTGTCACGTAGACCCATGCTTCTCCTCTCTCTCTCTCTCTCTCTCTCTCTCTCTCTCTCTCTCTTCTCTCTCTCTCTCTCTCTCTCTCTCTGCATGTTGACTGTCTTTGTTATGCAAGTGTATGGGTTTTGTGTTTAAGTGTAGGCGTAGATGGTGTGTGTGTGTGTGTGTGTGTGTGTGTGTGTGTGTGTGTGTGTGTGGTCGCTCCATGGCGTCGGTGAGGAGGCTGTTTCCTGGCTTTTGTTACCATGGAGGTATTACGAACGGAAATGCAATTGTTGTGGTGATGGGTGGGGTAATTAGTGACGTCGTGGATTTTTGCTAATGATGGTGGTTTAGGTTGTGGAAGGACTTAGAGTAATGATCGCTGATGTAGTAGTAGTAGTTGTGATAGCTTAGTTATCATTATTTTTTTTTATTATTACTATTATCATCATTATTATTATTATTATTACCATCATTATCATTATTGTTATTATTAGACACTTATTATTGTTGTTGTTATTGTTGTAGGTAACTATAAAATACATCAGCTATTTGATCGAATTTTGTTTACGTTATAACATGCAAGCACAAAATCTCTCTCTCTCTCTCTCTCTCTCTCTCTCTCTCTCTCTCTCTTTCTCTCTTTCTCTTTCTCTCTCTTCTCTCCTCTCTCTCTCTCTCTCTCTCTTCTCTCTCTCTCTCTCTCTCTCTCATGATGACAGCTTTTCTAGGAATATCTGGATTCATTTCATGTTTTGTTTGTGAGTTCTTCGTATGAAAACAAATGAAAAGAAAGGAGAAAGAAAGGAAAATAATGAAAAAAAACATGCATACTATAAAAAAAAATAGCAACAAAAGAAACCAAAAAATGCACAAATAGAAATAAAAGAAAAAAAATGTCACTAAAATATAATGGAGGAGAGAAAATAGATTAGAAAAATTTAGTGAAATATAGAAACGTAAGATTAGAGCAGTAACACATGATGTTGTATATGTATATTTATGTTCAATTTGTAGTGAAATAGAGAAATATAAAATTAGAATAGTAACCCATGTATGTATGTTAAGCTAGGAATAATCTGCACATTCCTGTCAAGTAGTCAAAGATAGTTTTCAGTAGTCCAGTTGAAGCTCCTGACTGTAAAACCGATCAGAATACAACAGTAAAGTAATAAAAGAGAGAAAGAGAGAATAAAGAGAGAGAGAGAGAGAAAGAAAAGAGAAGAGAGAGAGAGAGAGAGAGAGAGAGAGAGAGAGAGAGAGAGAGAGAGAGAGAGAGAGTAGAGAGAGAGATAGAAGAGAGAGAAGAACGAAGAGAGTAAAAAGAAAAAAAAAAAAGAAAGAAAAAGAAGAAAGAGAGAGAGAGAGAGAGAGATTGAGAGAGAGAGGACGAGAGAGAGGAGAGAGAGAGAGAGAGAAAGGAGAAGCGAGATTTCAGTACCAATTGAAGTTCCTACTTAAAACCGATCAACCGTACAACAATGATTAAAAAAAAAAAAAAAAAAAGTTAGGACAAATTGCAGGAGGAGAAAAGGTGATGAGAGAGGGAGGGAAAGGAAAGCGTGTTTTTCCTTTCTTCCTCTTCCTCAATTCCTCTTCCTCGTCTTCTTTTCTATCCCCTATTGTCTTCCTTCATCTCTGCCTCTCATTTCTTCCTCTGTCTTTCACATTCTTTTTTTTTTTGCTTTCCCACAAATCATCTTATTTCCTCTTTCTTACCTCTTTCTCTTCCTTCTTTTTCCCTTTCTTTTTTTTTCCCTTTCCCACAAATCTCCCACTTTCTTTCTCTTCCCTTCCTTCTTTTTCCCTATCTTTTTTTTTTCCTTTCCCACAAATCATCTTATTTCCCCTTTCTTTCTCTTCCTTCTTTTTCCCTTTCTTTTTTTTCCCTTTCCCACAAATCTTCCACTTTCTTTCTCTTCCCTACCTTCTTTTTCCCTATCTTTTTTTTTTCCTTTCCCACAAATCATCTTATTTCCCCTTTCTTACCTCTTTCTCTTCCTTCTTCTTCCCTTTCTTTTTTTCCCTTTCCCACAAATCACCCACTTTCTTTCTCTTCCCTACCTTCTTTTTCCCTATCTTTCTTTTTTCCTTGCCCACAAATCATCTTATTTCCCCTTTCTTACCTCTTTCTCTTCCTTCTTTTTCCCTTTCATTTTTTTTCCCTTTCCCACAAATCTCCCACTTTTTTTCTCTTCCCTTCCTTCTTTTCCCTTCTTTTCTTCTCTTTTTTTGCACCTCGTCTCAAATGTTTCGATGTCCCGTTGTTTGCCCAGTGTTATTCTGTCTGTTTGTATTTCTTTGTTTATAGTTTTGTGTTGGTTGCCTTGCTTCTTCGGCTTCCTGGTTGAAGGGTTTGCCTCTTTATATGCATATTTCCTTTGTGTTTTATTTTTACTCCTCTTTTATGGCACAGTTTAAAGAGTTATTTGTGTTTTACGAGTTATTTCTGCTTGTTATTTTTTTTATCTGCTATAAGTATATGCATTATTTTTTTCCGTTTATTTTCTTCATGATAAATTCCTTCTTTTTTATGACTTTCCTTAACATTCCTTATTATCCTCTATCATTGCCTGTTTTTTTTTTTCTCTCTCTCTCTCTCTCTCTCTCTCTCTCTCTCTCTCTCTCTCTCTCTCTCTCTCTCTCTCTCTCTCTCTCTCTCTCTCTCTCTCTCTCTCTCTCTCTCTCTCTCTCTCTCTCTCTCTCTCTCTCTCTCTCTCTCTCTCTCTCTCTCTCTCTCTCTCTCTCTCTCTCTCTCTCTCTCTCTCTTTTTTTTTTACTTCCTATCTGTTGCTTTCTTTCTTTCTTTCTTTCTTTTTTCAATGAGAGAGAGAGGTCATCCCAGATATTGAAAGATAAATGTGATATATAATCCCATCCATCAAAATTTTGCAGAGTTTCTCCTTGTCGTCATATTTTCAACGCCAGACTGAAATCCATAACCAGAGATAACTTTCTTGACTCGGGTCCAAAAACGAAATTCGGTTCACGAGCAAATACTACCCCGAAAAAATTAGTGTTATGGGGAGGAAGAGGAAAATATGATGGAAAAGGGGAGAAGGGGAGTGAATAGTAACAGGGGAAGTAGGGGTTGGCAGGGGTAGGGACTTAGGGACCGGCAGAGGTAGGAGGGACTTAGGGGCTGGCATAGGTAGAAACTTAGGGGCCTGTAGTGGTAGGGACTTATGGGCCGGCAGGGGTAGGCACTTATGGGCCATCAGGGGTAGGGACGTAGGGGTTGGCAGGGGTAGGGACGTAGGGGCTACTAGAGGTAGGGACTCAGGGGATGGCAGGGGTAGGGACGTATGGGCCATCAAGGGTAGGGACTTAGAGACACAGAGGTAGGGACTTAGGGGCTGACAGGGGTAGGGACTTAGGGGCCGGTAGAGGTAGGGACTTAAGGCCTGTAGAGGTAGGGACTTAAGGCCTGTAGAGGTAGGGACTTAGGGCCTGTAGAGGTAGGGACTTAAGGGCCTGTAGAGGTAGGGACTTAGGGGTTGGCAGGGGTAGAAACTTAGGGGCCAGCTGAGTGAGGGACTTTGGTTAAGGGTGGTATACAGGACGCAAGGGAATGATTACTTGGAGGAGCTTTTAAAGGGCTACAGCTAACTTAATGGGAGGAAAGGGAGAAAATTTTTGGGAATGGGGAAGGGAAGGGAGTCCAAAAATGGGAAGAGAGAGAGAGAGAGAGAGAGAGAGAGAGAGAGAAGAGAGAGAGAGAGAGAGAGAGAGAGAGAGAGAGAGAAGAGAGAGGAGAGAGAGAGAGGTTGGAGGAGCATAAGAGAGCAAGAATAGTTGATGAGAGAAGACTTGTAGGGCGAGGGAGGGAGGTAAGAGGGAATAAATGATGGGAAAGGAAGACATGGAAGAGAAAGGAGCGAGTGGTGGGAGGAGGCTTAGGCAGGCCAGGGGAACAATTTGCGAGGGACGGGGGGGAAGACCGAGGGGGGGTACCGAGGAGGGGCGGGAGTCGTGGTTTCCTTGCGACGTCCGGCCACAAACGCCAAAATTTACCCTCGTCAGGAACGGCCAAACACGATCCGGAAGCCGAGGTCCCAGAAATGTGGCGTTTGTCGTAAAGAAAATTATAGAAGGACCGACACACACATACACACATACGTGCGCTCCCACACACACACACACACACACACACACACACACACACACACACACACACACACACACACACACCACACACACACACACACACACACACACACACACACACACACATGATCGATTACTCCACAAGACAGAAGAGCAATGACAAGAGAAAAAGAAACCAGTGTAAACATGAAGTGGAAATTCATTGATTAACTTAAAGATGATACCAAACATAGCAACACACACACACACACACACACACACACACACACACACACACACACACACACACACACACACACACACACACACACACACACACACACACACACACACACACACACACACAAACAAACAGGTCAAGGCCCGTCCAGGTTTGAGCGATCGTTTCTGTGTTTCCATAATATTGCGTCACCGTGTATTTATGAGCCGTAATTATTACACACACTTCTTCATATGTCACCCAACCCGAAACCCTCGACTCCCTTCCTCTCTTATATCTTCCCCGGCAATACATCCTGCCTTTTACCAACCTCCTTCACTCCCCTTACCTTCCTCCTCTCTTTCATCTTCCTCTTCCTCCTCCTCCTCCTCCTCCTCCTCCTCCTCCTCCTCCTCCTCCTCCTCCTCCTCCTCCTCCTCCTCCTGCCACAACCACAATCACTACCACACATCTCAGCCACTAACCAGCCTAAACTTCCATTTTCTACACTTTCGATGACCAGGTTTGCCCATACAACCCTCATTTTTTACCCCAATTTCCTCCTGCTTCCTCTTCGTCCTCTTCCTCTCCCATACGGCCCTTAGTCCTTACCTCCTCCATATTAGTGTTTAAAAGTAACTAGACCTTATTTTGGTAATGAGAAGGCTGGGTTGGTAGCAAATTTCTGGTGACCATTAAAAGGCCTTGGTGGGAGGAGGAGGAGGAGGAGGAGGAGGAGGAGGAGGAGGAGAGGAGGAGGAGGAGAGGAGGAGGAGGGAGAGAAGAAGGGAGGAGAAGAAGGAATATAATTAGGGAGAATATGGCCCAGGGCGGAAGTAGGTATCAAAGCCAGGTGACAGGAGAAACTTGTTGATTATCGCGATGATTAGGTCAGGAGAGAGAGAGAGGAGAGAGAGGAGAGAGAGAGAGAGAGAGAGAAGAGAGAGAGAGAGATAGAAGAGAGAGAGAGAGAGAGAGAGAGAGAGAGAGAGAGAGAGAGAGAGAGAGAGAGAGAGAGAGAGAGAGAGAGGAGAGAGAGAGAGAGAGAGAGAGAGAGAGAGAGAGAGAGAGACTTTCATCATTACACTGAAACCCAAAATTATAAGAAAAGTTGGCTGATACGTAAACACAGATACAAACATTTATAAGGAATCAAGAAGGAAGTAGATCAAAAAGAGGAGAAAGAAGGAGGAAAAATGAAGACTCGGAATCAGGGAAGAAAATAAGAAAAAATAAGAAAGAAAAATATGTAAAAAATAAGTTATAAAAAAAGAAAAGTAAGTTATGTAAGAGAGAAAAAGAAAGGAGACAAGGACAGAATATCCTACAGGACATGTTTTATTTATTAGTCAGTAGGAACTTGTAGGAGGAGATCCCTGTCAGTATAATTACAGGTGGAAGGATGCTGTTTCTTAAATCACCTGTGACTACCTGTGACTGGTTTAAACCTACTCCCGCCTCCTTAGCTCGCTTTCAATTTAAACTCTCCCTTTTCCGCCCCTTTCTCCCCCCCCCTACCCCAACCTTGTCTCTCCTACTCCCTACTCCTTATTTCCCTCCCTTTTCCGCCCCTTTCTCTCCTCCTCCCTCCTACTCCAACCTCGTCTCCTCCTACTCCTCCTACTCCCTATTTCCTTCCCTTTTCCATACCTTTCTCCCCCTTCCTCCCTACTCCAACTTCGTCTCCTCCTACTCCTCCTACTCCCTACTTCTTATTTCCTCCCTTTTCCGCCCCTTTCTCTCCTCCTCCTACTCAACCTTGCTCTCCTACTCCTCTCCTTATTTCATCCCCTTTTACATCCTTCCTCCTCCCTACCCAACCTCGTCTCTCCTACTCCTTACTCCTTATTTCCTCCCCTTTTCCATCCCCTTTCTCCCCCCCCCCTCCTACTCCAACCTCGTCTCCTCCTACTCCTCCTACTCCCTATTTCCTTCCCTTTTCCGCCCCTTTCTCCCCCTCCTCCCTACTCCAACCTTGCCTCCTACTCCCTACTCCTTATTTCCTCCCCTTTCTGTCCCTTTCTCCCCCCTCCCTACCCCAACCTTGTCTCTCCTACTCCCTACTCTTCATTTCATCCCTTTTACACCCCTTTCCCCCCTCCCTACCCCAACCTCGTCTCCTCCTACTCCCTACTCCTTATTTCCTCCCCTTTTTCCGCCCTTTCTCCCTCCTCCCTACTCCAACCTTGCCTCCTCTTACTCCCTTACTCCTTATTTCCTCCCTTTTCCCCCTTTCTCCTCCCCTCTCTACTCAACCTCGTCTCCTCCTACTCCCTACTCCCTATTTCCTCCCTTTTCCATCCCTTTCTCCCTCCTCCCTACTCCAACCTTGTCTCCTCCTACTCCTCCTACTCCCTACTTCTTATTTCCTTAGAACTGAGTGTAATTTTGTTAAAGGAAGAACTCTATATTTACTTTTCGGTGCTAATTTTGTGAGAATAAGATAGAGATGAAGTGAGCAAGCGTGAGAGAGGGACCAACACAAAGCAAGGGGAAAGAGAGAAGGGGAGGAAATGAGTGAAAGACATGATGTAATTATGATGGAGAAGGAGAGAGAGAGAGAGAGAGAGAGAGAGAGAGAGAGAGAGAGAGAGAGAGAGAGAGAGAGAGAGAGAGATTAGTGCAGAGGATGAATAGTGGATAAGAAGGTTAAGGAGAGAAGGCGACAGATGAGACGAAGCATAAATATGATTAATATAATTCGCAGGATGTTGTTGAGAGAGAGAGAGAGAGAGAGAGAGAGAGAGAGAGAGAGAGAGAGAGAGAGAGAGAGAGAGAGAGAGAGAGAGAGAGAGAGAGAGAGAGAGAGAGAGAGAGAGAGAGAGAGAGAGAGAGAGGGAATGATAAATGGAGATAAGGGAAGGGAGAGAGATAAATGCCATATGCATGAAAGAAGACATTTTTGACCATAACGAAGAAGGAGAAGGAGACGAATAGGAAGGAGAAGAGGGTGGAAAAGAATGTTTATCAAATAATAATTCTTAAGAGTTATGTTATACGACCTCTCTAGCTATCCATTTTTCTTTGCTATGTGTAACACTGCTTTATTACGCGCACACGCACACGCACACGCACACACACACACACACACACACACACACACACACACACACACACACACACACACACACACACACACACACACACACACACACACACACACACACATCAAGGGAAGTCAGGTATGTTTTCTCGGACCTTTTTTTAACTTGGTTTTGTCCTTTTTAAGCTTTGTTTTGTCCTTTTTTAAGCTTGGTTTTCTCCTTTTTTAGCTTGGTTTTGTCCTTTTTTAGCTTGGTGTTCTCCTTTTTTAGCTTGGTTTTGTCCTTTTTAGCCTGGTTTTGTCCTTTTTTAGCTTGGTTTTGTCCTTTTTAGCTTAGTTTTGTCCTTATTTAGCCTGATTTTGTCCTTTGTTAGCTTGGTTTTGTCCTTTTTAGCTTAGTTTTGTCCTTATTTAGCCTGATTTTGTCCTTTATTAGCTTGGTGTTTCTCCTTTTATAGCTTGGTTTTGTCCTTTTTAGCCTGGTTTTGTCCTTTTTTAGCTTGGTTTTGTCCTTTTTTAGCTTGGTTTTGTCCTTTTTTAGCTTGGTTTTGTCCTTGCTCTACCTTTATACGGAGGCTGCACATGAATCCTCCTCTATAGATGTCCTTTACCTCAAAACCCACTACAAAAACACACTACTACATATAAAGAATAAATAGCCCATGATGTCCTGACGGCAGTATATAAATAGCCCATGATGTCCTGACGGCAGTATATAAATAGCCCATGATGTCCTGACGGCAGTATATAAATAGCCCATGATGTCCTGACGGCAGTATATAAATAGCCCATGATGTCCTGACGGCAGTATATAAATAGCCCATGATGTCCTGACGGCAGTATATAAATAGCCCATGATGTCCTGACGGCAGTATATAAATAGCCCATGATGTCCTGACGGCAGTATATAAATAGCCCATGATGTCCTGACGGCAGTATATCAACCGAACGGAATCCTGAGACTTGTTTAGCTTGTTTTTCTGGCAAATTAAATGGTCTTGCGCCGAAGAAGGCAAGCGTAATTCACATATCACTTTCGTTAATAGGGTTGAGACAGTTTATTCATCTCACTAACTTGCGTCTTTATTATTTGTCTTGATACTTTTTTTCTCCGTTTCCCGTGCAATTCTCCTATTCTCTTCCTCTTCCTCTTCCTATGCGTTACTTATTTTACTTGATATTTTTTCTAAATGATTGCAGGAAACCCTCACAACTCTCCTAGTATTATTTTTGCCGTCATTTTCACAGTTGTTGTCCTGAACCTGCTACACTGCGTACGTTCTTCAGTCCTCATGCGATTTTTTACCCCTTTACCCCCAGATCTTTCCTTTGCTATAAAAAATTGTATGTTGTCGAGCCATAAAATTACGAAAAATAACTGAATATACCAAATTAGCTAGTCGATAAGGATACTACTAAGCAGGTCATATCTATTGAATATTGCTTATATTCACTAAAAATCGTCTAATGGTACCCAAATTACAATGGAAATTACGCTATGGGTCTCAAAGGGTTAATATTAGTCATCCCTAACCTGTCCACCTTGTTAATGCAGGAGTGAATCATTGCCTTTAATTCTTCATTTTTTCTATAGTCTGGTTTTGTTCAAGAAGAAATTTGGATGAAAGGAAATATCCATATCCTTTGAGTTCCTGTAGGATATTGTTACAAGCCCAGGAAATATCAACACAAGCTAAGAGGGATTTTTCACTGATAAATACGGGCGGTTATTGTCCCCCTTGATCAAATGGATGGATTGTGTGGTGTGTGAAGTCCCAGCTATACCCAAAGATCGGGCGGGTTCTATGAACTCTAACCTCTTTTTGGGAGGGTAACGGCTGGAGATCGCATATCTAACGCGTCATCAGGCCGTGGTTGGATGACACATATATACAGGTTGAGACAGAGGGAGGTGGGGAGAAATGAATGAGGAGGAGGAGCAGGGCGGCTGAGGAAGAAAGGGGAGGACCTAACCGGGGGGGGCATGAAAGGGCAAAGGACTACTCATAAAAAATAGGACATACCGCGTTTTGTCCGCCCCGTGAACTGTCAAAGCTTCAGTTTCCCTCAGCTTGTCAACATCTGAGCGTACATGTACTATATACAATTAATAACGATAATACAAGTTGTGTGGAATACTTGTGTGTTGATATGTTTTCTGGGTTTGTAATAGTACCCTTCAGGAACTCAAAGAATATGGAATCTCTTTTTTTTCTCCAAGTTATGCAGGGACAATTTAATGAAAACAATGATAAGCAAGGGAAAAAAATGACATGCTGTGTTTCGTCTGCCCCTTCAACTGTGAGTGTCTGCATCCAATTCCCTGCAACTGAACATACATTTATCTCTTACCTGGCGCCACGCACACCTGGCGCCACGCACACCTGGCGCCATGCACACCTGGCGCCACACACACCTGGCGCCACACACACCTGGCGCCACGCACACCTGGCGCCACGCACACCTGGCGCCAACGCACACCTGGCGCCACGCACACCTGGCGCCACACACACCTGGCGCAACGCACACCTGGCGCCACGCACACCTGGCGCCACACACACCTGGCGCCACGCACACCTGGCGCCACGCACACCTGGCGCCACCCACACCTGGCGCCACACACATCTGGCGCCACACATCTCATCGTCATCGCTTCCATAACACTGACATGAATGACTGTCCGTTTTCCGTGAAGTGCATCTAGTTTTGTCTTGTCACGTGGCCTGCCTAATGTCATGTCGGGGAGGCCTAGGTCACGTTGAGGCCTAGGTAGGCTTACGCTGCGGTGGCTGACGTCATATTTTTGTTAAGATCTTATCGGAAAGGCTAAGCTCCCTTCTCTAATCTCTTGCTCGATCGTCCCTCCTTTCTTTCTCCCCTTTCCCTCCCTCTCCTTTCTCTCTCCTCTCCTAGAGAAATAGAAGACAGGGGACTACGCGTTACAAGAGGCTACCTTGTTCATAGAAAATATAAATCATAGATAAACGTGTCTTCCTTGTATTTTTATCTTTAGTCAACATGAGTATGACAACTAGAATTTTTATCATCAGTATTTGCATGTTCCGAGAGAAAGAGAGAGAGATAGAGAGAGAGAGAGAGAGAGAGAGAGAGAGAGAGAGAGAGAGAGAGAGAGAGAGAGAGAGAGAGAGAGAGAGAGAGAGAGAGAGAGAGAGAGAGAGAGAGAGAAGAAAAAAAAGTATCTAAATAAATAAAAAATTAAAAAACATTAATTAAGCAGTGGCGTATGTTAGGCAAGAACAAATATGCGACACAGGATATGTAGGAAAAATGAGGATTATTTAGCCTTACATTATAATGAGGCACAGGAGCAAGGTGATTTGGCAGCCCCGTCACGGCGTTCGAGGGTCAAACACGATGGTCACGGCACACACACACGCCGTGTTGTGCCCTGGCTGGCAAGGTCCTGGTGGCCTCCTAGTGCGCCATCACTTTGTCGTAGCGCCCCATCACTTGTACTGTCTTCTAGGTATCAATTAGATGGATTTGCTTCAGTACCACCTTCTCGGTTCCATAAGTAGGCAACTGTGACCATGTGTAACTGATGTTGATACCTGTTTATAAAAAAATTAATAATGTTACATGATGCAGTAATCGGTTTGTCAAAACAGAATCATGATTGGCGAGAAAATTGATATTTTGTATAAATGTACGAATATGCTATTTTCTCAGTTATTTACCCATCAATTTCTTTTGCTTTACGCCAAATGATAGTCCTTGATCTACTTCATATTTACTTCTCTATTCATGTTTGACTTATCTGCCATAGTTTTTTTGTTATTGAAAAAAACGTGTTTTTCAAAAAAAAATCAATACCCCTTGCAAAATTTGCAATATTTTTTGAAAAATAGATTTGTTTGAAAATTAGTTCCTAGCAGCTATCGGGCATGCCGAACACGAATATGTAGTCAGTTTTCAGTTACAGTGAATATAATTCCCTTTTTCAGCCAACTCACAATGACATGATACTTCCAGATATTCCTTAAAAATCACAAATTAGACAAAACTTTCTACAAAACATAAAAATATGATAGGCATTGCTAGATTAATCATTAATTCAATACAATGATCAGTATTAATATTTTCAGTATTAGTAATATTATTATTATTCCCTATTTGAGCCACCCATGCGATTGACAAAGTACTTATAAAAACCTAGGAATACTATAGCAATCCTGTGGGACTTTTAATGCCCTCCTATGACTCCTGTAGGATAGGGTCGGACTCCCACTAGTATGGCTAAGGATAATTCAAACTTGCTCGAATTATGGAAAGTTAATGAAAAATTTGACCTGGCCTGAAACCGGTCGAATTATCCGAAGTTTGAATTATACGGGTTCGATTTAGAGACAGGTTTACTGTATACTTTTGTTCGCATTACCTATAACCACTTATTTTTATCTCAAATAATCGGCCTTTTCCGATGTGTGTGTGTGGGTGGGTGTGA